>CM022778.1:5533053-6085553 GCA_012411365.1 Ameiurus melas | reverse complement strand
CAATAACATTATTGGTCCTTATAGGTATCCACTAGATTGAACATGCCACCAATAGAAGGTAACAAATCACAACCCCAATTCCAAAAAAGTTGGGACGCTGTGCAAAATGAAATGGAAACAGAACGCAATGATTTGCAAATCTCATAAAACCACACGTTATTCATAATAGAACATATCAAATGTTTAATGTGAGGGAAATGTACCATTTTAAGAAATAAATAAGGTATTTTTTGTATCTGATGGCCGAAACACGTGTCAGAAAATTTGGGACGGTTGCAAAATAAAAGGCTGGAAAAGTAATCTCTTTCTCCCTCGTCACGTGACATCATTTTGATGAACGATAGAAAGATGACTTTGTTATTCTTTTTGCCAGGATTTTTTGAAAATTTATGCAACACTTCATTGGAAAGCCGGCTTCCCTTTTCGCCCTTTTGGATACTGTATGAGATGGTAAGCAAGAATGAGACGACAGCAACACAATACCGAGTGTGAAACCTGCTAGGTAAAGTGAAAGAGAGAAAGAGGGAGTGTGAGAGTGAGAGCTTTGTGGTTTTTTTTACGTCTGTCGTTGATAAACGTTAACTTCCCCGGGAGACCCGGGAGTCTTGTGTTATTCCGTGCACTTTAATCACACATTGCGTGCTGAGTGAGATCTCGATGGCTTTCTAAAATTAAAACGCTGCAGATGTCTTAATGATGGGTCCAATTTAGGTAGCTCTATCTATCTGCTCTAACATGAGCACCTCCAACCGACTGGTGAGAAGTCCTAGCGTCTGACCAATTCTTGGCTGTCTAAACCTAAGGAATATTATCTCTTCAGTCTTCAGTTCAAGTCCTTGTGCGCTTTAGCAAACACCCGCAAAGTGCTCAATAATATAGGAGGGATATAAAAAAAAAATAGAGAAAATCCATATCTTTCTTTGTCCTCTCTGCTCACAGACAGTTGGGATTTGGAGAGAATAATTGCCCACAATCCTTTTCATAACAACAGAGGAATCAGGTCTCCTTAGGGAAGTCAAGCAATTAGAGAGAATCCACACATGCGAGTGCTTATTAAGGAATAAAACACGACAGGGGGTGCTATTGTGAGAAAATAATCAGCGACGGAGTAGTGTGATGCGACAGAGTTACTGTTATCGACCAGAAGGGATCCTTTTCCATCACCAGCATTCCTGGAAGTGTTTTATTCCACTTATATCCCAACAATTGCAATGTATTGTAGAATGACGACATACTTTTATTTATTTATTTTTTAAACTATTTACTGTTTACTTACATTTAATGTTGTCGAATGTTCATGTAACAAATTAGCTCCTGTTTATCACGCTGTTATAACAGCTAGAAACACTCATTCCTTCACCAGCTTCTCTCTCTTTTTCTCTCTCTCTTCAAGTGAATATGACGAATAATCCAGCTAATATTTCGGAGAAAATGCAAAGCCCTCTATCTGTTGGAAAGTTACAGCTTTATCTCTGGCTGATAAAGAGCAGTTGAACTGGAGACTCCTTCCCAAAAAATGCTAAGCAAACATCTCCTCACAACAAGAATAAAAAATAATAATAATAAACTTCACATCATCAGCAATTACACACTTTTTATCAAAGACGTACTCTATATTTTTGCTACTGCTAGCCTTTAAGGCATATAGAATAAGAAAGAAACAAAGCAGAAACAGATATGTGTGTATAATTTCTTTTCAAAAATGGCAAAATAAAATTGAGTTAGTTGGGAATGCTGTGCCCTTGCGAGGAGAACGATAAAAAGCCAAGAGGGAATTTCTTTTCTTTCAAATGATTAGTGGTGGTAGAGAATAAGTTTATTGATACACTTTCAGCAGTTCCTACATTAAGCCAGACCTGTCATTCTAATACAGTGGTTAAGGCTCTGGGTTACTGATCGGAAGGTCATGGGTTCAAGCCCCAGCCCTGCCAATCTGACTCTGCTTGGCCCTTAACCCTCTCTGGTCCAGGGATGCTGTATCATGGCTGACCCTGCGCTTTGACTCCTGCAAAGAAAAAAGAATTTCACTGTGCTGTAATGTATATGTGATCAATAAAGACTCATTATTATTATTACTCTATCATTATCATTAATAATTTTTCCTTGTATAGCCCTGACCTAACTATTCCCTATCATTCCCTTCATTAATTCATCAATTCATTAATTTATGACCATTTGACTGAAATGCTGCACCCTAGCTTTCTCCGTACAGTATTTTTCATTCCAATATACACCAGTTCGTCTACAGTTAATCTAGATAAAACGCTTCAGGCCATCCCATTAAATTTGCCCTCAGTGCACTTGCAAATCTAAGCAAAGAATTCAGTCACAGCCCTTTCCTGTAAAAGCAAAGTGTAATTCCTGCATCTCCACTCGAAACCCTTTTTTATTTCTTACCAGGCAAAGCATAGTGCACCTAATGAGTTTTCTCAAGCTTCTATCCACCACGCATTGTTCTCTCCGATTGAAAGTTTTGTGGCATTTAATTAATGCAGGCTCTGTGAAATTTCAATTGATCTGAAACCTCATTAGGTCTATTTTTGCACTTCTACTTTCTGATTAGGCTGCAAAACTGCAACTGGGAAAATTACAAAGAGGGCAGGGGGAAAAAAGAGAGAAAAAGAATAAAACGTCTTAGTATTCATTGTAGACCCTGGTGCCTTTTCACACCTATTAGTCTACCCTCCGAGTTCGAATCAGATTCAGGGTTGAAATTTTCACTGCAATCAAACTGTGCTAGAGTTGCCTTTAAAACACCAAGCTTTGATTCAAGCAGACTAAACTGGGTATTTCTGAAAGACTGTGACGGTACCCCTAGATAACATGGTGGGGCTTCAGCTGGTTGTAAAAAAAAAAAAAACTATGAGTAAGTAATAAAAAAGAAAGTAAGACTTAGGTCAGTAAGAAGTAATTGAGCAATAAGTAATATAATAAAGTAAGTAAAAACTAGGTATTTAAGAAGTGTTATCAAAGAACTCTTGGTTTGAGCCCTGGGTTTTGCTGTGAAGACTGCATTTGTTTTTAAAAAAAGGATAAACCAACATGACGACCATAGAGATGTCTATGGGAGCAAAGCAAGCCATTTTGAGGAAAGAGGACTAATCGATCAGAGCCAGCATATTTATAATAGTAAGTTTGGGTGTGTTCAAAAGAAGGTTGTATACGCTGTCTTTTAAACACCAGAAATGATGTGTTTAATAAAGCTTTAATAAAGCTCTCTTATGTTGTATACTTTTATAAATGCTTGAGTTGTACGATTAGAGTAGAATAAGAGAAATTCAAAGTTAGATGTTACTGAACATATATAATGCCTGGTTAATGCATTTATAAAGCATTATGTGTATAACTATAGCTACTATGAGCAATTACACAGGCTTTTGAATGTATTCTAACATATGATGAGTTGTGTGCAACACAATATGTTTATAATGCATATTATTGTTATTATTATTATTATTATTATTATTATTATTATTATTATTATTATTATTATTATTATTATTATTATTATTATTATTACAAGACTCATAAGACATAAGACTTGGCACATTCAAGTGGATTTTATCAGCATTAAAGAATTTCTGTTGACTTAATGGAATTGCAGAAAGCCACAGAGTATATTGTGCATATCCTTATGTTTTATTTATTGAAAACACACAAACTGCTCATAAAGAGAAATAATCAGTAGGGTAGAATAAAATCATGGATTCGCAGTACTTGATGCACATAAATGTGGCAAATTAGCAACAGTGGCAGAGAAAAGAGCTGCTACTCTAAAGGTAAATCGATCCAGATCTTTGAAACGGAGGCACCCAGATACCCACATCAACAGGAGGCACTGAAGCACATTACAGCTATTGAATAATTAACAACTGGCTCTCTTCGTCTGTTCACTTGCATTCACCGCTTATTTACTGTTTACGTTTATGTGGACTTTACCGTTCATGTAAAATAGTCTTTCCTTAAACCAGGGACTCAGCAAATATTAATACCACAATTAATAGAATAGGCTTAGAGAAGATTTAAATAAACAATAAACACACACACACACACACACACATATATATATATAAATGGTCATTAAATGGTCATATGTATATAAATGGTCATTGAAAGTTACCGTGCTGTATGGACAGCTTTCAGTTAAACACATTTTGAACTTTTTTAGCTCAGATACAAACAGAATCGGATTTGATTTCTTTATACTATAAATACTATATTTCTTAAAGAAGGTTATTTTATTTACCTTGTAACTATCCTTTCTGTGATGATCAGTCATCCTTAGTTCAACAAATCCCGTTATTACTATAATTGGCAATGGTGATCATTATTTTGATATTTTACCATGCCTAACATAAGTATCCCCCCCCCCCCACTTCCCTGTAAACCATTAGACATTTTTAAAGTCCTATAATTTTGAACTGATATGGACTTACCTGGGGGGTATATTGGGGTTTCCCTCTTTATCCAGTCACTGAATTTTGGTGGAAGGTTTCCTCTGGGCATAGTCATGGTTGTGCCTTATTATTATTGTTATTATTATTATTATTATTATTATTATTATTATTATTATTATTATTATTATTATTATTGTTGTTGTTGTTATTTTAATTATTTAATGTTGCATTATGGGATGTTCAAAGGTTGAGATATAAGAAGAAAGAAATTTGTATGCATGGGTGTGAGTGGGTAGTTGACATGCAGGGCTCATTTGTGTGCACTATAATTCCTTCATTCTTGACACAATGTTCTGGCAGTGCTACCTTCAAAATGTCAACCTATCCTTCTTCCTCTTTTTTTTTTCCTCGTCTTGTTGTTTTTCTGGTCTTTAGTTTTAGTCAAAAGGGCACTTCCCCTCTCTCTTTTCAAGGGCTGGAAAATCAATGGAGAAATAATACCAACAGGGAGGGGAAAATAAGCTTGTTGCCTTTTTTCTGAATGAAACCATTTGTTTTGGCTTTTGATAGTCTGTAACTGCATCATTGCTTTATTAAAATGTCACTCGCTAATGACAGCAAAGGTGATGTTATTGGCGTTTGCACATTACAGTGTCATAAGTTGAGCGCCTTTTTGTCTGGGCCAACAGAAAACAATAACTTTTTGTGTTATGTTGTCGTACATACTTGTTCATCCTGACTTGGTAGACCATATGCAGAACAATTGACTGAGAATATATTTATTGATGGATAGAGTCCACTGCCGATGAATGCCAAAAAAAGACAGATTAGCACATTAGCTTAGAGGTTAGCCCGTTTGCCTCACACCTCCAGTTTTTTGGGGTTCGAATCCCTCATCCACCTTATGTGTGTGGATTTTGCATGTTCTTCCCATGCTTCTGGGGTTTCCTCCAGGTTCCTCCCCCAGTCAAAAGACATGCATTGTAGACTGATTGGCATTTCCAAATTGTGTGTGCATCTGTGCCATGCTACAGTATGGGTCCATCTAGATCTTCACGTCATGTCTATTTCTAAAATAGAACCCTTTTAGGTAGACAGTCTCTTGCTCATACTGAGGTTTTGTCTGGTTGGCTTTATTATTATTAATAATACTTTTCTGTGCTTCAGATTAAACCCACTGAAAAAGAAATGGTTATAGCTTTAACCATAAAGACCTGTCGTTTCTTCTTCTTGGAAAACCCTTAAGGGTTCGATGGGGAGCTCTACATCAAAAAGGACTCCTTGTACCTTCTCATTAGGAATCCAAGAACTCTTTTTATTTATTTATTTCTTCAGTAAGAGTGTAGGATGGAGGGAATGGAATGGTGTAGGGTTTGTGCTGCTGATAATTGAGGTCGCTTGAATAAAGCAGAAATGTTCTGTCCCGGTGTACTGATGTGTGTGTGTGAATGTGTGTATTTGATTGTATGTTCATTAGATAATGAGCTGTGTGTGTGTATGTCGGTGGTGTACTCGGTCTCCAGTAATTCAGTGAGGTGAAGTCTGTCTCTCGCTTCTGATTTAATTAAATCAAACTGTTATTTGCTCTCCTGGTCATTAGAGAGAGGAAAGCGGGGCTTAGCAGTAATTATAGCTATGCTGTCATCCTGCCACTCAACAAGCCACCTCTCTGAGACGGCAGATAAATGTTTGAGGCTGGTGCACGCATGTGTGCATACGTGTGTGCCAATGTGCTGGCATCCCTCCAGAACAATTCAGATTTAGACATTTTTTATTACCAAGCAGGACAAATGTACCAGGCATTTGACTTGATAAGAGGCAGAAGATCCAAGCATGTGTATAAACAAGACATGATCAAATGTCTTTATATTTATTACAAAGAACAACACACGTATATCATATTATAAAAGTATTGGCACTTTTAGCATAATCTACAGCAGCTTGTATGCATCTATTTTAATGCCTCAGCTGCTTTCAGAAGCAAATCTAGAAGCTTTCAACTCTTATTTTCTGCCTCTGAATCGTTGGAAATGTCGTCAAACTGCAAAAGTGATAAATGACAGCCCTGCTCCAGCAACTCCCGAAGGCAGTTATTAATATTTCAGTTCCAGTGGTTGGCACAGAAAGATCATAAGGCTAATTAATAAGTTAAGGAATAAACACATCAGGATATATTGTTATGCTATAGGGCAATAATCAATGACAGGGTGGTGTAACGTAGCCAGATGAAGCTGATTATTTTCCAATAGAAGCATGTCCCAATGCCCAATTCTTTCATCTTTTTATCTATCCATAGTTAGGTTTAACATTGTGAAACATCCACAAAACAAGTTAGTTCCTGTTTTTTTGCTTTGTTTAGTTTTTTTTTTACTTATAAAATATCATCTATAAACAGTAGTTTTTTGACTAATCTCACTTTTTTTCCTCTCCCCTTTCTCACCATACACTGAAATCAACTTATATGACATTTTCATAAGTATGAACAAATGAATTCTTCTTTCCATGCAAGTCTGTTATTAGATTAGTCAGGACACGGTTGGGTTTCTGTGTATAGAGTAACTTGACTGTGTTTAGGCTTAGGGTGATGGGGAAGAGGAGGTGTGTGAGCCCCCTACTGGGCAAACAATTCACACCTCTCTACAATAACATTGGTACAGAGATTAAAAACGGACAGCACAGCGAAAGCTGTGTATGAAACACTATATACAATAAAATTATGACATTTAAGCCTAGCAGGCTATGTAAAAAAAATACTTATGAAAAACTGCAAAAACTGAGTGTCTACTTTCATATTATGAGCAATTAACCACAACTGTAGGGTGTGACATCACAAATAAATTCAATGCTGATCACTAGCACCCTAAAATATTTTTTGGTCTCTGCTTAATAATAAGAGTTAATAAGATCATAAAACACACCTTGTCTTGTTACCAAGGAACTGTTAAGCCCTCTGTCCTTTCCAGTGGTGGAAAACTTGACGTTACAGCTTTAAGATAAGATAAGATAAGATAAGATAAGATAAGATAAGATAAGATAAGATAAGATAAGATAAGATAAGATAAGATAATACTTTATTAACCCCCAGATGGAGAAAGTAGGGTGTCACAGCAGCAGCCAAAAAAAGACAAAAAGAAAAGAAAGAAGAGTTAAAAGTTAGTTCTGACTGTTGCAAATAGCTAACACTGGAGACTCCTTTCAAAAATGCTAAACAGCTCCTCACAGAAAAGTCAGCATTCCATTATCCATTACGAAACAAATACGAATGTTAGAAAGACCTGCTCCAAGCCTCTCTTGGATTTTCAAGCTTTTCACCTTATTAGGAAGCCTGCCGAAGGACCCTCATTACTGCCACCTGTATTTGTGACCTTATTTGTACCTACAGCCTGAGACCATAAATACAGATAGGGAGTTCCTGATTCACCATCATAGATCAACACAGTGATGGTAACACTGCTGCCAATGCCCCCAATCTGTCAATCATGTTTTCAACTGCATCTGATGTATGTGCATGGACCATGAGGCATGAGCCAGCATTGTTACTGATCAGGCTTTGTTTGATCACTGTTCTTGTGAATCCACCTAGACGAGTTTGACTGATGAGTCATTGGAACAGTGTTCTTACTTATAGTCAAGGGAGTAGAAAGTTCAAGCTTTTAAATGAACCATGCTCGGTCATAAAAATCGATGATCCATTGGCAGGCTGCAACTATGTGATGTGGCGCAACCCTGGGATGAGTGTGAAGTCCAGGTGTTGGAGGAAATGGTGGAAATGTATAATGGCACCAACTTCGAAAGATCTGACGAAAGGAATTGATGGCCAATGTCTGACTTATTTGAAGTATGAATACAGTAGCAAGCATTTTCGAAAATAATTGTCATGAATTGTCATTATAATCATTATGTTGATTAGAAGAGTGTGTCCAATGGTTGACACTTTCAGGTACTTTGGATAGCTGTTATACATATTGGAGATTGGCTATGAATATCTCATATTGGAGATTGGCTATGAATATCTAAGCTACCGTGTATACAGTGTCCCAACGTAGTATCTTCAGAACCACAATAAGATCTAGATGCTTTGTCTCGGCTTAACAAGGAACGGCATCCAAGGTGACTTGTTGCCCAAAGTAAATATCACTCCAGTTTACAGTAGCAAAAGAAGCAAGGACAGAACAAGGGCATTGATGAAAAAATGCAGTACACCTTGGTTGAGCTGATTGCTTTTAAGTACCTCATGTGATATTGCATTTGATTATAATACATTATGCATCATTTTGCTCCATTCAGTCCCCTAACCTCACAATTACACCTGCATCTGCATCTTCTCAAGGTCTTTCTGCAATCCCGGCTGAACGAAAAGCAGTGTTCCACCCCGTGCCACTCAGCGTCAATCAATAAATGAATGCGTGGCATATTTTAAGCATTAAGGACAGGCTCATAATTCCATACAGAAGGCTACATTAGTTACACTTTTAACCTCTTTACTGGGCTGCAGAGATAAGCAAAGCACTCACTGTCATAGGATGGCTTTGTACTAATGAGGCAGACAGATGCGATTAACTCGCTGTAGTCAGGAGCTTCGCTTTCATGCAATGAAATGGATGGGAGAATATAGAGTGCTAGTTTTTTCTTCTTCTTCAGCCAGGTCTTGTTTTTGTCTTTCGTTCTTCCGCATACAGCAATGTTCCTCCTGTGCATTTTTCATTGTATTTTCTTTTTCTTTCTTCCTAGACTCTGACATTTTCATAACCGTGCGATTTTTAAAACTCATTTAGGCCAGCTAGCTCTTCTCAACGCATACCTGTGAGCATTTTTTTTTTCGACACTCCTTTCCTGTATTTCATGTATCAGAGCTGTGTAATAGAACATTAATAAACAGCTTCTGAGAATTCAAGAGTGCTGTGGTATAATTGATTGCATAGCAGGGACAATGATATCTGCTCCCCAATGTTCCTTTTCCTTTGTGGTTTGTGCTTTCATGTTGTATCAGTATCAGGTTAGACTGAGATCCTGTTCACAGAAAGGAAAGTCGGAGCAAATCATTAAAAAAAAAAAAAAAAAAGAGAAAAATCTCCCAAAGGCCTAATGTTTCTAATCTTGGCAGAGTACATGCAGATATCACGCTTAAAAATAGTTCAAATAAGCTGCTATTTACAGCACTCAAAACTCTCGTACCAGCTTTGTAATATATTTTAAGCATATAACATTCACGGAGATAGAACATTCGGTGCATTGTATAAAATGAAAGGGATTATCACATACTCCTATTCATTAATGAGCATCTATGAGCGCAAGATGGTTAGAATAGTGGTGTATGAGATATTCCTAGAGATGTAGACCAGATAGGATTAATATGTAGTATTACAAAGCTAACATTAATTAATAACCAATTTTGTCAATAGTGGAAAACATCCTTTTTTTTCCTTTTTTTTTTTTTTTTTACAAAAACAAACCCTTACCACAACAACACAACCTCAAAAACAACCCACTCGGCTTAGAAGCCTTGCAGCCACTACGGTCGCAAGATGTGGGTAGGCATCTGGCTAATGAGCATGAAACTGAGCCTGACAATCGTGAAAAGGCAGCCATCAACACACCCATGAGTCCTTAAGTGCCCATTTCAGCTCAGGACATTTTACACTCATCACTGCATGGCTTGTGTCAGGAAACTCATCCAGGCTGCACACTGGACCAACAAATACAAAGATGGTCAGGCTTGATTTGTAGACGTTTAGCACATTTAAAAAAACAAAAACAAACATAAAATTCATGGAGATTTGGTGTCATTCCTGCAATATAGGACATGACGGAATGCGGAGAGGTCATTTGTGATAAGTAATATGCACTAATCACAGTCAGAGTAAATACTCATGTTGATATAATTCAGAATATAGGATAAGCAGAAAATGCTAATGCTGAGACAGTCTAACAAAAGCAGTACATTGAAATTGAATGCACTGATGAAATTATCACTGGCAAAGACAAATCTATAAGGACATTAAAGTGATACGTTCAGCAGATGTTATGAATACAAAGCCGTAATATGGTCAAACAGCAGTGTCAAGTTCTCACAAATCTATGAAGAAAGTAGGCAGGGGAGCTTTGAAGCCCTTCTCCCAATATGTGTGGGTGTTTTTCAAGTCAGTGACTGCAAGACCCGGCCATGCGGTCAGATAAATTGATTCATTCAGAGATCAGACTAGAACTATACCTACTCAGTGTGAACAGGTTGCAGCCACTCTGCTGCAATCCAGGCAGTTTCAAAACTGTGATTTACTTGAAATGAAAGCCTGAGTAAGACACAAGGTTTGGAGAGTTTGGAATTTTCCATTCCGCACTTGATGATCAGAGATCTTAGAATGACATTAAGCTTGTTAGCGATGTTTTGGGAACTGGGGACCGTTTTTGTAAACGCCTGCATACACGCAATGGGCATCATATATCAACGTTTTAGTAAAGTTGTGTGTCAATGTTTGCGCAAGTTAAACCGTTAGTATCCAAATGAAAAGTTTTTTGTTTTAACAAACGTTTCGGCAAGTCTGATTTTCAACGTACACGCAAATGTATGTTGATCACGCGTAAACAGTTCGAAGCACATTCCTGACACAGCTCTGGAGTTTTGTGGGCATCAATACATGATTTGCATATAGTGACACCCACAAAACTCTATAAAAGGTCATGTGAAGAAACAGCAGGGAGCACGAAATGAACTATCGTGGTAAAGACTGAATGGCAGAAGTGGAAGTTATTTTGACTCAATTCTATGCAGATAAAATATGTAATTGTGTATAAACCTATAATAATAATAAGCAAACACTGTCAGATTAGGCATTTGTTTATGGCTTACAGCTATGCGCAGAAGACTAGCTATGTTCTATGGCGCTATTTGTTTTGTCATAATTAAGTGATTTGTTTTATTTGTCTTAATTTATGGTTTTGTGTTGGCTTTCCTTGTTTTTTTTTTTAACTATTCCTTAACAAATGCCAATAATATAAAATGACTGGTTTTCAAAAAAGTGTCGAGATGGTATTCTTATTCCCTGACCTAGTGAACTAGCAGGAGGATGTGTTTTTGACAGAGACTCCAAAGCTCTTCTCAAAGTTTATCTATAAGTTGTAAAATGCTATACACATAATCAATATAAACAGTTTAAACGTGACAATATATTCTATATATAATGATAATGAGTCTTTATTGATCGCATATACACTACAGCACAGTGAAATTCGTTTCTTCGAATACTCCAGCATGTCAGAAAGTCATGGGGTCAGAGCGCAGGGTCAGCCTTGATACAGCACCCCTGGAACAGAGAGGGTTAAGGGCCTTGCTCAAGGGCCCAACAGTAGCAGCTTGGCAGTGCTCTGGCTTGAACCCCGACCTTCCGATCAGTAACCCAGAGGCAACACTGCCATATAAAAGTGTAGTAATCCATGCAAAGTTGTTCAAGTCAACTTAGTCTTAGTCAACTCAGAAGCATGAGTAAGATATAAAAAATGTTCCGAATTTATGAGATTTCCATGATACATCAAGCCCATTGCTATTTATATTGAGATTAAGCAGTCTTCTATGCTTGCTACCAAGCTAGCTAACTCATTAACAATAATCAATAAAGAACACACAAGCAAAAGACAGTTATACCATGAAGTCCAGCCTCCCGACTGACTACGAATACCTCTTTTTACAGAATACTTTGTAGTCAGATTGCAAAGTATTTTTTAAAAACTTTTATGCCTGCAAATAGCTCAAATGAGCCCTACTTCCCTTTTGGATCTTCAATGTTGTAATATGAAGGACAAATTCCATTGAAATGAATGTCATTTTGCTCGCAAGGGTCCAATTTTTTTTGTCGGAAATCATTAAAATGTTCTCCTGCCATTTTCCACTCATTCATTTGGAGTACTCTGCTATCAACTTGTTATTTCAGGGTCTTTTTCAGGTCTCCACTGAAAGCACTGTTTAATAACTCCATTTTGTTTTGCTGTTCCATTCCTGGTGATTGTTTGATTGCGTAAATTTACCTTTTTCATTTTTATGAATATTCACTTACCTCTCAAAGACCGGAGAGAGAAGGGTTTTTTTTGTGCCTGGAGGTGCAAAAGGGTAGAGGAAAGCTTGCATATTTTCCACAGGTCCACTTACTCAGTGAGCGTTATTCAAGTCTCTGAGGAAATGTAGAGAGTAAAACAAGATTACGGCAGAATGGAGTTAAAAAAGAAAAATGGCAAGTTATAAACAGGATCCTCTTAAAGAACAATTTAGAGGTCTCAGGATAAAACTGTAAAAGCGTTGGGTAAAATACCTGGGTAAGTATGAATGTGCTTTTAAAGAGCCAGAATATACTTCCAAAGAAAGCTCTTGAATTGCTTGGAAAATGCAGGTATGTTTCTCAGCCATGAAGCTTTGACATTTGCGTAAAATACACTGCACAAATATGTATAAGAATGATAGATACATATTATACAACTGCAAACTCTGCAGAGATATATTTTCTCCCATTTTTTTATACTACTCCATTAAATAGTCCTCCATCAGAGGCCATGAACTAATCCAGCACTTGGAAGACAAAATGTGCTTCTTTCTGGACACTACATCTTTCTTAAAAATGCTATTCTTGCAGTGTCACTGGGCAACTAAATGCAAGTGGATGGGAACGCTAACTGTCCTATTTTGTATACATGAGCTACTAGATTCAAATGGTTGGCCAGTGTCGCAGTAATTGATGGAGGTGAACAATGCAATTCTTCACATTCAGAAAGCAGAACTGCCAGCTACAGTTGAATGCCATCACTGGTATTTTAACTTGGATTTTCTCTGGTAATACTCAAGGGCCCAGGGACACAGATTTACAGGCTTAGACTTGGTTAGGCTCAGCCTTATCTCTTCATCCATCCATCCATCCATATTCCATACTGCTTATCCTTCACAAGGTCGTGGGGGAGCCTGGAGCCTATCCCCGGGAACTCGGGGCACAAGGTGGAGGACACCCTGGATAGGAACAATTGCACACATATTCACAGACTATGGTCAATTTGGAAATGCCAATCAACCTACAGCGCATGTCTGTGGATTGGGCGAAGAAACAGGAGTACCCAGAGCAAACCCCTGAATCACAGGGAGAACTTGCACAAAGGGCCGAGGTGGGATTTGAAGGTGGGATGTGCTAGGCACATGTGCTAATCACACAAACAAAGTGCTAACCCCCTGCTCAGCCTTATCATTCTTTCATATACAGTAAACACTTTATCCTGGTCAATCGAGAGTATATCCTTGGAAAATTGGGTGTATAAAAGGCATACACCATGTGTGCGGCACCACCATGTGTTCATGCACTTGGAGCAATTTAACATGGCCAATCCACCTACCAGTTTTTAGGAGGTGGGAGGAAACTGGAGAACCAAAAGCAACATGGAAAACTCCATTCAGAATCGAACCCGGGGGTATTTTTGCATTTTGCATCTGGTAGATTCTCCCCACCCCCCGTTTCTGATGACTTTGTTGACAAAAGCTAACACACTGGCCAAAATAAGCCTCCTTTGTGTCCTCCGATAGAGTCATAGACAAGATTACCCTAAGCCTGTATTGCTATTTAACTGAACTGTCTTTCTGAAGCAAACCTCAGAAGTATGCTTATTCCCTATTGGTGGCATAATTTAAGAAGCAGTAAAATGGACTGCAGTCTCCACAGCCACTGAGCTTAGTAAAGAGGCCATTTCAAGAAATTCCCAAAGACATGATCATTACACGGGGAGTTAGTGCCGCTAATCTGTATATTAATTTATCTCCACGTACCACTGTGTTCACATCTGTTCACAGTTATAGAATGCTTAGCTTGCCAAGGAACCACTGTGCCATCACACTTTTCCATCCAAAATGTATTATTTGATGGCTTACATTATCCATTTCGTGGACATATTTATCATTACAATTCAGATAGGTGATCATGCAAATACAGGTAAGAATTTTAAATGTTAGGGCCTTAATCAAGGGCGCAACACCATCTGGTGTACCTGAGATGTGACTTTACAATCTACCGATCACCATCGTCGAACCTTAGCTGCTGAGCCACCGCTATACTAAATATTATTAAATCATCTTAAATGTGTCTAAAATGAGCTTGTATTTCCTCATTTGTACGTCGCTTTGGATAAAAGCGTATATATAATGAATAAATGTAAATGTAAAATTAGCAAAGAGTTGGTCAGTCCACGGTACAGTTTGAGAAGTGATATCAGCTAGGTCATTTAGCCATGTAAGATACTATTGCAACAGCAAACCAGTTTATTTAGTCCTTTAAATAAATAGATATGCACATAAATGCCAAATGATGAACTACAGAATTTCAGCTACAACTGATCCAGAACCAATTCTTTTTTATCAAATTTGCAATTTCAAATACATATCCAGCAACGATCGCATTTAATGCCATCTATCGTCTTAGGACTTGCTGGTGCAGTTTGTGCTATAGGCTACGCTAAACACTTTTGCTAAAATATTGAAGCATTGGGCTTGATTTCCAACTTTTGATTAAAATTGGCTTTGATTAAAGCCTCAGAGAATCGAAGCTCATTTCATTGCTAACTAGCTTGTGCAGTATCAGCTGAAGTGGTACGAAATGCAAAGCCACTGTCTGTCAGTTTATTGTAACTGTAACATCTCACCGTTTTGGGAAATAGTAACACACAGAAACTTATGGAATACATTATTTCATATTAAACCATAATGAACTTTCCTTTACTTTTACACTATCCGTTGTTACCCAGATGAGGACGGGTTCCCTTCTGAGTCTGGATCCTCTCAAGATTTCTTCCTCTTAACATCTTAGACGTCCTCACCACCTGGCTCGCTCAGTTGGGATAAATTCACACAGTAAAAATCTGTATACCATGTTTATATGTTTCTGTAAAGCTGCTTTGTGACATTGTCCATTGTATAAAGCGCTATACAAATAAAATCTAATTTAATTGAATTAACGGAATATATAATTCTTATGAAAGAATATGAGGCTAAAAAGATTTGTTAGTTGAACTATTTTCATTCCTTCCAAAAGCCTTGAGCGGGCTTGAACGTTGTGCACCATGTATCCCCTGTGCAACTCGTCATTGTTAATGAGTGACTTCAAGCCGATCGGTTGTCATTTATTGTATCAGAATCCTTGAAAAGTGACCATTAGGAGATCTTTGTTGAAATTGGCAGCATTCAATCATGTCTTGTAGCTCAATATGAATTACTGACCTATTTCCCAGCGCTCCCGGGAAAAAGTCTTTCCGCTTGTCCTGTGTTTGAATTCAGGCACATCTGCTGCAGACAGTTGGGAGGGGAAGCTTAGCAGCCGAGTTGATGACTGATGGACGAGTAGATACACTGATGCAACATGAAGTGCCGGCATTTACAGTTTAGATGTAGCATTTGCAATGATTGACCCCTTGGTATGGCAATATAGGAAACACCTGCACACCTGATAGTACTGGTCAGACCAAACATGGATAATATTCTCCCAGTGGAAATGCCAGTTCACTGAAGTGGGAAAGGACATGGAGCATGAAAGATGCTATGCTTCAACTTGGGAATTTGCAAATCTTGGTTTTGTGAACCTGTAGAAAATGTGCACTGTAGAATGTACTATTTCTAATGTATGTTGTTAACTTTCGAAGGCACTGGCATATGATTATTTTTTTTTTTTTTTGGCAAATTCTACCTGCTAGCAGTGCTGATGAATAGATAACTCGGGGTAAATTTCTGCAATGAGTACTTTCTTAAATTTCTTAGCACTTTCTCTCGCGGTGTACTTATTTTCTATACCTTCTCACTTCATTAATGAAACACTGCAAAAAAGCCTGGGGGAGGGAGGGTAATTGAAAAAAAAAATTATACAGGGATTAAAGAGTCCCTTCCTCAAGCTAGGAAAGCATCTTATTGTTGGGACATCAAGAGTGGCAGTGTGATTAATTTGGGATTTAATCCCCACCACTGGCTTTTCTGTTGGGCATAGTATTATAATCGTTATTGGTTAAGACATCAGAGACAGAAGAAGAGAGAAGACACAAACTGTCCACCTGGCATCCTAGTAATGTCTGGCTCCGTTTGGCGAGTTTCATACCTGATGTTACGGTGCAGATGTAGCTTCAGTGATTTTGCCCCTTTTCATTTGTCTCTGTACCTTGCAATTCTCTTAGCGATTAGCCGGCCATTCTCTCTATAAAGTGGATAAAGTGGAGCAACAGCAGATTTCTTTGCTTTCGCAAACACAATAGATGTTAATTACAAACTCTCCTTTAAGCTGAATAAAGTAATTACTAAATGAATAGTGAACTGTATATACTACTGTATCTCCACCGATCACTGATGCTTGATACCACTACTTTTCCGTCAGATTTTCATTATGTATTCTCATTGATAAAATCTGTCCATGATTTAATAGCCCAGAATGATTTTCTAAATGGTTTAAAGGGTCAGATCTTTAATTCCATGCCCAATGTATTATCAGATTCTTGTTCTTGATTGACCCACAACGTGATCTTCTGCTGTTGTAGCTAATACCCCTCAAAGTTTGACATGTTGTGCATTTTGAAATGCTTTTCTGCTCAGCACGGCTGTACAGAGTGTTTATTTGAGCTCCCGTTGTCTTTCTGTCAACTCAAACTAGTCTGACCATGTTCTTTGGACCGTTCTAATCAACAAGGCATTTCCGCCTGCAGAACTGCAGCTCAAGGGATGTTTTTGTTTGTTTGTTTTTCTCACCATTCTGTCTCTGGAAACCATTGTCTGTGAAAATCCCAGGAGAGAAACACTTTCTGGAATGCTCAAATGAGCATGTTTGAGACCAACAACCATGGTCACTGAAATCGTTTCTTTTCCCCTTGACATGCATTTGCATGATTTTAGGCTAAAGCTACCACATGATTGGCTGATTGGATAATTGTATGAGCAGGTGTACACGTATTCCTTTCAAAGCAGACAATTAATATAGACCTGCAGACAAGAAAGTGTTATTGATGATCCTCTCTCAGTACCTAACCAAGTAAGACTCAATACTACTGCACACTGCACTAACCCAGTAAGACTCCATACTACTGCACTTGCATACTACTAGTCTTGCGTACTGTTCCATGCTGCACCATGGCACTGAAGATGCGTCATTTTCGTTCCAATGTATACAAGCTAGATAGAGGAACGACGATAAAAAATCACTTGTCTTGACTTGCCTTGACAGATTTGCCATACTGTACAATCCCAAATCTCTTAGCTCTCTTATTTTTCTTTAAGCTCCTGCCTGTTACATTTCCTACGGAATATGAAGGAAAGGTATAACATCAAAAAGGAAAGGGAACATAGCAGATAAAAGGTCTGTGCGCTGAGAAAAACAACCCACTTAAAACACCAAGAGATGAGAGAAACTTCGGGGAGAGAAAATATAAGGAGGAGATACAAAGCAGGCTAAATATATGGAGAAAAAAGTTGCTAATTTCTTGGCGACGGAGACAAAATTATTTATTCTGTCAAGGAATCAGTCATGTGCAAATAAGAGTGTGTGTGTGTGGGACAGTTAGCAAGCGGGAGAATAAAAGTGACAATGTGAGAGCTCAATTTGCAAATCTTGTGTTTTATTAACAGCGGTTTTCTAATGTGGTACTGTGGAAGACTATTTAGCATTGCAATGTAAGAAATGAGAGGTGTTGTATTGATTTTTGTTTTATCTGTGGTTTTTGTCTGCGTTTGTGTGTCAGTCTGTGTGTGTGTGTGTGTGTGTGTGTGTATAAGCAAGTGTACATGCCAGTCACCCCCTCCTCTCTGCCTCCTTCTCAGTTTCTCTCCCTCCCACCTTCTCTCTATCTCTCTCTCTCTCTCTCTCTCTCTCTCTCTCTTTCTGTCTGCATTGCTCTATCTTTCAGTCTGAGACCGAGGCTGAGAAGCACGGAGCAACAAACCCACACACACACACACACACACACTCACACACACACACACACACTGGTCACATCCGTAGCACTGCCATCCTCTTTTTCTTTTCCTCTCTCATGTCCTTTCGCTGCTGTTGCCTTTCGCTCACGCTCGCAGATGTTTGCATACCAGCATCCCAGGACGGATTTTTGTCTCCTCTCTCATGAATCTCTGAGCGTCTTTAAGCCGCACGCGCAACAGCAGCCTCCTGCACTCGAAGTCCCAGTACACCATCGCAGCTTTTGCTGAGCAACGAAGAAACCTCAACATTGGAGGTGTGGAAAGATAAAGAGAGAGATCAGGAGGGAGAAGGGCTTCAGGGAGGGAAGGTTGTTTTCCTCTTGTGTTGTGATGCAAAGCGGCTGGAGAGGAGACACCCGGTCGTCTTCGTCTTTTCATCCTTGATGGCAGTTGTCCAGATGCCTATCCCTCAGGAAAAGTATCCAGGATCCGTCTTAGAGTTAGTCCGTGTTTGCTTTTATTGTTTTTTCTTTTTTTCCTTTTTTCCCTCCTTTACAGCTGTTCCATCCTCCTCCTCTTCTCTGCTGCAGACTTTGCCGTGCTCAGCGTTCCTCTGAGGATCGGTAACTGTATTCGGCTGCTCCTCGGTCAAATCTCAGATTTGATCTCTCTTTTTTTGCTTTAGATTTTTTTATGTATTTATTCATAGATATTTTTATATTTGTATATTTGTTCTTCGATGTCATGTATCTGGGCATGAAATAATTAATCCCGTGATGGAGACATTCGCTTGCGAATAATGGATCGGCATATCGTTTGGAAGTCCGTTTATCATGATACCAAGCTCGAGGATCAGTGAGACAAGTATTACAGCCACACAGAGGGCTTTAAAATATCGCCTTTAAAGACAGATGGCTAATGTTTGAAAGATATTTACGAGTTCCTTCAATTTTCCATGGCTGTCAGTTTTGGATGACCGAACACCTTGTTGTAGGTCCTGTCTTCCAATCATTGTTTATTCGTGGTCTGCGTGTTTTTTCCTGTTGTGTTGGACTTTTTTGGAAAAGATCGTTTTTTTGCCACGCTTTAGAACATTCTGGAGGAATAAGGAGTTGTGTCATCATCGGAATACACACCTGCAACCCCTGGAGCAGGATTCGTCTTCTGTTTATGATTGGATATTTTTTTCCGAACGTGTATTTTTTGAAGAATTTATTTTTTTTTTTTTTTTTTTGCTGCTGATCTGTTAAGTATCCCCCTCTCAAAGGGAATCTAGGAATAATGGATCCTGCATTGGTCTGATATGTCTTTCTGTTTCTATGACATAAGGAGGCAGGGCATGGAAGTCCCACTCCCCTCATCATTCCCTCTTGGGGCAGTTGTTTTGCTTAGCGGATTAGTACTCACCCCGCATGCCCCGCCCTCAAATCCACCCAGAGTGTTTTGGGCCAGTTTATGGAGGCTAGTCCTGTCATTGTCATTACTAGCTTTCCCTGGTCCTGCTGTGTCAGCTAGAGTTTCGTCCAGTCTAAGCACGACCCACCATGTCCACCATTTTCACAACAAACATGGCACTGTGCCTATTGCCATCAACAGGATGCCCTTCCTTACACGTGGGGGCCATGGTAGGTCACATTATCCTCTTATTATATTTCCACGCTATTGATTAGCTCTTTTATCCCAAATAATGACTTGTGTGTGCACCCATTTTTGGGTGTCAACTAAAATTAATTGGCAATTTTGCTTTCAGCTGTGGTGCCATGATGTTTGAGAAACAATCATTGTTAAAATCTGTCATTGTCGATAGTCCTACAAAGCATGGTGTCTATGAGAGGTCATGATCAGTGTTGTTATGTGCTAATCATTGTTGTCATAATTCAGTGAGCAATATTAGCACTAATAAAAGTCAAGGAAGAGACACACAGTACCCAGGCAATACTCACTGTCAAATCTTTGTAACCCAATACCCAAAATATGCAGCCTTAAACAAGAATTGCATGCTTATATGATGTAACAGGTGCAACTGAAAATGGACTTAATATTGAGCCTTGAGGGACTCCTGAATCTGTGAGGAGCACTTAATTAGTGCTGAGAGTTCTAGCATTTCCCCAGAGAGATGGAAGCAGGAAAGTTCTGAGACTCTTTCAGCCAGTAGGATCAGGTGTAACACTGCAGATCTCAATGGAGATCTCTAGCAAGTCTCTTGTCATTAAAGGGCTTTTTCATGCAATTGCAGAGTTTTAAATTAGAACCACTGAAATTAAGAATCACTCAATTTTACTGTGAATAAAGCAGTCTATAATTATGGTATTATTAAGCTCAGTAGGCAGCCCACTCAAGCACTGTTTTAGGTCATGTACATTTTTTCCTCCTTTAGAAATCTAGAATCTCTAAGAATCACGAGAAACCTTTTGTTTTAGTAAAAGAGAGTGTGCATTTAGTAAAACCGTGTATACATTTGTATGTAGCCCTTTAGTAGTTATCTTATTTTGACTGTGCATGTAGAGATAAATTAACATTATGAACTGTTCATAAAAATTGCAATTGTAGTGAAAACAGCTATTATATTGCAAGCTGTTATTATGGTGCATTAGAAAATGGAAGCTAGGAATGTAGGAGGCTGCTGGGCAGCTTACTAAAGACTTCATATAGAGTTCATTATGTACTGTAGTGATTGGTAGATGGCGGGTGTTAAAGGTAAGAGTGGTGTTGCCTTAGAGTTGTTCTCAGTATGTGGGTGAAAATTTATGTCTTGGTTATCCCTGATTTCACATACCTATATTGTTTGCCAATCAACAGGATTGTTAATAGGCTATGTTGAAGGTGGGTTGCGATGACCTTTTTGTTGAAAATGTCTAGGCATTATGGCATTTTGCTTGGCTGGACAGGACATTCAGTGGTACAACTGTGTAAATTGCTAAGATATGTGGCTGGCAGTCAAAATTCCCATAGCCTTTTTGTAGGACTTATAGCAAGTGCTGTGGCCAGCAACTTCAAGTTGTTCCTCCTTACCTCGTTATCACTGATTTACTGTTCTTTGGTCAACTGCCTTCATTTGGGTTTGTTATGCTTCCCGCAGGCCAGTAGATCCATCAGCTCATCTGATCATCTCCTCATCTTTTGTGATCAAATTTGATGGCAACACTCCTGTGACACATTCATGTGCAGATTGTTTAGGGCAGGGATCTAAGGACAAGTCCTTGAGTGGTTCCAGTGCTCGTGATCGCTCATTCAAGTGGTCAGAATCACTAATGTATTGTCCTTTGGTCCACAGTTGTCACTTTTGTTTGTTAACCTTCCAGTACACCAGTAGATCGAACAGCTTTATCAAGCCGATCAAATTTATATGAATTCTCTATGTGTCTAGACCAGGGGACAAGTCCTTGAAGGATTTCAGGCTTCATGATCAGTTTGTTTGAAGAGACCTTGCCTAATCCAACTATCTGGAAACTACTTTGAGAACATCCAACATCCATCTAGAGACGATAGAGCGCCAGCCAAGGTTGTGTTGTTTGTGTGTCAGTTTGGAGGAGAGAATTATGATAAATGCAAGCGGAATAGGGCTATTTGTATGGCAGCCAGGATCTCCTCTATGGAAATGTTGGGGATATAAGCAAACTCCTTGGTGTCTAGTGTATTGGGCATGTTTTGCTGGATGTCCATTGTCCCCAAACAAGTTTTGATTAATGGAATGAGAACCACTAGCATTGAGGTGCACCACCACCATTTTCTAGGACTGAGGTTATAATAATTATATTGAGGTAAGAACTGGGAATTGTTGGCTCATCTGTTAGAGCTATGCTCTACTACAGTACATAGAAGGTTGTGAATTCCAATCCTGATATCATCAAGATTTGTATGGCCCTGCTCAGCTCAATTATAAGACATTTTGGATAAAAAAAATAAATGTAAAAAAAATGTGTCTGCAAGATGAATAGACATAAATGAATGGTGTTCTTAAAGGAAAGTTTATGTGAAGACCTTAAAGATGTGCACATACCAAAATAGTTTATGCCAAAATCTCACCTGTACTTCAGTGGATAATTTCACCTGGATACTGTAGATGTACCAAAGAATTGCTGCTATAATAATGAAAAACTATCCTGTGCTTATTCCATAGTGAACATCCTGTCAGCACGCTTTATACTGTTTGACATAATAGTATATAGTTGTGGAAGTGCAATTTGTAATCTCGATTATATTTATAATAATCGATTTATAATCTCACTATCCGGTGTCACCCAAAAAAAACAAGTTCCCTTTTGAGTCTGTTTCCTCTCAAGCGAGTTTTTCCTTGCCACTGTTGCTGAGTGGCTTGGTCATTAGGAATAGCGGTTAGCACGTTTGCCTCATACCTCCAGAGTTGGTGGTTCGATTCCCACTTCCCGACTGATTGTATATTTTCCCCATGCTTCAGGATTTAAAACCGGTACTCCAGTATCCTCCCCAGTCTAAAGAAATGTATTGTAGGCTGATTTGGCATCTCTAAAATGTCCATATTGTGTGAATGAGTGTGTGGGATTTGTCCAGGGTGTCCCTCACCTTGTGCGTCCCCTGGGATAAGCCCCAGGCTCCATGCTACTCTATGTAGGATAATGGGTACAGAAAATGGATGGATGAACATTGGCCAATACCTTGACACTTGCCCTAAAAACATGACCAGTGAACTTGTAACGGATTACTCTTGCAAGGGATTACTCTTGAAAGGGCTCACACTTGCACACTAGGATGGTGTGCTTGGAACAATCTTCTGTGGCTTAGAATTCAATAGTTATAATTGAGCCTAGAAGATGTTAAGCTGGCAAAGAAACCTTCGTAATCTTGCTCTTAATTTCCCCCCCATTCCTGTTTTTTTTTTTTCTAAATATACAGAAGATGTCTGTGGTATGTTGCAGTCTTCACCACATGCTTTAATGTTTCTCACTATACTTTTATTTTTACATTGTCTTGCCACCTTCTGGTGCTGCTCTCATCCATATCAGCATTTATCGCTCACCCATTTCATCCTCTCAGTCAGTACGGCTTTTAGCCATAATCTGTATCAATCAAGCCAAACATCAGTCTGCCAAACAGGCACACACATTGCAGTCGATTGCCTTCAGCTCAGTCTGTATTGACGTTATTGGCTCCTGGCATCCCTTAGTGCTCATCCGTGAATTAAATTTATAATGCCTACCATTTGCCAGGGAACTTAGTCACAATTTATACGCCTGGCACAGAAGCATCATTTCTCCAAAGGGAGAGGATATATAGTTTCTACCTTTTCCCCTCCACCAGTAAATAGACACTCATATTGTGACCTAGAGAAACTGATCCTAAGAGGTTTGAGTTTAAGCACTGAGCAGTGAACTGAGATTCTTGATGTACTCAATTGGCAGCCTGAATGCAAGAGACGAGGGTCCTCTCTCTCACTTAAAATAGCAATGCCCCTTTTACCGTCTCTGCTTCTGCTTCTTTCCTTCCTTCCTTTCTTTTTCTTCCTCTGCTGGTTCATATAATTGGATTGCAGCTCCCTTGCATCTCAAGTTGCTAAGCTGTTTAAATTTACATAATTAACATGGAAATGTTTGGCATATCCCTCCACGGATTTGAGACTGTCAGCCGATACAGATGGAAAAAGTGGCGGTGAAAAAGCGGCACTTTTGAGCCTGGAGGAAAGTAAAAAATAAATAAATAAAATAAAAAAGTGACGTCTCTCCTCACCTTTCTTCCAATATGGTTACTTCAAATTTTCAGTTATTATTATTATTTTATTATTATTATTATTATTATTATTATTATTATTTACAGACTTTCTGTATTGATATCTGATTTCTGTGCTGCTTCTAGGCCAGGCCAAGATTTCAGCATCTTCTGCTACTGTGTCAACAGCTGAAAGTTTGCAGATTTTGCACTGTTTTGAGAAGCCTTACTCTTTGGTTGGACAATAAGCCTGAAAATAAATTGCCTTCTTTCTTGAATCCTCATGGTCAATAATGCAGTAAATATTTAATTGTGTCTCTTATATTAATGCCGTGAAGTCAATTGGACGAGTCCACATTTACTCGGTCTGGATAGCTTTATTGGAAACAAACAAAAAACAAGGAATGGCTTTCAATATGAAATTGCTTTAATCTCGCACTTTAGCATAGCTAGAGCCTGCAGGCTTTGACTCCCGATGCAAGTATTTATCTCTCTTTCAAACGAAGTCAGTCAGTCCTGTTTTCTAGGCTGGAGGATAAGTGATAAAGGGCATACTTTTTAACTGATCCCAATCAGTTAAAGACTGATTGGGATCCACATAATAATAATCTCTCCATTTAACATGTAGTATTCAGGTGGACTCGCATTTTTATTCAAATGCGATTCAGATGATTGGCTTCGATCTGACTGGCAAAGTGTGATCGCTACAATCGTGTGTGCAAGACAGATATAAGTACGAACAAGGGCTGGATATGACCCTCTCCAAATCCTGTGTGAGAGGAGTGTCTAGTTATTGCCGGTGATTAATAGACAGCTCTCTAGTTGATGGATACAGGGTGCGTGCGTGGTCACGAGTCCCTGAGCCGCAATTCTGCTCACTCCGTGCAGATGTGTGTACTACAATTCATTATCCCTCCAGTGAATAGCCCGCTTGTCGCATCTTCAGCCAGCGGATTTTGATTGGCAGTGCCACATTAGTCTCAGCGTTCTCATTCTGTAGAATCCTTGTTTTTTTTTGTTTTTTTTTGCTGCTCATCAAAGTTCAAAGACAGAGGAAAAAACAAACTCACTGCACTCTATTCTGCATTATTCTGCTGGTGTTTTGCAGTGACTCACACTAGCACTGGCGTCATTTGTGTCGATGAACTACCAGCTGTCCAATATCGCATCCCTACAATGGCTTTCTACACATTACTTCTATTTCTTGATACAGTATACTAAATGTGGCCTTTTATACCTCTTGACTTCGCAGACTTTTTCAAGCGTCTTAACTTCTGCAGGGGTGGGAAAAGATCATTAAAGACATTTCTACAGTGAACACTATGCAGCATGATGTGTAGGAAGCTTTAAAGGAAAACAAATAAATAATGCATTTAAATGCTCAATTTAAATAAAGGTATGTATTTTCTGGACATATTAGTTATATAAACAATGTGATGTAAACTATGAGTAGACAGTGAGTTTGAGTATACCCGAATTCCATATATAAGGGGGAAAAAAGAGAAAGAGAAAAGCAGAGGACATGTTTTTCATCAGTCAAGAATAATGTAATTCCAATCCATTTGGCTCCCAGCGTGCATGATGGATCAGAAACAAAGCTAGTTTGACTATTGGTCATGATTAACTCTGCTGATCTGAATCATCCTTCACTGGAAAGTGCCGAGACCAGATTTTTTCACCCAAAAGGGTTGTGGATACTGGGTTGTATGAAATCTCTGAAATGCCTGAGCAAATAGCCAGATTGCTAGATTGAAACCAATATTGATGGAGAGTCAATGGAAATGATGTGAAAATCTGTTGCGATCACGTTTGACTGAGTGCCAGGATTACTTTCGAAAGTCAAAATCTGGTAGGTTAACTTCTGAAAATATTGTATGTCCCGGCGACATACAACAACCAGTGTTTGTTAGCAAAACTCGGTTGGAGCAACAACAACAACAAAAAAAAAAATCAGTCTGCTGTATAAATAAATAAATAAAAAAGCTTGTGGCTAAATAATTTCTTAGAGATGCAGTGAAAGAACATTCCTTCTCAGTGGGTTTTCATTTAGTTTTTCACTGATTTGCGTTTGCTTTCCAAGATTAACAGACTAATAATATGCTGTGACATTCCCTATGAATCATATGTTTATAATGCTTAGTAAATGAATTTATCCTTAGTATACATATAACATAAGTAATACCTTATAACGGTAGACATAAGCCTGTATAATTGTTCAGGCAGTTACCCTGCAGAACACATTATAATACCATAACACTGTAGACCCTAATGTTATAATGCACTATTACTAGTAGGTTCTGGTGTAGTATACTGTATGTGGTAAGACTTTCCATAAAGACCATAGTCATAATAAAGTATACAATGTATCATACGTATTATAAACACTGCCATAAACATACACACACACACACACACACACACATACACACAAACATATATATATATATATATATATATATATATATATATATATATATATATATATATATATATATATATATATATATATATATACACGACACAACTAGTGCATCTCCCTATATAGCTATATAAGTCTTCTGATCAAATGATGGTAACACTTCTTTTGAAGGTCATATACATAATGACCTACAAACACATCCATTATAACATGTCATAATTCAGTCCTACTTTACTATGCAAGTTGTTATAATTATTTCTAAAAATGCATTGATAGCAACAGTAATATTATGAGACGTTTTAACTGTGATATGATGCATTATAATCAATGTTAATGCATTATAATCAATGCTGCAAACTGTAATGCCTTTTCATAAATAGTTATAACAATGTGTATAATGCACTATAAATACATTATAACATGTGAATGTATTTGTAAGTCATTATTCTTATGGCCTTCATAAAATGTGTTACTACATCATGTAGTCTGATACTCAAGCTTAAAGTGTTATGCATCCAAATATAATTATCAGCAATTCTAATTGTTTATGTCATGTGCTATAAGGCATTGTGTATGTTATAAAACATGTTATAAATGCATCTGTAATGCATTATAGGATTATAGGAATATTGGATTTATATGAGGGGCCAGGTGTGTGTGGAGTTTGCATGTTCTTCCCGTGCTGCGGGGGTTTCCTCCGGGTACTCCGGTTTCCTCCCCCAGTCCAAAGACATGCATGGTAGGCTGATTGGCGTGTCTAAAGTGTCCGTAGTGTATGAACGGGTGTGTGAGTGTGTATGTGATTGTGCCCTGCGATGGACTGGCACCCTGTCCAGGGTGTACCCCGTCTTGTGCCTGATGCTCCCTGGGATAGGCTCCAGGTTCCCTGTGACCCTGAAGAAGGAGTAAAGCGGTAGAAGATGGATGGATGGATGGATGTATATATATTACATGCTACCATATCTGTTGGTCAACTAAATTTCCTTTGTCCTCGTCAAGATGCAAAGAAGAGAGACAGATATAAATCCCAAAAGAGAGGAAGACATGTCCTGATTTTGTAAATGCAGAGAACTTTATGGATCATACCTATGCATGTTTGTGTGTTTTCTCACTTAAAAAGGAACATGGTCTGTTTTCAGTAGATATTATTAGGGTCTCTTGTGTTTGTCGACGCTCCATGTCCAAACATCAAGAATGGAACAGGAGGTGGCTCGTGTCACTTCACACGTTGGACTATATTAGTTATTGAGACGGCTCTAGTAATTATATGTCTAAGATGCCTCATGTCCCTGAATAGATGATAGACGTGTGTGTGTGTGTCTTAGGCAGAGTAGTAACATAGAATATTCATGTAGTTGAGCCTCATTCGTGCTGTGCACGAGCTGTACACGTTTTGTTGATGTCAGTGGCCGCAGTATTTAAACACACACACACACACACACACACACACACACACACACACACACACACACACGCAGTTACAGATTCCTTTACCTACAGTATCCAAACTGTACATATCCTCCCACATGCGCACACACACACATTCCTCTACCTTGGTTGCCCATGGCAACCATCCTTCAGGTGTCCTTGTGTGGTGCAGAGTATCGGAACCGAGCATGCTCCATGGTTCAGGGCCATGAGTCTTCCTGAACCCACCATCAAAGCTACGCCTCTGGAGATCTTCCCACATGACTGCTGTCCTCTGTCCTTTCCAGCAGCAACTTCTCCATCTGCATCTTTCTGTCTCTTTGTCTGTAAATATTAGTTCCTTGTATTCACCTTCAAGTCACTGCCGCTCTGCCTTGACTCCTATTTTAGTTTCTCTGCATGTTTGTACTTCTGCTGCTGTTCTTCCTTTGATTGATTGCTTTGGCATCGCCCAAAGTGCATAAGTGCATTGTTGGCAATGCTGCAGTTATTTTAAAACTACTAATAATAAATATTGCACCAATCATCCTGACTATAATGCACATAATACAGCTGGCAAAGCTAGGGGGGCCAAGCAATTTCCTAGGGAATTGACCAGTATGCCACCTGTCAGTTTGTTTAATGGATAAAAACTTTCAATGACAAGCTAAAGGGTTTTCTAAAGGGCTCTTTGGATAGCTAAGGATCTTAAAGGAATGCCTTGCATAGTGTTCTTAATTAAGATGTCGTGTCCAAGGTTTATTTTGCACTGGAATACAGAATTTTTTATTTTTTTTGGAGTTTCTTTCATCACTTTGGTTAACTGTAGAAATCATTAGCGACTTCCTGACGGTAGTGGCGCCAGTGAGAATTGATCTCGACCAAAAGAGAGTGATGCTGCAGTGCTTTAGTCCTTTCGTCTGCCCAGTTGTCTCTCACGTCCTCATCTATACCCTCTGCTCAAACAGATCAGCTTTCGAAAGCTTCAACTTTCCTGCTAATACTGAGATCACCACCACTGGGCTCAACAACTTGTAGATCATACACTGGCTGAGTCTTTTTCCGTAACTCCTTTACACTACTTCTATAATGGAGTCTTCATTAATATGACATCGAACTGCTGGAAAATATTCAAGATCCCCTATTAAATTCCATTGTAACGGTGCTAGCAATATGCCCGTTATGTCAACACCGCATACAATTGCTAACGAAAATACAGCGTCAGCAATCCATAATAAGTAAGCATGTCGCAAGTATTTAAAAATAAACATTATATTTCTAATCCTACCGCTCTACATAGAACCTTTAAGGCTGCCCAACACCTTCTCCACCCACAAAAAGGATCCTTTCCCACAGTTAAAACATTCTTACGTCGTAATTTAATGACTTTTACAGCTAAAACCAGTGAAAACCCCTCAGTCGCAGTCAGTAATGTTGATTAGGCTAACCTAGCAGACAGTGCCATAGTCAAGTTCTGAGAATTGCTCATTATGTTTTCTCTCTTTCTGTCCTCAAGATATCCCAGCTCCCATGAGGACTGATAATGAGCTGTGTTTCTGAGCGGCCCTTGTGTAGCATCAGCGATATGAGAGTCCAGGTCACTCTCACCCAGGGGACCATTGAGTAGGCTTGGCCAATATGTGAGGATATAAATAGCATGCAGAAATGAGTCTTGCCATGAATCAGAGACCGAAATCACCTGCCGTCTTGTTCTCATTGTAGGAACGTTCTGTGTAACCTCCCACCCCTCCACACCGTCCCACTCCATCACCACTGACTTACTGCCATGTTCTTCCACCCCAGAGGAAATGCTGTCTAATGTTTTCCTGAGGAGCGAGAAATCAGTTGTGCAGTCAGGACAGGGATCGAAGGAAGGCAGCGATGGCGCTTTTGTGTTTCCGCAGTGCAAGAGGACTTGCTGGTGGTTTCTGGTGAACACGTTATTGATCCGTTAAGAGAAACTGCATTGTAGTAACTCTTAAACGAAGCAGGGTGAGAAAAAGATGAGGTACAGACGTGACTAATACTCAGTGGTGAAATAGTGTATACAGTCATTATATATAATAAGTAAATTGCACAATGAATAACTGTCAGATTATTATTAAGTTGTACTGCAATTCAGTTCAATTTGGTTTTATTTGTAGGGGTGACTGTGGGAAAGAAAAACTCCCTGAGACCACATGAGGAAAAAATAAACCTTGAGGGGAACCAGACACAAAACGGAACCATGGGCTATAAAGCAAAGCCACTACCTGTATCTGTTTAGTGCTCCAAATATTCCTTTCTATAATCAGATTCTAAAATGAAGTGGGCATGTCCCATCAACCCATCGTCTTCTTCCTTGATACGAGGGGGAAGGGTTGCTTAGTGGTTAGCCTCGCACTTCCGAGGTTGGGGGTTTGAATCCTCCCTGTGTTTCAGGGGTTTCCTCTGGGTCTGATTAGTCTGATTAATATTTTCTGAGTAACGCATTCGTCTTTCCGGCCTGGCTTTCTGCTTGAAGGTACATTTCTCTGACTGATGTCACACACACTGATTCAAATACCACACACACAATCTGCTATGAAAATATTATAATGGCCTGCTCCATCAATAGGCAGTGTGAGTGATGTGTGAAAGACGGGGTGGCATATTGAAATAGACTGAATCATTACTCAAGCCGTGTTTGCCAATGCCTTCCGCTGCATTCCCTAGCTTTATCAAATGATAATTATAGCAGTGTCAAGAATTCATCACTTCCTCATCATCATCCTCCCAGGCTATGTGGCAGAATGTGCCACAAAATCACCATAGCTCAAATTACTGCCTCTTTTAGTCACGGAGTCGGTCTAACGCACAGATAATGGATTGGTTCCATATAGATTATACACCAACCTGAATAGTTCAGATAGTTCATTAATAGCAAAGATGCAAGGTGGAGTGTTTTTTTTTTCCTCTCATGATGGAATTAACATGAAACGTATCGAACCTAAGGCCTCAAAAGAAGCGACTGTTACAGGAAGGCTCATTTATTTCTCACTGCGAAATACGAAGCTAGTAATAAAGCGGCTGTGATTCCATTTCAGCTATTATTCCAAACATATTTATGAGACATATGAAGGAACATTTCGAAGTATATTCATGAAATATCTAAATAATAAGTATATCACATAATGCAACAATTCCTTTATGGAAGGAGTCTCCAATCTCAGTGCTTTGTAATAGTCGGTAGCTCCGCAGTAACACGACAATTAACACGACTTATTAACTTCAAGACATAGTAAATAAAAAGAGGTTGAGTGAACGACAGGCTGTTTACATCTGTTATAACATAAGCGATAACAGTAGCTAAATTGTTTCACGGGCATTTCCGTCAACATTAATAGTAACTGTTAATGGATAAAGTACACAATGTCATTCTGTAGTTAAGTAAAGTAATAACTCTCTGCAAATTGCTGTAGGTTGAGAGAAATTAAGCACTTCAGTGTGCGCTGATATGGGAAAATATCTTGTTTTAATCCTTATATAATGAATAAGCATGAGCATAAATAATCTATGAGCATAAATAATCCAGTGTGTATGTAAATATGTAATTGATTAGTTATTTCATTTTGTTCATTTAAATGACCTATTATGACCTGAACTGCCACTCGACAGCATAGCTAGGAAATGTACTTAGCTCAGAAAAGCAGATGTCCGCTACTCCATTATAGAGTAGCGTGCGTGTTATAATGTATACTGTAGCATACTGTATATAATACCTTATAATGCTTTGCATACATTCATAGAAATGTTCAGTAGTTATGTAGCTATAGTTACATTCACAACACTTTATAGAGCATTATTAGAGCATGACTTAATAATTTTAGGTTGCATGACGCATTACAATATTTGTTCATTATAATGCACTATAACACAGACTTCCAATTCAGATACAGACAAAACCTGTTATAGTGCATTATGTAGGCATGCACTCATCATCGTGTTAGTAGTGCTACAGATAATCATTATTATGTAAGCAATTATTATGCATTATTATTATTGTGTATGCTACATAATGCTATAAATGTGTTTAGAATGCATTGTAAATACAGTATGCAAAGGAAGATGGAAATCGCTGATTGGTTGAAACAAGTCTGCTACATTGCGCAGATTTTGACCCCAAAACATATGTTCTGATTTCCCTAGTATCTATTGAATGTATTTGCACCCAGCCCAAATGAGTGTTGATTTGATGATGCTCACTCGATGATGCGACTGAAGACAGACCTTTTGTCTTGTCCGTTTTCTCCTTCCTGTGTTGAAAGATGAGCTGCCGTGACAGCTCGGGAGACTTCAGCTTGCTGAGTTTCAGAGTGACTGAGAGTAGGGCTGATGCAAGCTTTGATGTTAATTATTAATTAGAGATGATATTAAAGTGCCGCTATGCGGGGCTGCACACTGATTCCTGATGCTACTGGAAGCCTCACACATTAATAAACAAGGCCTGTTAGATTATGCATGGGTGTAGCGCCGTCTTAGGAAGAAAAAAAAAAAAACACTTCTTGTTTTGCCTCTGAATATTCATGCAGTGGATTGTTTCGTATTGGGATTTTGAGATGATAGTGTTAATGCAGTAAGAGAGACTCCAAAGTTGTTCGAGGTTACATTCGTTTTTGAGTTGTTGTATTCTCTTATGTGCACGGCACAGCTGGTGATATGTGTGTCTGTCCCACTGGCTGTTGCATTTAGTCTCAGTGGGATGAAGCAGCGTGAGCAAATCAGGCACATCACAACACAAATAGGAAAAATAATAATGATGTCGTCTGCAGGGCAGATGGGACAGCTAATGAACTTTGGGCTTGGGGCAAATTGGTCAGCATTCATTAAGTACATGAGGAAACATTCAGGCATGAAGAAAGTCGAACATGTAATTCAAATAACACAATCTGCCTACACACTGAAATAATTCAAATGTGCTGAGAATTTACTTAGAACACAACTTGTGATTAAAAGTGTAATTACATTTATTTATCTCATTCCTTCCTTTGTTCCTTTGTGTAAAATTGAGGTGCTTACAGACGGTACCTAGTGGGAATATCCGCTTGGTTTCGCCCTTTTGTTGACACTGCGTCTTGTCTGTAGCTGGAAGCAGGTGCAGAGGATTTTCCTTGCTGTTCCATGGGGTTCATATTCTCAGTTGGAGAGAATGGAATAGATTACAGGTTACATATAGGGCTTGTTTACACCTGGTCACTACATGCGTTTTCTCTGATCAGATTCTAACCTGATTCGTTAAAACAGTCCCGTTTACACTCGGCCACGTAATGCGTTTCAGCTAAACGGATATGGATCCGATCTTCTGTTCCTGCGCTAAATGCAAATACACATTTCCGGTGTACTGAAATGACAGCCACTGTTATTTTGCTCTGTTTGGGTTTGCGTCAAAAATGCAGTCAAAAAGAAAATGAAAATACTTGCTACAACGCTTACTCACCAAAAAAATAACGTATGTGCAACATTTTGGCTTTAAAACCCAGTGAGATAACTGGATGAAAGCTAGGAGTCAACACTGGTGGGAAAATATAGTGCTGGCTTCTTTTACGGAACAAAACTGGCTATCTAGTTTCCGAATGGGGCGCCGGACCTTCGATTATCTTTGTGTCAGTCTGAAAAGCAATTTAATGAGGATGCACACTAATCTCCATCAGGCTATACCGTTTGATAAGTTGTTTTTGCTTCTGGAGCGGCTAAAGCGAGTGACGTACTTCCATTTATGAGGACTAAAGCGCTGACGTATGTGGATTCAACAACCAGATGCATTTAGACTTGTCCAGTTTCGTCTGGAATGCGTCCCAGACCACCTCCTGATGTGGTTTGAGCGAGCGGATTTAAATCCGTCTCGAATGCGCTTCAGAAGGCATTTGTACCTGGCCTTTTCACAATTGGATAGCTATCCGATCAGAGAAAAACGCATGAAGTGACCAGGTGTAAACAGTCCCATAACTGCAAAATCTAACATTTATTCAAACTACTCTCCCTAGATGGAGAGAACGATCTAGAAAGTATGCCTTAGGCTTTAAATCATGCGCATGGACTTAACGTAACTGCAGACATTGTAGATAACGAGCTCAAGAATGTTATTTTTAAACTCGTCTTTGATGTATCATTTCTGTCAGATAACTAGATTGAGATGTTGTTGAGAAATTTGCTAACAGATTAAACAGCACAAAAAAGGTTCACTTCTCTAATTAAAACTTAGAACTTTTAGCTAAAATAGCTAGCCAATTTTAGTGATAAAGAAAATAGTTTTGGTTGTTATTGGTCATTTGGTTTGTTATTGTTTATAATAAAGTAGACAATATGACAATATGAAGAAAAAAAATAATAAAAAACAGCAAATGAAGACCCCAATGCTAAAATCCACCTTGATGCTAGCGGGGACATATTACCAACATTTAGCTAGCAGGTTGTCTAACTTAGTTAAGATTAGTAAGGAGTTTGAGGTTTCTGAAATAATATAAGTGAAGACTCAGATACTAAAATACACAATCATGGCTGCCTGTTAAAGGAAATTTCCAGCTAGTTGTCTAGGAAGCGATGTACTACCAAGGGTAGTTAACTATGCTAATTCTTGATTGTTGTGGTATAGTTTGTGATTTGACTACCAATAAGTAAATCCCTTAGAATATAACAATAAAAAGGAAATCACCTAGATCAATCAAGAATCAGTTGCCCAAGTGTCTATCTGTGGCAAATGAAAGCTAGTTATTAGGTTCTTACTGCAAAGCTAATACTTGAAGAACAAAATTGTGTGTTATATGATATAATTTGAGTTTTTACTACTGCTAAATCAGTACTGAGCATATAATAATATACAAATGAGTCAGAAATGAAACTGAAATCCCACTTCTACCTGTGACAAGTGAAGGTTAGATTTCTAACAGTTAGCTAGTGGTTTTACAGGCAGTTAGCTAGCAGGTTAGCAAACTAAACTAATGCTTGAGAAAAATAGACTTCAGTTTTAGCACATAGCTATGCAGTGTGCTAACTTAGCCAAGTCTTCATAGTGTATTTATTGTGGTTACATATATAAGGTTCCTCTTGTGATATCGTATTGTACAATACCTTTATCTTTTTCTTTGTGTCCTTGTATATTCATACACATCTAACACGAAAAGTAAAAATCTGAGCCATTACTCCTTCTGTGAGATATGTGCACCACCATTTCTGTTGACACATAAAACACAATCTAAAAAGAAACTCCAATCTCACTCTCTTTCACTCTCATTTCCCTCTACAGCATTATCCCGAGCTCATTGCTTCGAATCTCATAAATTCAAGAAATGACTATTCTTTCTCTTTCTTTCATAACAAAATATTACTGAGTTATGGACTTCTTGAAGATGGCTGTGTTTCAAACCAGCACTCTGAAGCCAGCATCACACATTCATATCAACTTCAAGAACACAATTCTGAGTTATTGGGTTCTAGATCACTGCTCCACAAAGCATGCGACTGTTGTCAGCCACATAGACTCTCTATTCCTTCGATGTCTGGTATGTCTAGAGCAATGACGGAAAACCAGCTGTCATCAAATAGCTTTGACCCGAGTATGCACTTCAATTTTCCCGTACACTCAATGAGCATCTAGCTGGCCTCTGACTATGACCATTATGTAGTAAATTGCTGCATAGTGTAGCCATCTATATCTTCTTCATATGTCTTTCCTAGCAAATAGCCTGGCTGTGTCGACTGTCTAGCCTCAGATCGGAAGGAGGCTGAGAGAAGGTCAATATTTGCTCAGTAATTACGAGGCTCTACAGCTGACCTTGCCAGGGGTAAGCAATATGTATGGGGTAAAGAGGAGAACGGAGCAGGAAAGGTTATAAAGCCGTGGCTTTTGTCTGGTCTTCGACTTACCGTCGAAGACTAATGGAAGCTGCATGTATCACATATATGTTAAGCCAACCATATGAAGCTTTGTTGCTATACAGTTACTAACCGTAGCACATCTGTTGCTCTGGACAATCTCCAATAACGTCCATCAATAGAAGGCGTCCACTGTGTGACCAGATATTATTGTGAAGATATTAGGGTAGTGTGTATAGAACAGGCACAACATTGGCGTTGGGGATGCAGTGCCCTCTTTTCAGAATCAGATAATTATGTTGAAAGTATCAATATATATTGAACTTGACATGAAGTGTTTTATTCTTCTTATACCACGGCATTTTCCCCAAACTGACCATTTCTTAATAACCAGTGGTGCGAAGTTAGTTCCAGTTGCTATAAACGTTCATTAGCTCACCGGCGTCTCTTTTTCTTTCTTGAAGTTAAAGATAAATTACGAAGTTTGTATCAGGTTAAGTAAATAGTGCAAAGATGTCCGCCCTGAAGATTTCTTGTGGCGGAAAACCTTGTTAGGGCTTTACCTCTGACTGTTACAAATTGCTGACACTGGAGACTCCTTCTGCTCTTCACGTTTATCTAGCGTCCGCTTTGCAAATCGTTGTGTAGGTTGCCTCTACAGAAACAATACCATATAAGAACAAGTGCGTTAATACAAAGCTTCCACCTTCTGACCAATCAGAAATCAACAGTGCTGTGGTATAATTAGAAACACTAAAGCACCATTTCTTGTTCAACACAGGAAGTAGAGTTTAACATTTGACCTGCTGAGGAAATTAAGCTTAAAGATTTGCCCGCATTAATTATTTGTTGAGTTATTCCACATAGCATGAGGCCGTGTGTCGCGTTTGTGTACAGCGCTGGAGGCGAAACCTGATGCCGCAGCACATTATTCTTTCATTAGGAGGGCAGCGGAGATATGAAATTACATCTAAACTCTTTGTTTGTTCTCCTGCTCTCTCGGATATGCCTTTTTCTATAATGGGTTCAGAAGTTATCCTCTCCTTGGGATGCACGATCAGTATGTTCTCCTGCAATCTGAGTGGATCTTTGATGGATTTTTGCGAGCGGGTTGCTGGGTGCTTTAAATCCACTCTCACAATTACTGTGACGAATGAAATGCTTAGGAGACTTCGGAGCTTCTCCGTTTCCTGTTCTTCTAAGTGTCCGTCTTGCGTCCTATATTTGTTTGTCTTTCTCACTTTGCGTAACTTAATGTGTTTCCATAATGTGTCTTGAGAAAGATTAATAATGTTTGAATTATAATTTCGGGCGCAATATCAAATTGGGTCCTCGAACTTTGGAGCTGCCAAAGGGACCATCAGTCCCTTCCTGGAGTTTACTACTGACGTATTTAGCACAAATCTAATGAATGCTTTCTAAAGCTAATTACTTCACCGCTGTACTTCATATTAGCAGCCCTCATACCTCTGGGAACTCTGTCTGCATCAGGGAAACATGTGAATGTCTGGCTCTTCTGCTCTTCTGGCACAATTTACATCAATCTCTCTTTTTCCCTCTCGCTCGTCTCACATTGCCTCATATTGCTTTTCCATGGCATTACTGTGATGAACGCTCTCGGCTCCGGAAATTTTCTCACAGCTACCTGCCAGGGGCAGGAGACACATTTAAACAGTTTCATGATTTGTAGAGGCATGTAAAGTGGAGAAAGCACTCATTGTAGTGTCCATATATCAGTCACACTAAACAGGCACTCCCAGAATTGCACAAATGCCTAACAAGAACTAGGGAGTAAAAACAAGCAATTGAGTTTGGTGTAGTTTACTCCAACCATCATTAGGGAAACTCACTTATACTGTACTGGAGTTTGCACTATAGATTTTGCTGTTGACATTATGATGTCTTCTTGGTGCATAGTACAACCCCAATTCCAAATAAGTTGGGACGCTGTCCATCCATCCATCCATCCACCCATCCATCCATCCATCCATCTTCTACTGCTTACTCCTTTCTCAGGGTCGCGAGGATCCTGGAGCCAATAGTTGGACGCTGTGTAAAATGTAAATAAAAACAGAATGCAATGATTTGCAAATCTTATAAACCCATATGTTATTCACAATAGAACATAGAAAACATCTCAAATGTTGCACGATTTTAAGAAAAAAAGGTCATTTTGCATTTCATTCAATTAAATTGATTAGTTAATGTTCCTCCAACTGTTTCTTTTTAATTAACACATACTTTCCCAACCTTTTCTTACCTCCCGTCCCAACTTTTTTGAGACAAGTTGCGGCTGTCAAATTCAAAATGACATTATTTTTTTCTTGAAATCATATGTTTTCTATGTTCTGTTGTGAATGACATATGGGTTTATGAAATTTGCAGATCATTGTATTCCGGTTTTATTGACATATATTTACATTTTACACAGCCTCCCAACCTCCCAATCATCTTTATTTCCCACTTATAGCTTTTTGGGCAATCTCAAACATAAAAGCTGCATTTGGGGACAAATTCCTCTTTCACTCAGAATAAAGTGTCCATTTATTTAACAATAAGGTGGGATTATGTCATCAGAGAGTCTTTTACTAAAAGGCTGAAATTTGGGCCTGATCTAAAATCTGTCCCTCAGGCTCGGAACTTGATTACTATTTCATCAGACAAAGACCCCCCCTCCGTCCCCACAAGACGGCACTTTCAGACTTTCTTTTGCCGACCCTAGGGCTGCTAAACTGGGCTCCATTGAATATCTATCAGGCCAAATCCCAAAGGAGTAACAGCCACTTGGCTGTTCGTTTCTGCTTAATGGCCACTACGTGATTGACTTCCTGAATAGTAAATGTTAATTAAACACCAACGTGAGAGTTTGTTGCTCTTAAGGACTACTTTGTTAAGTGGAATTTGATTGGGTTACTTTCCTGCTGCATCATTTCACTGCTAAATGTCAACTTGAAGTATATTTGGTATACTTCAGGGTTGTGTTCATAAGGCTAACTGAAACTGTATTATGTTAAGTTAATGTTAAGGCAGATGGCATTTCTTGGAATGAAAATGGAGGATAGAGAATAAACAATTGATGAAGACCAAGTACAATGGGAAACCATGTGATATGAGTTATCATGTGCTCTCTCTCTCTCTCTTTCTCTCTCTCTCTCTCTCTCATGCTACAGTGATGGAGAGGTGACCTCTAGCTTGGCAATAAGAAGAGAATATCATGCTACATTTTACTCTTCACCCAATCCCCCCATCTCTGTTTCACATGTTGGACATTAGATTTTTACTCAGGACAGAATCGAGAGAAAGCATTTTCCCTCCGGAGATTAACATTATTATGCTTCATCTCCTTCTTCCCTGTCACTACCTTATATCTGTATATGTACTGAGTTAATCCAAAATGGATGGAGTCAGGAATCAGTGTGTGCTCATGAGTGACATTTAGAGCCGAAATATCTCATCTCTTTTCATACTGTCAACCACCAAGCATAAACCAGAAATGCCATTCTAGACAACGTCTAGCAAAAAACGTCTAGCGTTTAGCTTGCCTGTCACCTACAGGGTTGGGGGTTCAATTCTCACCTCCGCCGTGTGTTCGCGGAGCTTGCATGTTCTCCCCATGCCAAGGGTTTCCTTCAGGTACTCCGGTTTCCTCCCTCAGTCCAAAAGCACGTGTTGTTGGCTGATTAGCAATTCTAAATCAGCTGTAGTGTGTAAATGTCTGTGTGAATGTGTGTGTGAATGTGTGTTTGATTGTGCCCTGCGTTAGGTTGGCACCCTGTCTAGGGGGTCCCCCGCCTTGTGCCCGAGTCCCCTGGGATTGGCTCCAGGCTCCCCGTGACCCTGTGTAGGATAAACAGTACAGAAAATGGATGGATGGATGGATATAACTGTCTTAGATGGGATATAGTCAGTTTAATAATTTAGAGGTTTAACAGGTACAGTTCAATATTTATATCAATTTTACATCTCAATTGGCATTTCTAATAACCCTAAAATGCTGTTGATATTGTAAGAATGTTCCAGATTTTTTTTTTTTAAGGAAACATTTTCTATGAAGTTCATATTCATGTTCATAAACCATTATAACTGTTCTTATCATTCATTGTATGTTGCTAGTTATTCCTTTTCTTAACACTTAGGTAACACCTTCTACAAAAGCGAGGTCTATAATGAACAATAAACACATTCTTAACATGTTATAATGCATTCATAAGGCATTCTTACAATTACTTATGAGATTAAACTACACTTTATTGATTCCTTTATTATGCATTCTGAATTCTTAGCATACAGCATTATAAGTAGTGTTCTTACACATTTTAACGGACTCAATCCAGGATTGCATAGTGCACTATGTGTTATGACCTGCATTGGAGTTTTTATCAGAAAATAAATCATTGGATTAATATTTCTGGTAACACTTTCTATGGTGATATCTATAATAATTACAAATACGTTCATATCATGTTATAATGCATTCATTGAGAATTAGACACATTGTTATAAATATTGATGAAAGTGCATTACGCTTTATAGCTATGTTTATTATGCATTATAAACTCTTAACTTGATGCATTATAAACAGTGTCCGTAGCACGTGATATCATCAAAACCCAGTTTGCATAGTGTATCATGAGAAAACATAATGGTGATATAATGTGTTATAAGCATGACTTATAATGCATTATTTTAACATTTTATAAATGCATTATAAACAATGAAACAAACAGCAATGAGTTTTCATAAATTATTATAATGATGTGTATAATGCCTCATGAATGTATTCATGAAGTCATTATACATACGACCTTCATAGAAAGTGTTTAAAATACTGTATGTCTCTCAAAAATACAGATTTTAAGGCACTATAATTCTTATTATTCTATCATATGTCTATCTATAACCTAAACTCATACATTAAGTATGTACAAGCATGAAGTATGTACCATGTTACTTATGTTTTAATTTTTTTAGTCTATAGTTTAATACTGGTATAAGTAGTTTTTTGATTGGCGATATAATGTCTTATGAACACTACTGAATGAATTATTCTGTTAACAATTCATAAACCACCGCTATAAGTTGTAATGCATTTTCTTAAGTAGGTATAACAATGTGTAAAATATCTTGTAAAATTATGTTATGAATGTGTTTATAGATCATCATATATATGGACTTCATAAAAAAAAATTGTAACTAAATTTATAAGCTTCATGCGGCATTTTTATAGCTTATAAGCAAGCATTACTTCCTTGAGAGAGAGTATTTATCATGTCACAGACTCTGTATTGAAAATTCCTTTCGCAGACCTTAATAAATATATCACGCCCTTTTAGTCTGATCTGAAATCAGCTTTTTCTCATACCGGGTCAGCACTTCTGTAGAGGACACTGATCCTGGATCAGTACAAAAAATGGCTTGTACTTGCATCTTAATTACTGTTGGCCAGGACCCGACCACGGCACAGCCCTTTCTCCATAATTACCTGTCAGACTCATTAGAGAGTCTGTTGAAATTTGCAGGATAAAGGTCGCTAAATGGCGGCAGTGGAGTGGATGGAGTCAAATCAAATGGCATCAATAGGAGAGAGGCAGCAGGGGCACCAGACATGACCCTGGTGCTTTAATAGGAGTAGATGATAGATGACGTTGTCTGAATTTTGAGGAGATGACGCAATACAGCAGCACAAATGAACACTAGACAGTGCTTGAACAGAGAGAGGGAGGTGAATAGAAAACATCAGAGAGAATAAGGAATACATGTCCATGTGGTCTAAAGTTTTGCACTTTCAAAGCTCCAAGTAACAAATCAAGGCCTATATAAACTAATCAAGGTTAAATACAGAACAGGTGAAGATAGAAGAACAGAATAGAATAATCAACCAATATAAAGACAATGGAGAAGACAGGACTAGAAATACAAACAGAAATACAATGGAGAAAACAGAAATACAAGCACATGGCAAAATGGCATTATAACTACGTATGAATGTAGTCATAGGGAATGAATGGCATATGGATGAATTGAATATATTCATAGGTCATTATGCATATGTCCTTCATAGATTCTTTTTATTTATTTTTTTTATTTTGAATTACGCCATGTGTCTCTTCCATGTAGCTCCATCTCTTCCATGTTTAAACACCGTGTAGTTTACATGAAAATGGATTAAAGCTTGGTTGTTAAAAGGAGGAGATAATCTGTAGTTGGATAATTAGGGCTTTCCCAGCTGTGCATGTCTCTGTCTCTGTCTCTGTCTGTCTCTCTCTCTCTCTCTCTCTCTCTCTCTCCCCTCCCTCTGTGCATGTGCCGTTTGTTGATACATGCACATACCCTCTCTGTTTGCCAACCTATTACACAGCCATGTCCCACATCTTAAATTTCTTTATTTTGTGCTGACGCCTGTTCAGCTATGCATGATTTGCATGCCATTTAAAGAGTAGAAGAAGAGAAGGATTCCGCATGTGCTGTAGTAAAAGAGAGAGCGAGCTGGTGAGAAACCAGAGAGTGTGAAAGCAAGACTAAACAGTAGTAAATAACTTATGATTACTGTACCATTGCGTACTTTCAATCATGAAAACTGTGATTTGAGCAGTGATTTGAATCATTTTCCCCAGCAGTAATCCTGTCTGCATTTGGACTACAGACTCAAGCCTGTGCACTGTCATAATTATTTTACAATCATATTATTGTTATAATTGTGCTTTGTGCAAATCATGCAAATATGTTCAGAGCGGAAATGGATGGGCAAATGTAGGGGTAGGGGCGTTACTAATTTGCATATGCATAAAATCCATTAAATATCTATACTGATTAGATGAGAATGTTCTAGAGATTTTCCATCAGTTAAGCTCCTTTGGTAAAGACACTGAGCTACAGACTGATTACGACCATTGCCATCCAGCTGTGATCCCCAATGACCACCAAACGCTCACGAGATCCTAGAAAGCGCCAACTAACCAACTAACTAATCCCCAAGAACATTTGAGTTGTAAAGTGGGTTGTTCAGGTTAGTACGTTAGTAGGTGCCTTATTCATAGCAGTTCAATTAGGGAATATGGAGGTGTGTGTTAACATGCCATATTTTCATTAAGCATTGCTTCTGGTGACATTTAGGCCTGGGTAGTGCTATTTGTGACTGGGGGATTGGAGAATGATTTTCTGAGCCTAGCTGCTACTTCATAATAATGGCAGTTTAATGTTGTTAGCTCAACCTAAGGTTATCTCCTTATTTATTTATTTGTTTGTTTGTTCTCATGAGTACATTTTATTGTTAATCCATATTGCAGAATTTAGTGTTTATGTACGACTATATGCACAGCCTCCAAGTGTCATTATTAAAAAAGGTAATAAAGAATTATTAATGGTCATCTCAAGCAGCTCAAATCATTTTTTATAATAATAATAAAAAAATAAATACTTAGAGTTAAATATATACAGCAATAGTTGGTAGCAACTATTACCTATTACCACAACTACAACAATAACCTGTGTGTGTGTGTGTGTGTGTGTGTGTATATATATATATATATATATATATATATATATATATATATATATATATATATAAGATGGTAAACATTTTTATCAACATATGATATAAGGTCAACATTTATATTTATGGCATTTGGCAGACACCCTTATCCAGAGCAACTTATATTTTATCTCATTTATACAGATGAGAAGTTGAGGGTTAAAGGTCTTGCTCAAGGTCAGTGCTGGGATTTGAACTCATTACCTTCCGATCAGTAGTCCAACATCTTACCCATTGCCACATACTGACAAAAGATAACAGTTTATTTTATACTGTACACAGGACTTTGAGATGATAATTTTGCTGATTATAACTTAGTATAACCCAGTGATTCCAGTCCTGTCAGGAGTCTAGCTCTAACACCCCCTGGGAAATGCCTGGTAATTAACTCTCAAGCAACTGTGCTTAATGCTGAGACTCGGGTATGGTACTTGCGCCCTCTGGTCAAGTAACTGGCCACAGAGCTGTGGTAAGGTCATATCACAGCATGGCCCGGACACACTGCACTTTTTTTTTTTGTTCTTGTTTCTTTGTCATGTGAATGGCCATGCTGTTTTGGTCCTGCTTGAGTGACTGCCATGTTAAGTCAGTCAGCACTAACAAGGCGAGTCCTGAATTACACACAGCAAAGGAAGGCTACTGTTTAAGAGTCTGACTTTCAACATCGGATAAAAGTGTGTGTCTTGTGCCCCACAACTGGCCCTTGACCTGACCTGCTTATGCAAGCATGTCCTGCTTGGATTTGGATTAAAGATGAACAGTACAACCAAGAAGCACTGAACAGAACTGTTTGCTCTAGTGTAGATAATTGCTTCATTTATTTCTCTCATAAATTAAAGGTGCACTGATCAATATTTATTGTTCTATTACAAACTGGGGAACATAATGAAACATGATTTGTAAAGCCAAATATACCATAGTGCTTCTAAATTTGCTTGGTCAGAAGCTTAGATATTTTTTTTTATATAAGAGCATCTCTTACAGTGGGTTTATATTAATGTGCTCATTTGAATACATTATTCTTTACAAACTTGCTCACAGAGACAAATAGATGATCTAATTTAATCTAATAAATATATGGTGAAGTTTTCTGAAAGGGGACATCTTTTATGGATGGAGTTTCAAGTGGCAGCACTTTGTATTATAAATGGACAAAAAGCATAACTTGTCATTCAGTAATAAATTTTGTACTCATTGGCAAATTGGCCCAGTGTGAAGTGGAAGCCTGTTACACGCTGAAGAATTGGCAGGTCCAACCCTAAACAGAATTGTGTTGGGGAAAATCCACAACAACAAGAATTTGCTTTCCAAATACATAATGCCTCCGAAAGACATAAAACGAAAGATTTGATAGCTGTTTTTTTTTTGTTTTGTTTTGTTTTTTTTGGGGGGGGGGTTTAAGATTGAGAAACCTAGCAACCAAAAAGGGAATGAAGTCAAACACCTTATTAGCTACTTTTCCCATAGGCCAGTAGAATGTTGTTGTAAACTGATTGAATTAACTTGCTTGTTCATCGCATAAACTGACCAAGTAGAATAAGAAGATGTAAAGATAGCTCAGATGGCCTATTCCACCCAACTGCTTTTAATTTGAAACTAAGCTATAAAATTGATCAGGTGGAAGATTTTAAAAAAGAATCTACTTACGTTTACGCTGTCTTTTGCAATTTCCACAGTATAGCAGTTTACACTGAGGATAAACCTTGCTCTTTAGGAGCCATCCATCTAGAGCAATCAGGAAAGTTCCCTCAATTCCTAATTATGGCGGCCCAATCAAGGACAGCGCTGAGCAATTATTCCAGCCCACTGTGCCGTTGGATCGAAGAAGTAATTTAGGAGTGATTAAAAACCCCAAACCACCAGATGAGGTATCTCTCTCACTCTCTCCTCGCTGTACCACAGTCTCTTCAAGCGACCCCATTTCTTTCTCTACCAGACACTTTCCCTTGAGTGCTTTGTCAAGCTGTGACTATAGTTTCAGGATCAATCACGTTGTGGAGTCAGACATGGAGAAGAAGTGGGCTAAAGCTCAGGAGGGAAGGAGGAAAATGAGAAACGAGGAAAACACATTTGGGTGGTTCCAGCATGTTCCCTGGGTGACTCGACATCATTGGAGTTGCTGAGCCAATTAAAACTTTCTTAGTCCTGTCACTGAAACGTGCTTGGATTATGTAAAAGAGGACCTCACTCTTTCCTTCTTTGTTGAGGTAAAGATAAGGCAATTTAAGGAAAATGGAATGAATAATGAATATTGTTCTGTCGATAGAAGCAGGAGAAGAACGGAAAAGACAGGTGACCTATCGAATTGACATTCATTTGAAACACGTCCCCCATTTTTCACTCCTTTCTACAATTAACAAACTGTTCTGCTGACAAATGGGAACTTTATAACAAATCGCCAATGTAGGGGTTAAAGTGGAATTTGGAAGTGAAGGTTGCAGTTTCAGTTAAATCTCACATGGGTAACATTCTGGCCTTCCAAACACAAACTTACTTTAAACAAATTCGTTTTGAGAGCTTGCTCGTTCTCCCCGTGCTTCAGTGGTTTCCTCCGGGTACTCCGGTTACCTCACCCTGTCCAAAGACGTGTTGTAGGCTGATTGGCATTTCCAAATTGTCCATAGTGTGTGCGTTTGCACCCTATGATGGATTGGCACCCTATTCAGGATGTTCCTCGCCTTGTGCCACGAGTTCCCTGGTATAGGCTCCAGGCTCCCCCATGACCCTGTGTAGGATAAGCAGTATGGAACATGGATGGATGGATGGATGGATGATTGGGCTAACATGGAAGGCAAATTGAACAATTCAACAGAATACTATTTGCTAGCAATTTTCACGCATCTAGCATCAATACTGTGTTCGCAAGATCAGATTCCATGATGGACTTGGTTGCTAGTTAACCTTATCCCCAAGCCAAACAGCTAGCTACATTTAGACCTAAATAATAAATGATAAACAAATTTGGACATGATTAGGGCTTCTGTAAAGTACTCAACAGCACTTACATTTTAGCATTTACATTCAGCCTTCTCATTGTTGGTATAGGTTTTGTCCAATAACTATTGAGAGTAAACTGGATAAGGTCTGTTAAATTAGAAATGTAATTGGTTTTTGGTTCCTGCTGTCCATCACATCACAGAAAACTAAAAGTTTAGCCTCTCCAAGTGACTGAAGGTGCCATTCTGGATTGTTCCTGCTCACTTGCACTACTGGCCATCTTCACCCAATGATATTCTCTGTCATAACACTTGACCTTGCTAGAACCACTGGTACTCCAGATCAATCAATTTTCTTTTACATTCGTAATGTTAAAGAGCTACAGTATGATTGGTCTGGTTTAGGTTCAGCATGTCTGCAGCAGCAGTCAGCATGCTGAATTCTGAACTTCTAGGCCATACCAGGCCTTTACAGCAAACACAGAATGACTTCTCCATCAGTGCCGAACACTGCCGAGAGCAGTGAGAGAAATGACCAACAAAGACATCACCTGCTAAGAAAGGTTGACACAAGCATGGGCAGATCTAGGGAGGTGTATTTCTGGGACTATTAAGGGTCCTTGTAAGGGGCCTTGATAATGGCATTTTTAAGATGAGCATAAAAAAGGAGGACAGCTGAGCTCATGCAGTTGCCAAAATAAAAGACTTTAATTTTTCCATCAACCTTGATAGCAGCATCCTGTGCTTTTGAAGAAACACCAGTAATTGGATCTTCCACCATAAAAACAAATGTCTCTTGTGCGCCTTCAAAGCATTGTATGTATTAGACATTGCTTTTAAATGCCTGATGTCATTCTTTCAGATGCCCCTTGATGGCCTACCTGAGATGGCCTCGCAAGCACATGCTTTTTCACATGCTATAGACTAAAAAAAATATCTGAATGAGGTCGAGACTCAAAATGCCATTAAACTCCAAGGGTTATTTTTTCACAAACAAGCCAGAATGTCATTGCAGTATTTCCACAAATGTGAATTACCATATCATTATGCAACCTGTCATATACATTTCTTCTCCTTCGCCCTTCTTCCCCATTGCTCATTTTCTCTAGGAATGGAAATCAAAATCTCCCCTGTCTCTTCCTCTACTTCGCTTAAGTTAACGTCCGCGCTAATTCCTCTGCTGTCCCCTTTCAAGACAATTCCTGCTCGTATCATTGACCTCAGGGACTGTTTCATATTGTTGCATGTTTTATTTTTTCTCTTATGCAAGCTAGAGAAATGACTATATTAGTGAGACTCAACTGGCTCAACTGTTTAGGGAGTCTTGGGGGTCTAATCCTATTTGTTCATTAATTATAATACTGAGTGCATCTCTAAGTAGGCAGGCTCAAAAGGCTGAGTTACTGATGTCCAATGTTAACCTCGGAGACATGATGTTCGATGAAGTTCTATGCCGTGTTCATCTTTATACTTAATAGTGATTAAATTTCTAATCATATCACATGACTACGTGTGATCTCATTTATTTAGGAATAATATTAATCCATTGATAATAAAGAATAATAGTAGTCACAGGCGGATGAACCACTACATCTCAATGATATATTTTATCTAGTACTAGACCTGTGCGTTTGTATTTATATTAAGTTTCGGTTCAAATTTTGGTTCAGTTTCTTATCAGGCTTTGTTTGTGTTCCTTAGTCCTTTTTATATATAAACATCTGTGCTTCGTTGTGTCTCGGGAAAAAGTGTTGTCTGGTTTCCTGTCATTGGCTGTATCACTAGGCTGTTTTTTGTGCATGTTTTCCTGATTAACAATTACGGATTACCCACTGACAACGCAACTGTGCCCAAACTACCTAGCTTGTTAATATAAGTTAATATAATATTGTCAAAATCTTGTCTGAATGCTTTGCATTGCTGCTCTCACGAGCCATTGTTTTTCTTCAAATTGTTTCTTTATTATGGTCACCTGTACCTTGTTTCCTCTTATTAGTTTCTGTATATAACCGTCTGTTTCTTGTTGTGTCTTGGCCAAGTTGCGTCGTCTAGTTTCCCTGCGTCGGTCATTGGCTGTTTCAGTAGGTTGTTAGCTTGTGCATGTTTTCCCAATTTACAGTTCGCGGTTGCGCTTTGATAACTCACCTGTGTTTTGAATGACTACGATTACTAAATCGCTTACAATAAAGACATTAAAATGTACTTGAGCAACTTTTAGTAATTCTTATAACTTACTACACCTTCCTATAAATTAACCGGACTTATAAATGTGATAATAGTAACAGATTTATTATCAAAAAGAGATTTTCAGCTTCCAAGCATTTGTCATCAAATTTAACATCAATAACAAATAGAAGTAACGAGCACCCTTTTTAAGTGTAGGTTTGTAATGTGATACTGGACTGGCAATTTGGTACATTGTACATACAAACTCTGTGACATTTCAGTGCATGCGTAATTGGAGTTAGGAGAGAATGAGGTGATTGACCTTTAACTTATTTTGTCAGTTGTTTTTGAAGCGGCGCTTGTTTCTTTTTTTCCTTTTGGACAGTCGAGTTCAGAAAGGGCACTCCTTAGGGAGCGGGCTTGAATTAAAAAACACATACACGCACACTCTTTTTGACCTGTCTGAAGTGATTATCAACCCCCACACACCATGGAGTCTACAATCTGACAACTCATTTTACAGTGCAGACAATTCTAAAGCTTTACAGTCGACTAAGTGGTAAAAGTGTCAGTCTCATCTTCCGGAAGAGCACCGCCAATTCTCTCCAAATCTGCTGTGAGAAGAAGCCAATGTTGGTCTGTCGCCTAGCAGCCTTGCCTCTGATCACCTGGCCTGTTAGCCAGGAAATCACAGAACCCATTCAGAACAAGACTAAAGGACAGAAGGAGCCCTTTAATGATTCGCTGATTGTGGCCAAGCAGGTGATTAAACCACGTTTCTCGTTCTCCAGACACTACTCCTCTGTGTCCTAGTGATGGAAGAGCAGAAATAGCCATGGAGATAGATAGAGGAAGCAGAGGGAGAGAGAAAACGAGGACGGGAAAAGGTGGGGGTGAGGGGCTCTTTTTACATAAGCCAGGCATGTTAATATGCATAGCAAGACAGGAAGCTTTCCTCCAATAATCCAATCCAATATTCCTTTTTGAAACTCCCCCTAGATTATTCCTTGTTGAAACTCCCCCTAGATTTGATCTCCACACTTGCCTTTGCCATAACTAATACTCGTTCTTAATCTCATCAATATCTGTATAACGCTTAGAACAAGTTTGAATTCTGTTGCACTTGTTTGATTATTTACACTTTGTGGAGTCTTGTGTACAGTGCCCTTGACTTCTTATTGACTTCTCTGTTGCACTACGGTACTGGAGGCTCAATATTTCATCCAACTGTGTATGGGATATTTGATTAAAAATGGACTTTTGGTGACTGTGGACTCCACAGAATCAGAGCAGCACAGTGCTTGTCAGTATGCCTCAGGCAAGCTGATGGCAGAAAGATAGATGGACACGCCGCCTTCTGACAGCACTACAGTCAACAAAAAAGCAGCTTTGGCACATGGCCGAGCCAGTACAGCTTGCTTACCTGGCAGGTATGAATAATTATGCAGCTAATGCTGTCTGAGAGCCTGAGAGTGTGTGTAGGAGGAGTGAGCTAGTGAGCGAGAGATTGATATATTCTGCCATTTCCCAGATTGCTCATTCATAATGAGCATCTAAATATTTTCTAGCATCGAGTGCTACATTAGCGTTCATTAATGTACATGATTTTATGAATCCACACACAGAAAAATATGCATACGTAAATGTTTAGATATGTTTGACAAATTAATGTTTATCTATTTATACAGTTTGACAAGCTCCTAGCTAATAACCCAGCCTAAAAGGAGTTATGTGGAGTTATGTGGAGTAATGTTTCTGCAATTGCCCATGTTGCACCATTTCAGCGTGTGTAATCTGCTTTAGTAAATTTGCTCTTGAGCTTCGAACAGTCAGTTTCCCAGACACATTTGTATGCTAGTCTTGAATTGAATCAGTGTTTGTTCTCCCTCTAAAATCCCTTTAAATTCTGTGCTAAGCATGAACAAATAAAAATTTTAAAAAAGCATGTTACTGGCAAATTCCTTATGTGTGGGTGTGTATATATATATATATATATATATATATATATATATATATATATATATATATATATATATATATATATATATATATATATATATATATATATACACACAGACACAGACACACACAAACCCCAAGAGCATATATGAAAGAAAATTAAGCACAGTGTCTTGCTGTATAAAAAAAACAGTACAAATTTGCTGTTATTTACGGATCTGTTGCTATTAGATTGCATTTCTGTGTTTATGATGCAAATGTTATGTGTATGCCCTCCAGGCATGTGTTGGAGTATTTCAGCTACTGTGGGTCTTACATCGTGCTTGTTTAATGTAGTGCAGACTTTTTGATCTCACTTTATTTCAGCCATTCATATTAATTCATCTTGTCCTCTGGGTTTGGATTGAGTTGCTATTTTATTACCAGTAATTTGAATAATGTTGATTCTGTAATTATTATTGTCAGAAAATTCAGCACCAGTTCACTTGTAGAATAACTAACAGGTTCAATATTTTGGAAGGTGGGAAAGGTTTGTTCAAATATTAGCCCACAATGGAAGGACATTTCGTAGAGAACTTTCTGGAGTGAGCTCAGATTTTAGAAGTGTGGTATTGATCAAATTTCTCTGATTAGTTCTCATATTCACTCTCCTTCTCCTCTCTTTCTTTATGTATTCATTTTCCACACTTTGTTCTATCTTAGTTTGTTTGGCACAGAGAGGTCTCCAGAGCAGAAGAGAAGCAGTGAATGGGAAGAAACAGCAGGAATGAGCATGGCCATGAATATTGAATGAGAGACTTTTTATTCTACTGTGCCAACAAAAAGAGAAAGGCCACCTGGCTGCAAGGGTCTAGAGGGGCAAGACTGACTGGATGTGTGTGCATGTGCATGGGCAGGTGTAAAAGGTGTCACAGTCCCCTTTGATCTCTGAGGGAGTAAAACAGACAAGGGGTTGAGAGTAACAGAATGATAGAAGAAGTAGGTGATGAAGCAGAGCAGAGTGGGGGAAAGAGTTGAGAATGGAACAGGCTGGTGAGAGACATGGTAGAGGTTTGAAAGGAGAGGAGTTATCACACCTTCTGGGAGGTCTCACTTCACACATCCAATTATACAAGAGAGTGATGCCAAGAATAATAGAAGGAAAAACATTGTTGTACCTTCCCTGATAGCCTTTTCTTGAGTCATATATTTAAGCACAGTCTCAACTGTTCATTTATTGGCACAAATTAAACTTTGTTCATACCGCTAGTTATAACTAGACATGATATTGAATGGGAGAGTGTAATGCACACATGAACTCTGTGGAATCACCGTACATGACTGTCTATGATTGACTACAGCATGGACTAGAAAAGAAATCAATCCCAGCCACTGTTTTATACTATACCAGTCTGTGAATTTTTCCTTATGACCACTAACAGCGGTGGTGTTTATACACAGCAAAATCTCCAGTGTTGATTTCACACCCAGAGTGTTGAATTTACACACTACAGTGCTTATATAAGTCCATTGGACACAAATGAACACTCTGGGTGTTAATTCAACACTAGGGATTTTACTGTGTAGTTCAAAAAGTACAATTATAAATAATACAATTTAAGGCATTTGTTAGCAGTAAATATGATGTGCGTGGTTAACAAAACAACATCTTGTTATTCTCCTCTTGAAAGAGAGCCCATTTATATCATATTTATAGTTTCTTTTCTTTTTTTCTTTTCTTTACCTCAATACAAAATGATAATTGATTATATCCATCCAGCGATCCATTTTCTATACCACTTACCTTCTATACCACTTATCTTCTATACCACTTTCCACCTGGAGAATATTCCAGGTGCCACTCAGCCTACAACACATGTCTTTGGGCTCGGGGAGGAAACCAGAGTACCCGGCGGAAACACCCCCCCGCCCAATATTATATTATATATAAGAAAATGTGAAGAAAAATGCTGCTTGTCCTGAAATGATGACGGTATAATTTGACATCTTGAACATTGCAAATTGCCCGAGACAAATGGCATTTTTTTTGTTTGGTTAAAGCTGTATGGCAATACTCCATCTGTATAGTGCTTCAAGTATCCATATCTTGGTCTGCGCCAGAAGGAGTTTTATTTCCACTAAAAACATTAAAAAAGAAAAAAAGTTAAGGAAGTCAGCATGGTTTCCTCAACCTCAGCTCCATTACATTTACATTTATTCATTTAGCAGACGCTTATATCCAAGCAAAAATGAGAAAATACAAGCAATGACTCGAGTTGTATCATTCTGAATAACGTATTACATTCGGTTAAATCCCAAATCAAACACTGATACAGAGCGTTATTTTTTTGTAATTTAATGTGAAGTGTTCCAGTTTGATCTAGCCTTTTATCTCTATATCAAATCATTGAGACATACAAGTCTCATATTCTCTCAGGTGCTCTAATGGCTCAGACGTTTCAATCTCCTCATATATCATTCGATTTTAGTCTTGACGCGACAGTTGACTCTGGGGTTCATTCCCAAGACTGTAATGTAGAAATGCAAGGTCATTCTGTATAACCCCCTATACAACCCCCCCCCCACACACACACACACACACACACACACAGACCATCACCACAGACTGATTCATACATCTATACCATCTATACATGACCACATATTCTGAGAAGTGCAGACAAATGTTTCCCCTTGAAATGAGAATTGATTTTCCAAAACTCCCTCAGACACGCACACATACATATCTCAAGCTTGTGTCCTGCTAATCTTGTAATAAAGAGAGGCGAGACAACCCAGTGATGGTTAGCACAAGTGGGCTGAAAGCCAAACCAGGTATAGAGCGAGGGCAAGGGAACATTCAGGCAACATTCTGCTGGGCATCGTTGATCTAATTTTCATATTGTGTTAATGCATGTGAATTACAAAAAGACCTGTGTGACCAAACACACTGAACAAGGCCAGAGTGTCCAGAGTGTCTTAGCATAGCGTCATCACTTTATTACTAGCAATGCTACGTGCTTGGAATGTTAATGACTCTGTTTATCTGCAGTACTAGAATGTAGTGGTTTCCAAACCTGCTCCTGGAGTGCAATTGTTTTACTTCCTCCAAATAAACAGCTAGTTGACAAAGACTTTGTGGGATTGATATGGATATGGTAGTCCTGGGAAAACACCTCCATGACCAAGAAAGGAGTTTCCCACAACCAGATTTGGGAACCACTGGCATTTTGTGGCATGATTACCAAATTAGCATTACATATGCTGATTTATTTTCTATAACCGCAGCTCAGGCTACTGACAAGCTATACCCACTACTTAAACAGCTTAAAAACATGCTGTTATTTAACAAGGAAAAATCTACAGCCATTGATATGTGAAGTGAAGTGTTCTGTAAAACTACATGTATTTACCTCCATGTGAGTGATATATTTGTTCCACCACAGGAACGTCTTCAGGACGTTGTGGTTTTGTGGTAACATGACAAGGTGTGCTATTTTGTCCTATTAACTCCAAGTGAGAGAAACTACAGAGGGGCTGTTAAGGGAATGATGTTTATAGCTTTATAGTGTTTATAGTGACGAGCAACTAACAGTTAGTATGTACTCCTTTAACAACATTAAATGTAACTGTAAAAGGATTTTTTTTTTTTTAATGGCGGCATAATTATAATTTAGATAGTAAAAGTAACTCCATCCCATTGTTGTCATCTTTTATTCATGAGTTATTTTCTGTCAATTTGATATTTCCTTATTTTGTTTTTTGAGTCATTTTTCTTCATATTTGAGAATCTGTCTGGATCTCTGTCTATTTCTCTTTCTCTCTGTTTCTTTCTCTCTCGCTCTCTCTCTCTCATCCTGCTGTGCTGTGAAATGCGCTCTCGAGAGGCATGAAGGAGAGATCAGGAGAAAAGTGGGTGGCCTCCTTTTCTGTGTTTTAATCCACGACAAAAAAAAACACTGTGCTAAATGAGACAGAGAAAGAGAGAGGTGTGAGAATTAAACCAATTCAACCCGGTTAAAACATTTATGCAATTAAGGTGTCAAGTGCTGCCATATCATTGTAATTTCTTAATCACTGACCATGGAAATGCACCACACTCTGCCTCTTTATGTGTGCGTACATGTGTGTTAGCTTATCTGCACCAATTCACCACTGCAGAAATCAAAGCAATGTCACACAGCCAGACGTACAAGGACTCTTTAGTGTCCCACAGTCTATTTTGTTCCATTTGCCTTAATCAGCCTGGCATGCATGATGTTCAAAATGTTAGTGAATGTTCAAAATCGGTTTGGTGTTACTTTGTGGATATCATGAGTGCGGCTTTGGGTTGAATTGTAATTCGTTTGGACTACTCTAGTTCTTGGACTTTGTTTTTAGGCTAGGATGGCTGGGAAATGATCGACCCCTTTCACTACGGTCTATAAATAAACTGGATCGTGTAGTCATGGCAGAAATTATAATATATTTCAATTCTTTTACTCCTAATCTTGAAATAAGTCAAAGTTGAAGACTTTAAGCTTTAATGCAAGGGGTTTAACAAAAATATTTTATTAACCGTTTAGGAATTACAGTCCCTCCATTTTCACAGGCTCAAAAGTAATTGGACAAACTGACAGAATTATAAACATAAGGACTTTTTTAATACTTGAATGCGAATCCAATCAATGACTGCCTGAAGTCTGGAACCCATAGACTTCACCAAACATTAAGTTTCCTCTTTTTGCTTTCAGTTTTGTCTTGAGTAAGTGAAAAGCATGCTCAATTGGGTCGAAGTCATTGGACATTTAAGAAAATTTCATTTCTTTGTCTTAAGAACCTTAAGAGGTTGCTTTCATTTTATGTTTTGGGTCATTATCCATCTGTGCAAAAATAATAGCTCTGTACACTGCAGAATTCATCCTGCTACTTTTATAAGCAATCACATCATCAGTAAACACCAGCGAGATAGTTCCACTGCCATAACACTCCCTCCACCATGTTTGACAGATCATAAGTCCTTTCTTTCCTTGTCCATACTCTGCTTTTCCCATCATTCTGGTACAAGATAATCTTGGTTTCATCTGTCCAACGAATCTTGTTCCAGAACTGGGCAGGCTTTTGGTTTATCTCCTTAATTTGTCATGAAATAAACAGAGAAACAGGTCTCACGTGACCATGAAACTGCTTAGCAGGCACTTGTCCGATTATGTTTGAGCCTGTGAAAATGGAAGGATTATGTAAAAAAGAAAAGAAAAAAAAAGCTGTTTAATTGCAATATTTTTGTTCAACCCCTTGTACTAAAGCTGAAAGTCTACACTTCGATCAAATCCTGATTACTTCCTTTCAGATCCATTGTGGTGGTGTACAGGGGCGAAAATATAAAAAAATGGGTCACTGTCCAAATACTTATGGATCCGACTGTAGATTACATTGATCGGTCTAATTCTTACTGTTAAATCTGTAGGAATTAGGAATATATCATGGAAGTTGTCTAATGCTGGAAATATATGAATTTACAAATATTATTATAGAGACATGTAGAAAGTAGAGATTTGTAGGAAGTAAAAGTCAAATGTATTAGCTGTATAAAATATCAAGGCCACCAGTTAAGTTTCATGGTCGTGAAGTACTCTAGGCAACGATCATGCTTTGAAATGGAGTGAAATAAATGTGTTTGTGTGTTCATATGTTTGGGTGTGATTTTTATGTTCTCTCAGAAGTGTTCGGCATCAGTCTCGGGCAAAAACCTCTCACTTAAGCCGTAACATTTCAGTAAATGAACAGTTTATCCCTAATCACAATTCAGTTCCGATACGCACTGTTTGCCGAAGCACCCCGGCTTATATTCTCATGCATGATTTACTCGCATGAGTCATCACACTTCTGTTAGCTCCTAAAGCAAACAAAGCACGATGGCCAATCACGAATTAACCCTTTAATTAACCTCTTGGAATCCCATTACTTTTAATGTTTCATTCATTGCATTGTTGTAAATGGCATTGGCGACAGGTGTATAATCCTGTTTATAGCTTTCAAGTCTTTCTGACTTGTAGTAAAAATGGATTCATTTCTCAAACTGTATTATGCAATACGTTAATGACTTACTACTAAGTCTACACTTGAAAGAGCAGTTGAAAAGAAAATGCATAAAGAAGCCGGTCACTAGCCATAACACTGACTAAGCCTGCAAGTCGAGGCACGGAGCCAAGATGGCCGCCCTGTCTGCGGCAGCTGTGTTTTCCTCAGCACTCATTAGTGTGAGTGATATGTTAGAGTGGCTCGTAATTATTGGATCTGTCCGGCATGCTCACCTCAAATGTAAACAACATTTATTTTTCCCAGTATGTATTCTGTAGCTGTGAAATATTCTCCCCGTCTTGTCATAAAATTCACTGAACTGTGCATTTAACATGGTGTACGTGTACAAGAGAGTGCTGTTAGGCTGTACCTATGACTTTAAGCTCACTATGTGATAGAGTGATGATTATCATCTGTCAGAGATGATGCGTCGTGAACAGACTGGAGTACGAATCACTGAGACGGAATCGTCTTCACTGGAGCCTGTAGAAGCACCATTTACATTTAACACACCTCACTACACTGCAAACCCGATGCAGGAAACCTCCTTCAGTCTCGCTCGCTGTCTTTGTCCATTTTCCCGTCCTGTTATTACAGTGTTCCTGTCTCTAGCTGGCTAACATCATTTCTGTCATACGTTTACCTCCTTTTCTTTCTTCTTTCTTTTTGCCCTCTTTCCTTTATTGCCTGACCTTTCAGATTTTTTCTGGCTGATTGAATCATCCAGGTGTCCAGGAGATTTTGGAAGGAGTCCTTCCTCTGTTGCAAGCCTTCACCTTCCACGTCGTCTGTCCGTTCAATAATTCAGTGCTCCCTGGCGTCCTAAAGCCACCTGTGTCTCTCACCTTCCCTCATCTCTTTCAGTTCTTTCACCGGTCCTGCGTATCCCAGCTCTCTTTTTCTGCCTTACCCAGTGGAACACACCTAGTTCTTACACTGTCTTGAAGCAGAGGAGTCTCTTGACATTTCCTGAAGGGGTGCTTTCGGATGAGCTGAAAATGTCTGAGTTAGAAAACTACCACCCAACTCTCAAACATAACTAAAAATAAAAAATATTACTTCTTAGGGCTGGCTGGTATAAGTGGGCTCACAGGGCTAAGCCTTCTCTCTCTTTGAGGAGAAAAAAAAACAAATTCTGACCTACATGTAATTGTTTTTGTTGTTTTTTGTCAAAAGTTTTTTTGACTTTTGTAGAACCAAGAACAACAGCACCACCAACATTTCTGATTAAAAATACACAGAATTATACGAATCAGGCTTAGGACTGATTTCTTTCTAGCTCAGACTGTAGAATTGCACAGACTATCATTAATTGTTGGGCCAAATATACCGATTAAAAAGTATCTTTAATATGGGGTGTGAGAACGGCTGACCTGAGAGCGCATGGCAGTATTATTTAAAGTATAAATAAGCACAAGGCTTTGTGATTTATGTGCGCACAAAGAGTGTGGAGTAGTTAAGCAAGCTTTTGGGTGCGAGAGCAGTTCAATTCTGCGAGCACTGATTCATGTGTTCTTGCTTTCTGCTTGCTCACTGTCTCATTTTTGAGACAGGCATGGGACATTTTTCTGAGCGGGCATAAGTCGTATGTTCGCACAGCTGTGATTGGTGACACTGAACCAATACCCTTTCTGCTAGAAACAGAGCTTGAGCATACTTCTAAAAATGGCCGGTTAAACACACAATACGTTTACAGTTATTTAAGTTTTTAGTGTTTTCATGTTCTCCCTGTGCTTTGTGGGTTTTCTCCAGGTACTCTGGTCCAAAGACATGTGTTCTGGTCTGATTGGCATTTCCAAATTGTCTGTATTGTGCTATTGCACCCTGAGATGGGTTGGCACCCAGTCCAGAGTGTCCCTTACCTTGTGCCCCAAATTCCCTGGAATAGGCTCCAAGCTCCCCCATGACTCTGTGTGGGATAAGTGGAATGGAAAATGAATGGATGGACATTCTTATGCAAAGATAAGTAAAAATAAGCCATTAAAGAACATCCATCATGACAAGCCATCACTTTCCACAACTATACATGAAGCAGTATTTACTTTAGGCTAGAATTTCTACCACGTTAATGTTTCTTTCAAGCATTAAAGAGAGCTTGGGGAAACTGGAGGGACAGTTGCATCAAGTGAAGAACTTCTAAATGAACGAGTAAGTGCTCTTTTATGGGTCCTCAGAGTCAAGGGGACCTCATTTAGTGCCCTCTCGTCCAACTGTGCTATACATAATGGGGCCTCTCACAGACAAGTGGGCAAAAGAGCGATGGAGAGTAGAAAAAAAAAACAGGAACGTGAAATATAGATTGAGAGCAACAGGAGGAAATTCACTTTGGGTGCCTAGTGTAACAGCTGTGATCAAATTTGCACTTTGTATGTTCCAGGTCAGAGTATTGATTCTAGAAAGTCAACATGTGTTATTTTTTCCCACTTCCAGTATCTTCACTTTCCTTCCTCCCTACTCAGCTCGTCTAGGGCTTGAGGCCCCTGGCTGTTCTGTCAGGAGTGCAGCAAACACACCTTTGTTTTCACAGCAACTTCTTCATATGCAGCATCTCAGAGCCTTAAGCAAATCCTCAGAACACTTTTTTAACCCTATCGATCACAGCCACGCTCCGCCTTTCTCTCTTTTCTGACTTCACTCTTGTGACCTCTCTCATCAGAAAAACTGCATTGTATTCCTACCAAGAAGGAGAATAGCTGGTAAGAATTCTCTATGAATACTACGACTACTAACAATAACTGCCACAGACTAGATGTTTGTTTTTCACACCAGTTTGTGTAAACCTTAGAGACTGTTTTATGGGAGAATTCCAGGAGATCAGGAGTTTTTGAAATACTCAAACCTGTTTGTCTGGCACCAACAACCATGCCAGGATCAAACTGGTAAATTGTTGTGGTGTAAGAGAAATAAAACATTTTGGGAAACCCTGTTTTTGTAAAGTGATCAACTTTAGGATGGTAAAATCATATCATCTATCGTTATTGTCCTAAAGGAGGCATGATGGCTTTGTGGTTTTCTTCAAGTTTGCATGTTCAACTGTGCTTCGGGGCAGGTTGGCATTCCCCAAATTGTCTAGAGTGTGTGAGTGTGTGTGCAATTGCGCCCTACAATGGGTTGGCACTCCATCCAAGGTGTCCCAGTACCCTGGGAAAGGCTCCACGCTTCCACACAACCCTGTGTAGAATAAGCGGTACGGAAAATGGATGGATGGATTATTGTCCTATAACAGTGAGCCCTGTTGTCTTATTTCCCTAACTTTTGTCATGTTATACTCCTTACATCGGTATTATAATCTTTCTCTATTCTAAAAACTGTCTGTTCTATTTCAGCTTAGTTTGAGTTCACCATAGAGGTGTTTTAGGTTTTTTTTGTTGTTGTTTTTTTGAGAACCACATGGCCATAGAGTACTCCAGCACCCTACTGCAAAAAGGCAGAGAAATTTAATCTTTTTCATGGTTTAGGCTTCAGACATGTGTGGTATTCTATCTCAATCATCCTTATATAACTGCCTCTTATCCGTAACCCCCATGTATATTATACATGTCTTCCAGTCGTCAGTAAGACATGCCACGGCTGATGGTGGCTTTGTGCATGAAGAGTTGAAGTGTGGGTAGAAATGGCAGAGGTGTCAAGGCCCTTGCATCAGGGCTTAACAAACCAGCAGTGCATTAAATAGGAAGCTAGCCAAGCGTAAGGGACAATCATTGAGGTAAGCTTCTGCAGTCCTCAGAAAAGAGAGGATGACAATTCACCTCCAAGAACCACTGGACCAGCGTAGAATTGGTCCTAATAGACTTTACATGGAAATCTATTTTCATAGGATTACGAAAGCAACTGAACGTTCTTTGGAGGCTCGGAAGAGATTTGACTAAGGAATTGCACTATAGTAATTGAAACATTGTGACAAATAGATTTCTTTTAAAGAAAATCTTGGCAAAATCCACTCAGCACGCTTTGAGAGCTATTAGTCGACCTGCTCTTTTATAAGTGTTTATGGAGTCCTCAAGTCCACTATGGATTTGCCACTTTTGGCAGATTTGAGCTCCACCAATTTGATCACTTAACTATTTGTTAGATTCACCCAGTACAGTCTTATTCCTTAAATATTAAGACGTGAAAATAAATTCCAAATGCAATGATTGGAAAGCTATTTGGAAATAAGTGATGCCACGCCGTTGTGGACATTAGCACTGCTTATAGTTTGGATTAGAGTTTGAATAAAATAGATCAAAGGTCCAGTTTCCATGACCCTGTGCCCCTGTGATTCCTGTTCTTGGCTGACTGGAGTGGAATGCAATGATGTTCTCTGCTATTGTAGACCATCTGCCTCAAAGTTCGATATGCTATGCATTCTGAGATTATTCTTTCCGCCCACCACGGTTGTAAAGAGTGGTTATCTGAGGTACCATAGCTTTCCTGTCAGCTCGAACCAGTCTGGCTAAATTTGGGAGATCTTTGGGATCTTGGGAGAATCAGCTCTCTTTTATTGGTTTTAAGATAACAGAGGTTTACAAAGCCCTTCAATGTGCATGCACTTCTACATCAAAAATAAAGATAAGTGTGGCCACACTATAGATATACGCATTACCCAAAACATGGGCATTCATTGCATAAACTCTCTCCTGTCCCCCCAAAGTCCTCCATCTCCAACAAATGGTCAACAAATTAAACAATGACTTCCCCTATGGCCTTTCATGTGGCATTAAAATGACATTTACATTCCTGTTTTGCTCATTACAGCAGGAGACGCTGGGGATCTGGACAGCCCGTCCTTTCACCACAACCTGCTAAGCTGCTAGCCATGGTGCTAATCACTAGCTTTCAAAGCAATTACCAGTAATCGTATGGCTGTGGAATGTGTATAGCTAGCTAAAATATGATGCTACATTTGTAGGCGCATGTGGGAGTGATTCAAGTGAACGAGAATGTGAATACACAGACACATGCGTGCATTAAGAGGGGTTTTGTAAGAGAGCCGTACTGAAGTGTTTGCCCATGCTCTGGGCCAAGCAGCAGCTGGGAAAGTGTGCTAATGTTGGCACTGGTAATTATTCATAACAGACAGAGCTGATTGGAAAGAGCAACTTCATTACCAAGTCGCAAAAGGCACTGGTGAGACACAAAGGCAGGTGATAAGACAAGGGAATAGCACAAGAGCCACCAATTTTTGAAACTCATTAGCTCAACTCTTCACTCTTAATTACTCTGGAAATTACATACAAAACTTGTGGATTTCTTTCTTTGACCATCCATGCGTCCCACAATCAAGTCATTAAGGGAATCTACACCTTGTTCTCTAGCACAAATGATTGGTTATTAAGATATGTAGAACCATCTAAACCTTCAGAGCATACATTTATCCCTTTTTTTTTTAAATTCCAGGTCCCTAGAGTGCTCATTTGTTGGATAATCACTTGCTGAGGTCTACCAATGCTGTTATTATTAAAATATGAATAAAATATTTGTTAACGTGTGCTGAGCCTTTAATGAGCTGTGGTGGGTTTGTCCTAAAAGCCACTAGCTGAGAGCTAGTGCTCTCTTCATGGTGTTTGTAATCTAAAAGAAGCTCTGTGTGCATGCATATTTAATCCTAAAAAAAAAAACCCAATATAATAAAAGGAGGCAACGATTATCTCAGTGCAGCCCTTCTGATGTCAGTGTCAGGAACTTAGGCAGTCTAGCAGCCAGGGACAATACTCATGACCCACTCAGGACCTTAGACAACAGACAGATTAATGAATAAGTGGAGAAGTGAAATGGTGAGAAGAGCCATCATTAGTCTGAGAGCTAATCTGGGCAGCAGGTTTGGAGAGGATCACTCGTATGGAGTTTAATTAGTCCACCGCATGCATGTTTTTTTGTTGTTGTTTTTTTTCGAACACGGGAGACAGAGCGAGGGCAATGAAAGAAGTGGGGCAGAGAAAGAGAGCGTGACCTGAACTTCCATGGAAAACAAAAAGATACACAGTTATCAGATCTGGCAACCCACACAGCACATTTTTGTTAGTCTATTCACAAATCACTTTTCTAAGGTGGAAACTGGAGTGTGAATACAGTAACCTTGTCTGTTTTTGTTAAGATGTAGCCACTTTCTGACCATTTTGTCTGAATATTTTCTAATATAGTTAACTGATGTAAAATATGTAAACAGTCATAGATTTTATTGCAGATTATATTGCAATATTTTGGCATTTTTTTTATAGCTCATACTAGCATAATCCAGTCTTAAATTAAAGTTGGCATGTCTGAGATATAAGGTAAACTGAACAGTTTAGTGCACTATATGCTATCTCACTGATTGATACCTGGATTCGAGTAGCACCAAGTCCATTAGCTAGGGTACAACTTAGACCAAATTGAAGAAACACGATGGAAAGATGTGAAGATTAGCACCTAACATTTCTGATGTCACCCCAGATATGCAGTATAAGTTTACAATGCGAACACTGAAGCTAGAACCAATCGATTAGCATGTAGTTTATAGAACAGTTAATTAAGGTTTTTGATTAAATTGTATCTTTACTGGAAACGTTTTTCACAGCAAAAAAAATAAAAATCATAATTTCTTCTCAGCGAGAGTGACTTCAGGTTGTCTTGGTAGCATTGTCATCCTGATTACGATTGGCAGGGCCTAATCCCTAGACTATCCCACGATTAGTCCCACGCAGAGATGGAGAGTTGCAGGACTGTCTACTAGACACTCGGGGGAGAAACTGAGCTATTTAAACAAGCTTTAAAGCTTTATGGCCTTCTGCTTATGAAGATAGATGGGCAGAAGAAGTGTGAATGAGGGCAAGATACTGTGCTGCAATATTTCCAGGATGCTTTAGGTGTGATTTATGAACCAAGAGACCAGAGATGCCAGACAAAGTTTTCAGAAAGAATTTTACAAGCCAGCATGTGTCAGGGGTAGGACAAAGTGGGGTAGAGGAAAGGTGCAGAACTTCAGCAGTGTGTCGCACCTTGTGGCTATGCTCATTGGCCTTTATCAGGTAAATGTATGACTTACAGTGTTGTGAAAAAGGATTTAATTCGTTAGATATTCAAATGAAATACAACATAAAATAAATGCAACCCGAGTAAACACACAATACAGGGTTTTTTATTGAAGCAAAAAAATTATCCAGACCAACATCCAACTTTCTGGTAGAGAGCAGAATTCTTATTTCCCTAAATTACTGCAAGTTGCCCAGGCCCTGAAGCAGTAAAACATCCCCGCACCATCATACTTCCACCACCATGCTTGACCATAGGTATGATGATCTTTTTGTGGAATTCCTTGTTTGGCTTAGGCCAGATGTAACGGGACCCCTGTCTTCCAAACAGTTCCACTTTCGACTCATCAGTCCCTTTATTGATGCAAGAGAGGCCTGTAGTTCCTTTGATGTTGTCTTTGGCTCTTTTGTGACTTGCTGGATGAGTCGTTTCTGTGTTCTTGAAGGAATTTTGAAAGGTCGGCCACTTCTGGGAAGGTTCACTACTGTGCTGAGTTTTTCCATTTGGAAATAATGACTCTCACTGTGGTTCTTTGGAGTCCCAGAGTCTTTTATAATAGCTTTGTAACCCTTCCCAGACTGGGTTACTGGGTAAGACCTTATAACCTTTTAACTTCATGCTGTTGAAAAATTTATATTTAAGTGTTGATTTGATTTTAAATTAGTAACTGTGGGGGCAAATAAATTTTTTTGCGTCAATAAATATCTATCATTTAGAAACTGTATTTTGATTGCGTTTGTTTTATCTTAGATTTTGTTTTAATTTCTGAAACAGTTCCGTATGACATATACACAAAAACAAAAGAAATCGGGATGGGGGCAAATACTTTTTCATAGCACTGTAGGACATAGCCCATCTATAGCTATGCACAAGCATGATAAAAAAAATTAAAATCCTATGTGCACAGTATGATTTCACTAATGATTTTATTAACTGTTGGTTAATAAAATGCCCTGGATCAAGTGCTATTCTGTAAGCAGATGATTAATGAGGGTGGAATTAACAAGTTTGGGACAATTTTCAAAAAGTTTATTTTACATTATCTTAACTGGTAGAGGGAGTGTTCGATGGCATACTTGCTTGACCTTTGGCAACATGTTCTTTTTTGAAAATTCAGTATCTTAGACAGTCTAGCTTAATAAAAACGTATTATTTTTCTTTTACTTCCTTATTTAACACAATAAATTCTGACCAGATAGTTTTCTGATATAAAGCAAACGTAAAAACATTTCCTGTATCTATCATACTTGTCATGTAATGGAGGCTGTGACGGAAGCAAGTGTGGGTAAGGTAGTAAGGTAGTGTGGTGTGATAAAAAAAAACAGGTGTGTGTGATTAATTTTCAGAAGAAGGTGACGTGTCTGTGTGTTCCATTGGGAGACTTAGTCGTCGGCCATGTTTGTAGTTTGTGATTCATTGTGGGAAATGTAGTTGCTGGTTTGCCATTACTCTCTATCTTAAACCTCTTTCATCTTTTGTGTTAGTAATAAAGCTTCTGAAAAATGAAATTAAAGGCTCCTAAAATCATATTAATTACCATGTCATTCCAAGACAGCTGGCTTTGCACTGATTACAATTCTCCCTTCTTTTTTTTTTAAATAGAAAGGCAGGGGCGATTAGGTGCTGTTATATATTGAAGCTTGTAATCGCTTGAATGAATAAGATACGATGGAGAGGAAGATTGGGGCTGGAAGGAAGAAAGACAGTATGAGAGACTGAAAAAGAAATATATGACTCAATCATCATGCATTTTGTATTCCTTTTCTTCTGGAAAAAATGTCGCCTGGTGTTTTTCCAATCTTCAGCTGACTAATTTGAGTGAGCCTCTTGTCTGACAGGAGTGGAACCTGACGTGGTGATCTGCTGTTCTAGTATATCCATCTCAAGGTCTGGCATGGTGTGTGTTTGAGATGCTTTTCTGCACACAATGGTTATAAAGAATGGTTATTTACATAAACTTCTTGTTACCTCAAACCAGTCTGGCCATTCTCCTCTGACCTCTCCTATCAACGTGGTGTTTCTGCCTGCAGAACTGGATGGTTTTGCTGTTGTTTTCCACACCATTCTGTCTAATGTATAAACTCTAAAGGCTGTTCTGTGTGAAAATCTCAGGAAGTCAGCAGAACTACTCAAACCAGCCCATCTGGCACCAACAAATGCCATTCCACACTCAAAGTCACTGAAATCCATTTTGTTTGTTTGTTTTTTAGCATCAACCTAATGTTTGAAGCTCGTGACCTCTATCTGCATGATTTTATGTATTGTGCTTCTGCCACATGATTGGCTGACTGGTATAACAAATAGTATAATTTAGCCTTTTGTGTCTACAAATCAGTAAATGTTGTGTAGGTGTTATGTGCATTCATGAACTTGTTTATGAGTCTGAGGTGATAAACAGCTTAGACTAGAATAGTATCTGTCCATCCATCCATCCACTTTCCATTCCACTTATCCTACACAGAGTCATGGGGAAGCCTGGGACCTATCACAGGGAACTGCAGCACAAGGCAGGGGACACCATGGACGGGATGCCAAACTATTCCAGGGCACAATCACACACACCCATTCACACACTACAGACAATTTGGTAATGCCCGCCAGCCTACAACGCATATCTTTGGACTGGGGGAGGAAACATGAGTACCCGGAGGAAACCCCGAATCACGGGGAGAACATGCAAACTCCACGCAGGCAAGGCAAATGTTCTAACCACTAATCCGCCCCCAAAAAATCTCATCATTATATTAACTGTAATTTCCCCATGACATGAATGCACAATAATACATTGTAATAAAATTGGCAATAGATCACATGCTATACGTGATGCTGAGCTAGCCTTGGAGACATCTTAAATCAAAACAGTCGCATTTAGTACATTATAATGCAATCTGTAAATGCATATGGGATGTTTTGATCTCATAATGCACCATTCTTTCGATCTCACCCACACATTGAGTCAATCCTGTCTTGTCGCTTTTTATTCTGCTATGATCTTCCCTTCGCAAACACACCATTAGTAAAGCAAAAAAAAAAAAAACAAGCTCTATCCTCTTTAAGATGATATGAAAAAACTGTCGTGCAGGATGTGATGGGATCGTAAGCCTTTTAGTTTCCGCTACACAATGTTGGCAGCTCAGTAATGGAACAGCATTACTTTTTATATTTTCGCCTAATGAACTGAAACAGCGGTGAGAGACTAGTCCCAAATAATGCACATACATTTGCTGGTAAACAGGATTTTATGACTGTTTTGTTTCTGCCTTTCCTGAACAAAGGGGCGTGAAAGAGCTTTATCATTCATATAATTTTTTTTGTAGAGTGGAGGGAAAAGGAGGACAGTCAAAGAAATGAATTAGGAATGAAATAGACAGCGGGAGAGTACCTGCTCTTTGAAGTGCCACTACTCAGTGCTACAGATCAGCAGGAGACAGAGAGAGAGAAAAAAAACAGTAAAAGAAGAAAAAGGATAAGAAGAGTGCAGAAAGGGAGGGAAAAATTTAAATAATTCAGTGTTTTAAAGTAAGCTGAAATTTACTCACAATTTTCACGGTAGCTAGCAGGGACGGCTAGTATAAATACGCCACCGGGGTTTTTTAAGTTTTGCCTCGACATCATTTTATTTGCTATTAATAAATATCCGACGCAAGAATATTTTGCACTTTTGTGGAAACGAGCGCACCGGTGGTCATAAAACGGAAAAAAAAACCCATAATATTTCGACTGGGTATTGAGACTCATGCAGCCTATCAGTGACAGTCATGTCAGTACTTCACAGAGTGAAACAAAACGGTTAGGTTTGATTTTCATTCTTTTCAGCCCATCTTTAACACATCATCAGCATTGACCGAGAAGGCAGACATTGTCCAAACAAATGCAAGTTACACTAAAGGACAGAAGACAGGGGGGCAGAGTGGTTTAGTGGTTAGCACATTTGCCTCGCACTTCTGAGGTCGGGAGTTCCCGTCTCTGTGTGTGGAGTTTGCATGTTCTCTCCGTACTTCAGGGTTACCAGGTACTCCGCTTTCCTCCCGCAGTCCAAAGACATGCTTTGGAGACTGATTGGCATTTCCTAATTGTGTGTGAATGTACAGGATGTCCCCCGCCTTATGCCCTGATCAAATAATGACAGTTTTACCATTTGTAGTATTTGAACGAAACATGGTGTTAACCCAGTAGAGTAATTATGGACTTGATACATTTAAAAAAATAAAATACGAATGTAGCTGCCTAGCTGTCTTTAAATCCCATCAAAGAGACTTTGTGATATAATACATTGCTCAACCCTTATACTTTAATTTGTCGAACTACTGAAAGATATTAGATTTTCGCCTCCCTTACACTGCAACTTGCTTCAAATAAAAAAAGTCAGTGATGTGCTTGTTATAAAATACAATCCAAATCCTGATTTTTAACATCGGATCTATGTCACTCATTCAGTAGGGAGTAAAATTCGCAGAAACAAGAAAGACGCTATGAATATCGACTCACGCCCCGTCACAAACGCCACACATGTAGTTTCCTGTACCACATGTTTTTTTTTTCCGGCCCATGTGGTGTATAAGGCCATAGAGTGGCCCATTTTTTATTTTGGAATTTAAAAGAGGTCACAAGCTTCCTCTATGCACATTTAAAGCACCCTTTGGCGAAACCAGCATTCATACAGACTCCTCAAAAACACAAGACGTGGTGTAATTTTTAAACCAGGATCAATCACAGAACCATTATGTTTGTTGACAGTGGCGAGCAAAATGGCAGATGCAGCAATATCAAAGCAATGAATTATTTGGGGATTGTTCAATTCTTTTGTCGGGTTGATTAGATTATGCTAGAGACAGTGAGGTATGTGTTTATTGTCTACTTTCCAAATTCAAATCAGATGAAAAGTTCCAGTTCCAAAACTATGAAACTTACCATAACTACTTGTCGTATTTTTTTTTTTTATTAAAGGACCATTTACAAGCATTTTAAGTAGCTAGAACATCACAAATTTTACTTGAACACCCCTGATCTATAGCCTACTTACCTGTCCTATGCTGTACAAGTGGCTAAGGTAGATTGTCTAATAACTTCATTTGTCTTAACTCGCTTTAGAGATTCATTTATAATACATAAAATACTGGATTTATAGGGAGCGTGGTTGACCAACCTGAAGGCACTGGATCTTAAATGCTGAGCTGTGCCTTTTGCTTCCCTTATAGTACATACTCATTTTCTTGCACTCTCTCTCTCTCTTTCTCTCTCTCTCTCTCCTAGAAGGGTTTCTCCATGGGCCTCTCCAGATGTTTAACAGATGGAAAGAAAAGAGCAAGAGATTAGAAAATACATTTAAATAAAGAAATAGAGCCTCAGAGATAACGAGAGACTGAAAGAAACAGAGAGAGCGCTTGATAATAGAAGTGCATAATGGAACGATAAAGCTAATAATAAAAATGTCAGGCATGAGTAGAATTCAAACGGGATCCTGGGGAAAAAAGATGTCAGTAAAGGTGAACTTGGTCCTTCTTCACAACACCGGGCTTCCAGAGGTCCCTGGTAGGGCAGGTCATTAATAATCTCCAGATAATGATGGGTACATTACCTTAAATTGAGGGATATAGGCAGCAAGATTCTTATGTTGTGGAGGATTGGAATGGAGTTATAATTTGAGCAACAACAGAAGGTACTCTCCCCTGAGACCTGAACCGTTCATGCACTTCCTGTCCTGTTTTGCACTCCAAGGTCACAGACTAATGTATATTATAAGGACCAATCCATGAACTCCATTTCCCAGCAGATACCATGACATACAAACATGGCCACCCTGTACTCCACTTCCCAGAACACACACACACACACACACACACACACACACACACACACACACTGAATCACGCTCAGTCACCGGACTTCTGTGCAAACATGAACCCTTTAAAAGGACTTTCAGTCATCAGAACAGCTTTGTCTTGTGCAACTGATTTTACCCAGCCGTGCTTGTCCTGTGCTGATCATTCAGGTTCTTGACATCGCCTGAACTTTGCCTGTTTATTGACCACGACTTTTACTTTACATTTTGGATTTCTCTTCTGTTATTAAACATCACTTAAACTGCACTTGCATCCGTCTCACCTCTTATCAGTGACACATGTACCTTGACCACTGCCTAATTTTCTTGACCACTCTCTTGAATTTGCATGGCTTATTGACCTTTTTTTGGATCATTGTTTTGTTTTGTTTTTGAAATAAACCTCCAGCACATGGATAATCACCTGTAAGAACTCCTGGAATGCGATGCCCCTCCTGGTTGGCAGGGGGCGCCTCTCTCCAGACTCATGCTGAACTATGCTACTCTCATTAGGCCTGAATTATTACACCTCAAGTTTCCCCTATTTAAGCACCCTTGGCCGATGCCTTATTGTTCAGTCATGAGCCAATATTAAGTCAATGTCAATGCAAGCTAAGTCTGTGCAGTACATGTTTTCAGACCCTTGTGTCTGTTTGCTTTCTGTAACAAGTGAAATTGAACAAAGTGTACATAGTGTATACATAGTACTTCATGCATGAAATTCATATTCTTAGAGTACTTAAAGGTTTATGATTGTACTGTCGCACTACATGGAATGTCCACATCCATACAATTTCTTCGTCAGAAGTTCTGTCATATTGCCAGTTCACTAAATAGATCGGAACGGATGAACTATGCTGTGTTCCGCTTCAGCTATGCGTTTACATAGAAATGTAATTACATAGAAATCTTGTTTAGAAAACAAGAGTCGCTGAACTCTAGCTGTTTTTTAATACATTGATTGGCTCTGCTAACTGTATTCTTTTTTCAAGTGCTTCATTCAGGCCGTGTTTACACGAGTGCGTTTTCGTTTTAAAACAGAATTTTAAAATGAAACCGATCCTCGTCCACACTGGCATTTCTGCTGTGTTTCAGAAACGATCTCTGTCAACACTACATGAGCGTAAACGCATGTCACGTGACTATTCATGCACACTGTGTAAACAGGAAGTTGGTTGCTAGTCAAAACCGGCATTCGATGTAGGGCTTACGCCGCTCGAAATGAGATTCGTTGCAGATGGCTCTACTCATAGCTTGCCTCTTGCGCATGTAGAATTGTAAAAGACAGAATTTAACTGCACAATGGTTGCTAAGAATGATGACAAAGCCAGCAAAGCTTGCGGTTCATTCTCTGTGTTGTTGTGTATACGATCGAGGTAGCGTAATGGTCATGTGGTAGGGGCTTGACGAATCAGGGAAGGATATGCAATGATCCAGAAGACCCAATCAGGGAGTGAACGTTGGCAGCCACGCCTTTGCTTTCAAATGTCTGCATTTTGGCCTGTTTACACTGAAACGGGAGCCGGAGTTTTCAAACTAAAATATGGTTTTCAAAAGCCTTCGTTTTCAAGTGTCAAAAAATACTGGAGTAATGTAGACCAGCGGTCCCCAACCCCCAGTCCGCGGTCCGGGTCATTTGGTACCGGGCCACACAGAAAGAATAAATAACTTACATTATTTCCGTTTTATTTATTATCTGGATCTGAAAAATGACCGGATTCTCTCCGTTACATCCTTCTACGACTCACTCTTGACGCATTTCAGGACGCTTGTCTCGGTCACGTGATACGTTGAAACCTTACCATAGAGACCAGAGAGCGTTAGGGGGGAGAGAGGATGTTACAAGGATGCTGCTAATAAAGCTGCGATTTCACATTGGATTCACGTTTATTATTAGATTTTAAAAATACCCAGTTTTTATGCCGGTCGTATCATTTTATTTAGTTGTATTTATCCGCCACACCTTAAAGGCCGGTCCGTGAAAATATTGTCTGATATTAAACCGGTCCGTGGCGCAAAAAAGGTTGGGGACCGCTGGTGTAGACGACAGGCGTAACCCTAGCAACAATTATGAGTTTTAAAACGAAAACGCACTAGTGTAAACAGGGCCACAGTCCTGTGAAATACTTTGCTAGGTCCACAGTCTGCTAGTTGATAATCTGTTTGCCACTTTTCCCAGCTTCAATATGGCTTGTATAGAACGTACTCTGGTCTATATATTGGGTTATCCTTTTTAACAACAAATGCAGTCTTCCAGGTCAAACCTAGGGATCAAACCAAGAGTAGACACTCCGAGCTAGTCTAACAGGGCACACCTGGACAACAAGAAACACCTATGAGTCACATGTTCCAATTTTTTTTTGATCACTTGAAAAAATGGTTGGCTTTAATCAAAACGTGCCATGTTCTAAGCTTCTAACACATCTAGATGTAAATATCAGGAAGCTAAAATTCTGATCTATGGTCTCATATTCCTGTTTTCGATCTCAAACCCAAATGTATTCAGTGTATAGCGAAAACAAAAGACTTGGCCTTGCCGTTCCTATACTTTCGGAGGGGACTGTAGTTTTAGATTAGTTATTATGCAGTAGTTAAATACTATCAGTGTTACCGGTTAGTAGTCCATACAGCCTGTTTTAGAGAGCTGATAGAATAATGAGTGAGAGAGGTAGCGAGACAGAGAGAATGAAGTCATGGTGAGGAAGACCAGGGACAGACGGGTGATGTACGGTACACGTTGCCGCAGGTCTGGTCAATTAAATTTGCGATGTAAGTATCAGATAGCAGTGTGCTTTAGTCAGTTAATCCAGGCTAAATGAGGTAGAGAGGCCTAGAGTGTGTTTAATTAGAGAGGTGTGGGTGGAAGCATCATCCTCTTTCACACACCGATCCAGATAAGGTGACAAAAAGGTCTGGAGTTGACGCCTTCTTTCGTGTCAGTGTAGAAATGTTAAAATATAAACATTAGAAAAGAGCTCACAAGGATTGGGAGCCAAAACGTCCTGTTTCAGAGGAAGTGCCAAAGACGTTTCCCCTGTCTTTTTTTAGTCACGCGTCGTTCTTACTGCTTATTTAAAGACCTTTTCAGTCTTCATACCTTCTCCCACCTCCATCTTATTTGCACACCTACATATAGATATGCACACACACACACACACACACACACACACACACACACACACACACACACACTGATGACCCAGTTAACTGTTAAAAACTCTCGACTTCAGCAGAAAAGATACTGAAGTTTCAGCTTTGTCACTCTCATCTTATATGGGTGCAGAAAATATCTACGCCTGTGTGTGTGTGTGTGTGCATGCATACCCGCACTGATTTTTCTCATTTCGGCTGTGTTTTGCCCTAGGTGGGCTTCAGATGAAGGAGAGAATGTCGTGTGTGTGTGTGTGTGTGTGTGTGTGTGTGTCAGCTGTCATCGATTCCTTTTCTTTGATTAAAAGCCCTTTCCCTGCGGAGGGACTCTCTCTTTTTTCCACATCTCAAAAATCATCTCCAGTTGATGCTCTATAGCCTCTAGGCTTTATCTTGAACATCCCTGCATGTTCTTGCACATAGACACACACACACACACACACACACACACACACACACACACACTTACATACACACACACACACACACAGAGAGAGAAAGCCTGTCCTTTTCTTACAGCTATTCGAGCTTGAGCAACCTTAAAACAGGATTTCCAAACCCCTGTTCTCATCTATTCTTAGCAACAAACACACAAAGCACATATTCTCGACCAAAGACTAACTAACTAACTAAATAAATTCGTTCGCTCTGACTCTGGGGTTTAAAAGCCTCTGAATGGAGATTTCAAGCTCTGAGTGCAGGCTCGGTTTCACTGCAGCAGCTTTTCCTCGAATGCGGGTCAGTCATGAGTGCAATCCATCCATCTGCCCCGAACGCTCTGACGGCATCCATTCATCTCTCGGGCAGCGTCCTTCGCTAACACTTTGGCCCTGATTTGCAAAAGTTTTGTGTGGGTTAAAACTGCAAACTTGATACCACAAATTTTACTGATTTGCTAACATGGTCTGTGGACGATTGTTATGACGAATCATACACGTGAGCAGAAGAGAACATGATGTTTGTCTTAACGAATCTGAAATTTCTCTCTAAAACTGCAACATAATATAAAGAGTGGTGTCCTTGCATATAGAATCATTTACCGTCTGTAATTTTATTCACGCCTAAAGTCCCTTCAGGAACAGAGATCGTGTATTCAAATTAGTACTACCGCAACGCAGGTATTATATTTGCCGAGGTCTGTTTTTGCCATAAAACTATTGTAGCATTTAGGACTTTTAATAATGTATCAACACTAGGGGGGGAAAAAAAACCCGGAATATGTGGTAAGTTGGATTTAAGAAAAAAATATGACATAGTCGTACATAAAAATACTACGTCTCGTATCAAAACTTGATTTCTTTGCTTAGGCTAAACTTCATTTCAACAAGTTTCCATACTGCAAGATTGAATCATGCATAGTGAGCTTGATCAATGAACTTAAACCAATTACGTTATGAAATCTTGTGGGGATGTTGGCGCTGACAGGTACTATAGTATATAAAACTATAGACTTTAAATTATCGTGATTAAACCACGAGTGGTGGAATAGTACAGTGGTAGTGTGGTTCTTGCTGAAAGCCACCAACCTTGATTTGATCCTTAGCTCAGATGAGAGTGTGGAGCTTGATTTTATTCAGGCCATTGAAAATATATGATCAAAACATCTTGGATGTTCAAAAACAAACTGTGTTAATGTATCTCAGTTCAATCACATGGAACCCATGTACGCATTCGAATGAAGTAAATTCAATGAGTTTGTTTTTGTTTGTGTTGTATTTCAGTGAAGATTACGCCACAAGATAGCAAAATCGTCAAAAGTTTCTTAAAAGGATGACTACATCGAGTATTACTATGGCGAAGTTGTTTTCATTCCGCTTTCACACCTCCGACGACAATCTTATTTAAAGAAAGCCTGTGAAAAGGTTATTTTCATAAAAGAACATGCACTGTATTTTTATTTGGCCAGCTTTTTTTTCCCCAGTCAACTTGCCTTATTCAATCAGTATTACTGTAGATTTGGATGTTTAGTTATACCATGTTTTACCGTTCATTTTTTCATGCTAGTCAGGTAGTTAGTTACAGTTAGATTTATATCGCGCTTTTCTAGAACACTCAAAGCCCTTTTATATTGTATGGAGGAATTCTCCTCAACACCCACCAGTGTGTAGCATTGACCTGGATGCTGCGACGGTAGCCATAGTGCGCCAGAACGCCCAGCACATACCATCTATTAGTGGAGAGGAAACTGATGTAGCCAATTCAGAGATGTCCACCATTCGGCAACTGATATAATCCCATATAAACCTTTTATAAATGCTTATTGCATTGGATTTCACCTTTCATAAAGACTCCATTATTCAGTTTTGATGTTGACATAAGTAAGTGACGTGACATTTCTTCCAACATAAGGTTAGGTTATCACACCTTCTGGGCTGACGTACGGTATAACGTCAGAACGTTTCGGGTATGTCAGAACGACATAATGAAAACAAGTGAGATTCATCTGAAGATCATCAAGTAAACCTGCTTATATAAGACTGTTACAGAACCTACTGAAGATTTGGACATTACACTGTAATAGAGTTATGTATAGTACATAAATAAAAAGTGCTTTCATGAATACTTATGACAATTCAACGACACTGTATGTTTTCTCTGCTTTGTGACATCACCTCTATACATATCTGACAAAGTCATTTGTCATAACTTTTTAGATTAAGACGCCCCAGAACGTGTCGCAACCGTGTCACGTGTAGGTGTTTGTGTGCTCTGCGATGGACTGGCACCATGTCCAGGGTGTACCACGCCTTGTTAGGGATAGGCTCCAGGTTTCTTCATGATCCTGAAAAGGATTAAGCGATATAGAAAATGGATGGATGGAATTTTTGTTGGAATAAGCAGTTATAAATATTTACATAGGTTTATATGTGTTTCTTGGTTATACTAATTTGCATCTTTATGATAGTTATATGCTTTTTGGTCACACTGAGGTGCGTCTTTATGACAGGTGGAACCTGTTGGAAAAAAAGCCTTTATAAACATGTATGCAGGTTAATATCACATGCTTTTTGATCATACACAACAGTGTCTTTATGAGTGGTGACATCCATTGGAATTACCGATTTATAAGCATTTATGTAGGTTTATATCAGTTATATGCTTTTTTTGTTTGTACTGATTTGCATCTATATGACTGTTGCAATAAGAATTTATAAATGTTTGTTAGGTTATCTCAGTCATATGCTTTTTAGGCATGAAAAAAATTCCATCTTTATGACTGGTGACATCTGGTGGAATAAGAATTTATAAACGTTTGAGTTTTTAGCAGCTTTTTGGTCATTCTAGGTTGAATCATTAGGATAGTTAGAATAAGCATTTACAAATATTTGTCAGTTTAAATTAGTTATATGCTTTTTTTTGTACATATTTGAATCTTTATGACAGGTGACAGGTGCATTATAAATGTTTGTCGTTTTATATCAGTTATGTACATGTTGCTTGTAGAATTTTTTATGATAGTTGGAATAAGCATTTATAAGTCTTTACGGAGATTTATATCACGTGTATGCTTTTGGTGATGATCTTTATGACCTTGATCATGATCTTTATGATGGGTAAAAAACATAAATGGGTAAAATCCATTTATCCATTTATAAATGCTTATGTGGGTTTCCTTTATTTGGAGGTTTACGCAGGTGTCATGTAACCATTATAGTTAATTATATTGTTTCTTTCTTTTCTTCTCCCTGCTTCTCTATGCTTATGAAAACGACGACAGGTAAGTCACTTGATTTCTTCTCACACCTAATTTTGTTCAAATGACTTCTCCAGTGCTGGAGCTTGCCTTTAATCTGTTCAAGCATGTTATCGTTTAATTACGTCGCAGTACTGTATTTATTCAACTGCCGAGCCTTAATGGCTAATTAGGAAAGATTAAGCACAGGCAAACTTATAACTACATTTCATAATGTTAGCCATGAACTACTGAAGCTAATCTAACTAGAAGACAACAGGATCTCCACTATTATTCATGTGGTTTGAATGTTTCATGCTGCATCCTTGTGCTGTTTGTTTATCGCTAATGTTTTATTTAATGGAACGCCACCAGGGAAAGCAGAAAACGCACGCTAGCCTACATAGCATGGCTAATGCTCACTTTGACGTATTCAGCTCAGAGGGAAGTTGTTTACTTTTTCTGTCATTAAAATTTAACGGTTGAAAAGGTTATTTTCGTGGCATGTCTAAAGTTTTTAATTACAAAAATGAGTGTAGAGGCTATTTTAATAGGAAATACTGATGAAAAGGATGTAGAACATAAAAGGCTTGCGGTTGTGTTTTTGATGCTGTGATGCTTGGTTTGCTAGCTCTTTGGTCTTCATGGAAAATGTATATTTGTATCGAGATCACATGGCGCATTAATTAACTCTATTCAACAAATCGCATGACTTCTAATCTCAACTGGTTGCACTTTGACACCAAGAGCTGCAAGACTTACTAGAAAGATCCGGTGATTCAATTTTGGAGTTATTTTAGCATCAGACAATCTACTCTACTGGTGCTGGATTTGCTGGGAAGTTGATTTTTTCCCACCTGGATTCTGTGGCTATTCTGTGGGGATTCGTGAAATAAAATCCCAATGAAGTCTATTTGAGTTCAAGGTTATAACACTACAAAATATGGGAAAGTTCTTGAGGGTGTGTGAATACTTATGCAAGGCAGTGTATTTTAAGAGTTACTTCAGCATCCGCCATTGTCACACCATAACTGTATCTTATTCTCAGTAACTTTGCCGAGAAGTTGTTTTAAGCAATCTGAAGTCCTTTTTTTCTTCATTCTTTAACGTTACTGCAGGAACTCTTTTAAAAGCACAGTGGATTTTTTTTCCACACTTACTGCTTGCTCTGTTGTTGTCAGCAGGTTGTCTCAGTTATTTACATGAATCAGGCTTTGTCACTGAAAAGCAGAGGCATCCTTAGCACACACCACACACTCACTCCTCTTTCTCTATTCTTTCTTGCCAACTTGCTTTTGCACAAAAAACGCAAAGCTTACCTTTCATGTCATTCTTTTATTTTCTCATTTTGTCATTTCCACGCTTTCATCCTCGCTTTTGTGCTTCCTTACTCTGCAATGCTTTGAAAGGCCTGAGAATAGTGATGTTACCATTGTGTTTGTCACTAACATGCGGTAGTCCTTTTTCTAACAAATACATGAGCTCTTTTAAATTCATAGGATTGTCCAACTGCTGAACACTGAACATTTTTACATTGTGTGGCTGCACAAACACAACGCTTCCAGAGTGCGCAATGGATTTAACCTTGGGGGGGGGATGTTTGTTTATACAATATGCATTGATTAAAAAAATTGGGGAAGGTGCCATAATGAAGCGTGGAGTGGATCGGTTGTAGATCAGGGCTGGATTTGTGAGTCAGGGCCAGCTGTCGCAGCTCTCATGAGACTGCGCAAGTGAGAGAGAATGACAGGAGTGTATCAGAGAAGCTCGTTAGCTGAAGTCTCCTTCGTGCCTCAAGCTGCCCACTAGGCTGTGTCACCTTGATGTAGTGCGCTACAGACATGCATAACAATAATTGTGCTTTGTTGTTTTAGCCTGCATGTTTCAGACTACACAAAATTCACTAAATATTCCGAGAATCTGAATCTGAATCTGAATCTCACCAACTCACAAAAGTCCTGTTTCAGTTTCTAGTCATATACCGCATTGGCATGTCCAAGTCAAGGTACAGTGAGCAGAAACGTCAGGGCAAAAGTCTAATGCCAGTCATGTGACTAGATGTAAAGACCGTTGAGGACATTTTAGATCAAGGCAATAGTCATGCAGAACGATCCATGTTTCTACTACTGGCTTTTTTTTTAGGATCTACTGGCTTTTTTTTTAACATACAGCTGTATTTGGACAGGCAAACATTTGATCCTCTTTGAAACAGTGCCTATTAATGAAGTTGATACACTTTATCAAATGACATGAAATGACATTTTTTTAAATTAAAAAACAAAACAGATCAGTCACAGACTTTTATCACACCTTCAGATCCGTATAATTTTAATCAGCTGTTCAGGATTGGGTGCCTGTGAGTAGAACCTGCTTATGAAGTGCAGGTGGATCCTGTCTTATTTATACCCCTCTCATATCTAGTGTCTGGTGTTTCCTTTTCTATTGAGGTGTGTGGCATCATCATGCCAAGATCTAAAGAGTTCTGTAAGGCCTTCAGAAAAAGGTTGTAGATGTCTATCCACTACATCTACAAGTGGCGCAGATTTCGTTTTCCAATTAGTCCAGGATTGGCCTTCCCAGCAAATTCAGCCCAAGAGTAGATTGTCTGATGCTAAAAGAAGTCCCTAAGAACCCCAAGATTTAATCACAGGATCTGCTCGTAAGTCTTGTAGCTGTTGGTGTCAAAGTGCATGCTTCTACAATCAGAAAGAGGTTTGACCTGCATGGGAGGCGTGCCAAGAAAAAGCCTACAGGAAAAAAAATACAGTTTGCCAACGAGCATATAGGCAAAGGCCAGGTTTTTTGGAATAATGTGCTCTGGACAGATAAATCAAAGACACAGACTCGTAGGCATCCACAACCTTTTTTCTAAAGCCCTTAAAGAACTCTTTAGATCTTGGCATGATGACACCACACCTCAATGGCAAAGGGAACACCAGACACTAGATATGAGAGGTGTATAAATAAGACAGGATCCACCTGCACTTCATAAGCAGGTTCTAGTCACTGGCACCCAATCCTGAACACCTAATTTAATTATATGAATTTAAAGGGGTGACAAATATAGGGGTGTACTTACTTTTTCCATGTGACTGATCTGTTTTTTGTTCATTTAAATTGTGAAAAATACTATTGAATATGGGGCGCATGGTGGCTTAGTGGTTAGCATGTTCGCCTCACACCTCCAGGGTCTGGGGTTCATATGTGTGCGGAGTTCGCATGTTCTCCCCGTGCTGCCTCCGGGTACTCCATTTCCTCCCGCAGTCCAAAGACATGCATGGTAGGTTGATTGGTGTGTCTAAAGTGTCCGTAGTGTATCAATGGGTATGTGATTGTGCCCTGCGATGGACTGGCACCCTGTCCAGGGTGTACCCTACCTCGTGCCCGATGCCTCCTGGGATAGGCTCCAGGTTCCCCGTGACCCTGAAGAAGGAATAAGCGGTTGAAGATGGATGGATCACCTTTATTAATAGGCACAGTTTCAAAGCGGATTTTCCATGGGATGTACTTATTTTTTTTCACATGACTGTAAATATATCCCACTAAAGTAAATCTGATTGGCCAGAAATAGCTTGTGTATAAATATTTGTCAGACAGCCATGAGTGTTAAAAGGAACTCGGCAGTGCCATATAAAAACACATTTAAAAATGTCAATAGAAACAACAAAAAAAATAAATCTAGGCTAATACTGTTGCTGATTAAATAAATAAAAGATCATTACGTTTTAGTCTGCTACCACAAGCTCTTCCAGACGTGTTCTTCAAAACTTAATGAGATGCGACAATTATTTGGCTCTTTATCTAAAATTGTTGTGATATTCATATTTCTAAAGTAAAAACATAACATTTAAAGTACGTGTGTGTGTTTTGATTTTTTTCCTCTACAGCTGTGGTGTCACTGAACCTTTGCGTAATCACATTTAATTTTTTTCTTTTTTTTTGGCAAAAAAAGTTAGAAAGCAGCCTTCAAAGTAATTGAGAAACCCAACGAATCCCTTAATGTACAGATCGGCTAATTAAAAAGTGCGCTTCCTTCAGAAAGTTTGCTGTTTGTCTCATCGATTTCTGTCTAAGACAGATGGGTGAGATGGAGCCTCCTAATCAGGGAGACTCTGGAGTGTGTTTTACTCCACTGGGCCCCGAGGGAAACAGGAGAGAATTGGCATGAAATGAGCTGATGCATGGCAGAAGGTGCCTCTGTGCATAAAGCGGAAAACAAGACCACGTTTGTGTTCACATTTTTTGAGGGTTCTCTGTGATTGTATGTGTAGGTGTGTGGGGTAGGCACTGGTTTGTGAGTCACTGTATATTTATAGCGTATCTTGTATGTTTTAAAGTTTGTTGGCTGTACGGTGTGATTTTCAGGATGTGTCAGGATTTTCTGATCGTTTAAAAAATAAATAAAACAGAACAGCTAGTGCAAAACTTTTTCTCATTGTATTCAATTCCGTATTAAACTCCAAAATAATAATTACTCTTGTGAAATATATAACTACAAAGTTCATTTATACCGTGTATTTCATGATGCTGTAAAAAACTATGCTTGAATCAAAATTATGTTTCTAATATTCTACATAACCTGCCAAACCCATGTACAAAAACATCAGCCAATTCTAATAAATAATATATAATTTATGCCAATTATACCAATTTTTAATTTCTGAATCAATGGCATTGTACTCGTTTATTCGTTTATAGTTACATTTAATGTTATCTCTTAAGTTATAACAGTCGTTCCTTTTTTTCAAATTTTTACTTAAATGTTACTGCAAACAAGTATTTTTAATTCAGAACTTAAGAGAAACAGTCAATTTAAGAATTTTAAGCATCTCATTGGGAATCAGGACTCCAAGTCAAATCATACAAGGGCCTCTGTGGAGGCTCTCAGGATTTAGTAAACAATGTGCCATTGTGATTAATATGTAGACTTGCAAACCAAAACGTGTTTCTGAGAGTGAAATCATGGCTACATTTATTGTAAGGTTTACTTTAGAGGCTTCTTTCATGTGCTTTGGGATTGGATCAATTTCCTCGAATGAATAGTGGCTATTATCTGTCTTCGTATACGTAGAAAACTCTAAATATCTCAATATGAGACACACACACTTTCCTTTCCATGTTTCATCATCGTCTCATTCTCTTAAGTGAGCCCTCAAGCTGTCTTTCTGGCTGTTGATTGCAGAACAGTGTCTCTGTACTGTGTACAAGCATCGCTCTCATCCCCAGTGCCTGATGCTTGTTCAGAAGGGAGATTAGAACGGGCTATGGTTTATCAACATGCCATTAACACTAATTATGGCTAAATGGATGGAGAAATGCATAACAGGGTAGAGTGAAGAGTGTAGAGAGAAAGAAGGACAGCCATTCCACCACCAACACCACAATGACCTCCACCACTACCAACATGACCACCACAACTACCACGACCAAAACCTGCCAGCACCACCACCACCCCCACCACCCCCCCCAACCCCAAAACCACCCCCACCACCACCCCCCCCACCCCAACAACAACAACCCCCCCAACAAAAAAAAAAAACACAACCACCACAAAACCCCCAAAAAAAAAAAAAACATGATCACTAACACTACCACCACTGTCACAGCCACTACTACTACCAATGCTGCTATCATCACCACCAATAGCAGCACCATTATGATCACATTAACACCACCACTACTACAACCACCACTATTGCCACAACCAGTGTCAACATAACTGCAACCGCTACCACCACCACTATCACTCCTGCCAGTACCATTACCATTACTACTACCACGACCATAATCACTCCCACTACTACCACTATCACTGCCATCTCCACCACCACTGGCATCACCATTATGATTATGTTAACACCATCACCACCATTACAACCACCACCCCATCACTACCACCACTATCACCACAATCACCTCCACCACTATCAACATAAAAACCACCACTACCATCACCACCACTACTATCCACTAGGGGATATTTGTCAAACCACTGTTGGACATATCATTGTGTTCCATAAACCAGAATACGAAATAATATATGCAAGCTCCATCTCTCTTTCTCTCCTGAAAGATGAAATTGGGTCACCGTGAATCTGCAAGCTAAACTCTTCTCTTAATCACAAACAACACAGTTGCTGTGAAGCTTTCTGAACTTTCCACACAATGTACAGTTTATTTTCTAACGCTTCGCCGGGCTTAAGTCTGGGCTTAAGTCTTATTTATAAGCCTGGCCTATCCCATTGGAAGCTTGAGATAAACACTACACAGTGAATGACCGAATGGTGTTTAATAGTCAAGTTTCCACCATGGAATGTTTTGAGGAACTCATGAACATTAGAAGTATTTCTCCTAAGGTAATTACTTTCAATTCAAGTCACTGAAATATTGTTAAATCCTCGATCATAGTCAGTACTATGGAGTTATCAGGACAGAGCTTGTATACTGAATGGCACTAATTCCTGGATTGTCCTACCCTGCAATTACAAAAGAGTCTTCTATATATCCGAGGCAGCAAACCATGACTGGCAAAGTGGGAGTTTTTTTTTTTACACGTTTATTTTGCAGACAGCAACGAAAAGCGCTCAAGTGCATGAAATTGCCTCTGATTTTTAAAAGTGACATTAAGGTTAACATCACATTCATGCAACAAAGCAAAGGAGTAAAGAGATACAGAAATCAGCCTCTTCTGTGTTTACTGGGTTTAATGCTAAATTAGAGGAAGGGGGTGGTGAGGAGACAGAGTACAAAGAGACCAGGACATAAGCAGACCTTTATGTGTGAAATAGGCCAAGGAGATAAATACAGGCTCGGAGATTACAGAAAAATAAAAACGTCTTGGTTATCGAGAGAGAAAGGACTGTGCTTATTTAAAAAAAAAAAAAAAAAAAAAAATGGGGGCAATTTATTTAAATACATTTTTCACAGAGAAGAAAAGAAAGGTGATTGTATTGGATTAGAAATAGGAATAGAATGGGTATGTGTGTGTGTGTGTGTGTGTGTGTGTGTGTGTGCGCAGGTAGAACCCAGAAAACCATGTTCCTCCTCCAGCTCTTTGAAAAATGAGTAGGCAATGATGTGTAGAACGAAACATGTAGGGTGTGTGAGAAAACACGTTCATCTTTCTTGTTCACACTCGTATGTGCTCAGTGTATGGGTTTGCATACGCTAGTCGACTAATATATTCACTAGTTCCCACTGTGGGAGCAGTGGAATAAACACTGAGGCAGACGGTAAAGAAATGGATGCAGATGGTAAAGAAAGCAGGATTAAATGTATTTTGCTTGTCAGATACAGTTTCCGACTAAATGAAGACCGTTTTATTATCAATTACACATATGCTTACATTTCTTTTCGTGTAATGGAATGTTATCATTTTCATTATCCCTTTCACGGTTAAGTGTAGAGGTGTTTGCAAAACTACGGGAACACACGCCATCTGACAAACGCTGACCCAGAGTCAGATGAGCCCGGACTTTGGTGGAAAACACTAAGACACTGCTGTAGACATACTGTAGCATCCTCCATACAAGAAGGGCAGGTCATTGAGCTATAAAGAGAGCTGTATTGATGGCGCTACCTTGAGCTACTATGCTAAGAGTTCACGTGCAAAATCTACTGTTTCAGTTGAGCCACATCATTATGTCCTTTAAATATTATAATTTTACCAGACTTACTCACTTTGATCTTTTTTTTTCAATTGTTAAACCTGAGAACCTCTTTGTATGGCTTGTAATTGATTAAAATTGTCCAAAAATAGTGATCTGATTTATTTATTTATTTTGTTGCTGTTGTTGGGTTTTTTTGTTTGTTTGTTTGTTTGTTTGTTTGTTTGTTTTTGCTTTAAATGTGACTAGTGGACTGCTTTTATAAATTGCTGGTTAAATAGTAACTCCTATTCATGCAGCCACTAGATGCTCATGCTTGTTCTCTTGGTTTTTTTTTTATTGTTTTGTTGTTTTTCTTAATACCGATTAACATAAAGGTTGAAGATAAGAATTCAAATCCTAGTTTTGGTTCCTGTCCAAGAGTACTTCTCTTTTTGTGTGTGTGTGTGTGTGTGTGTGTGTGTGTTTGTGTGTGTGTTTGTGTGTAAGAATATGCAAGTGAATATGCAGAAAACATTTCATTATGATGGACGACCACAGACCGGAGTAGTTTAAAGATGGAAGACTGCAATGGTTGTTGACATTTGATTTGGGCTAAGCAGCACAGCTCTAATTAGTGTGTATGTTTGTTCCTTTATCAACACAAAGTCTGTGGTCGTCCATCATAATGAAATGTTTTCTGTCATTGTGAATTGGCTTGATTTCACCCTTATTTATAATGGATGACGGAACAGTATACATTGCATTATGCATAGATTCTGTTACACTAGAATTCACTAATCACTGCAGAGAAAGATGGGGAGAGAGCGAGAGAGCGAGAGAGGAGAGAGAGAGAGAGAGAGAGAGAGAGAGAGAGAATACTCTTTTAGGAAGCTGTTTTCTATCCAAAAAGAGACAATACTATTTCCTTAAATAAAGTAATGATGTAGCCGAATATGAATACATTTCTTAGAATATATTTTCAATCAAAGACAAATACAGACATGAATAGGAGGCATGCTATTCTTTTTATTTTAAATCGTTTGTTTAAAATAAAGTTTAAATTAGGCTACTAGTATTTGGGGAAAACAGAACCAACTAGCAGAAATAACATTAGAAAATATTACTAGGAGATACAAACAAAAATAACTGCCTCACCCACTTCGGGTTTACATCCGAATACGGTTTTTCAATGCAGTGTTGACAAAGTTTATGTCAAAAATGTCCAAAAAGGTCTCCAAAACATATTAGTTTTCACGTTTTGAGTGGGTGATGCTGAATTCTAAACCCTCAGAATAAAAATTTTAACAATAGTGTTCTAGAGTAACAGTTCATTAAGAATTACAGTTTTTATATGAACTGTGCATAGGGGCATGATGACTTAATGTTTAGAATGCTTGCCTCGCACCTCCAGGGTTTGGGGTTTGTTTCCCGCCTCCACTTCGTTGTCTGCATGGAGTTTGCATGTTCTCCCCATGCGACTCCAGTTTCCTCCCCTAGTCAAAAGACCTGTATTGTAGGCAGATTCTCGAATTGTCCGTAGATGTGTAGATGTTTTGTGTTGTTGTGCGGGGGGGGGTCGTGCCCCGGGGGGCCCTTTCTCCTCCCCCCCCCTCCCCGCCCCGTCCCCCCGTTGGGTGTTGGGGACAGTGGATGGATGAAAAAAAAAAAAAAAATTTAAATGAAAATAAATTTTATTTATCAATTACTACCTTTGTTAATTCCATGAAAATCCTCAATTTTCAATATTTTCTTTTTTCTTTTTCTTTTATCTTTTTTTTTTTTTTTTTTTTTTTTTTTTTTTTTTTGATTGTTTGAATTTGCACGTTCTCCACCACTAGACTAATGGATAATAGATTTGTATCTTCATTTGTCGTCTCATCTTCCTTTCATTTAGAAGTTAGCAGACTATGTTGTAGAAACATTTGAAACAGCCCATACAGGTACATTAGATTGGATTCACATGACATTTCTGCCTGAAAACAAAAGCAGCAGGAGGCTGACGTAATAAATGTGCTTGACACCCTTCCTCCAGCAGAAATGATGCATGGAATTCAATCACAAGTGGTCACTAGATATGCATATAAAATGCCAGTTGTAAACAGTTATAAGTTTCATCTGTCCACTAGTTATCAGATGGCTCAAGATGGAGGTTAATACCAAGGAACCATCTGATTCTGGGTGACATCAGATAGTGCTACTGTAAATCATTTGTAGAAGATCGTCACAGATGTAGACGAGTACTAGGTGTGTGAAAGGGATGTAGTAGTTTATTGTGAAGTCCTGAGATGAACACATGGATATTCTTTAGGGTTACAGCAACAGTTCTTAGGTACAAATCTACAGTATCCAGGTGAGATTATCCACTAAAGCAAGGGGTGAGACTTTTGGCAGCACAAGGCGAGACACAAGTCACGAAAATAACTAACCGAGGGATGAATCAGGCAAGTCCAGAAGGCGAGAGGAGCCACAGCAGTAGAAGTGTGTCAAGATCTGGCAACAGCTATAATCCAACATTTTAATAAGCCCTTATGCAATTTGAGACAAATCTTTCGAGCTGTTCTTTCTCACCATGCCAGCATGTAGTCGTTCTATTCAGTATACCCTTACATCCATACATAATTACTGCGATTGGCTTGCACGCTCATTATTTTTAGCCCTCTATCACTTTCCAGACACATTCCAACCAGGATCTAAGACCGACCGACAGTGAGATAGAAGGACCATCTGTGGGTGAGATAGAAAAAGAGAAACAAAGTACACTCTGCAGAGATATTGTCGGGAAGAGTCAGGCTTTGTTAACTTCCTGCATGGCAGGTATGGGGGACGTGCTGGGGCCGATTACCGGGTCACTCTACATGACTGCAAGCCTCGCTCCCTTCCTATTTGTTTCTCCACAATTGCATAGTGAAAACTGCAGGAAGACCTTCAGAGTCCTGGAGAAAGAGACAGAAAGGAGGCGAAAGAAGAATAAAGACCTCCAGGGAGGTTTCTTATGTTTCACTGTAGGATTTATTGGCCATCGTCTCCTCATACTTGTTGAATTCCATTCCCATTTTCTTTTTGTGGTGCTTTTTACAATAGACATCGCATTACAGAAGCGCCAGTGTGTGGCACTGTGTAGGAAAAACTCCCTGGTTATGAGGTTCCAACCTTGAAAGGAGCTCATTAGAGGAAAGCCGAGGTAGTCGTTGGAGTCAGGGTCAATTCTAATCTGATGAAGAATGGATGTAGGCTTGAATTACAATATTAGAATGATCATTTCTACATCCTGCTGTCTTGAGTTCTTCCTCTCTACGGTTGTTTTCATACTTGTGGGTTTTTCCAGTTCGGTACATTTGGTAAAGTGTGAAAGCCACAGAGTGATCCACAGAATACATATCTGGTCGTCTTGTAAGTGGTGGTCTGGGCTTACTTCGACCAAAATGTGGTGCGGCCTGCTTCAGGTGTCCAAGATATCCACTCTCAGCCCTGCATGGCATCATACAAGGCTAAGTATTAAATAAATTTCAGTTAGCATGTTCAATACTTTTTTTCCTGTGTCATTCCATTTTATTACGCATAACTTTATTTATGGACTTCAATGCTGTGAATTCTATATTTTTCCCAATTTCTTCAGTTAATACTGACATCTGGTGAAAATGTCATGTGAATAGCCTCATTGGAACCTTATTTACTGAAAAAAATGTTGACACGTCCAATACTTATTTCCCCCACTGTACACCATAGTTCGTTCACAAGGGCAAAGGCAACTGATTTGAAGGGGGCTCCAGCAGCCAGTCAGTGATGCTATTGTAGCATGTCATATTTCTCAGTTTTAGCATGTTGAGTCACATGACACATGGAAACAGGCTCAAATTAGTGTCAAAGTATGTTCCTAATACATAGCAACACCCAGGACATGCACTTTGTTGTGAAAAATGCACGACTGAGCTAATGAATTCAAATTAATAGCGACCATTGCTAATGAAAAAATGACTGCCTTCTGTTCACAAGTCGTACAGTTTGTCACACATACATGCATACACCAAGCAGCCAGAGAGGTACTCGAGCCTGCTCGTTGGATGGTACAGGAGACATAATGGACCCTTTGTCTTCTCTGCATCTTCGGCATCATTTATACACATGCACACACAGGACTGTGAGAGAGACTGACAATGGAGGAAGAGAGAAAAGAAGAGAGCTACTGCAGCAGTGGCGGGGAAGCCTAATGGCTCTTGGCATCTGTGAAAACATTTTTAATCTGCTCAAAGCCAGTGGAGAATGGAGAGAAGGCAAAAATCCAGGCCAGGAAGACAACAGGAAAAATGAGATAGAGGAACAAAAATGGAGAAGCTCAGTTCTTGTTTGTTCTTCCTTCTGCTTTACCTTCCAAAATTTGGTTATAAATAAGTCCAGAATCTCCCATGGGTGTTTAGTTGGGCCGAGAGCCGGTGAGTGTGGAGGCCACAGTATATGATTTACTTCATTTTCAACCTCATCAAAGCTTTCAGCGAGCCCTCGTGCTCTGTGGATGGCACGGGGTTATCTTAAAAGAGACCACTCACATGAGTATAGAGATGTATTCATTTGCAGTGACCAATCCATCGAAGGTGAAAAGTGGGCATTCATTGTAACCTAAGTAAGAAATAAGTAAGTTTACGCTATCACTTAAGTTACAACAGCCGTGGCAACTCAAGGCTGCGGCGCAGGGCCGGACTGGGACATGATTTCAGGCCGGGAGTCTCACACTCATTCAGGCCACCCCATACACCCACAACAAATTTTGACACCACTGACAACCCTACTTTTTCTTTCTTAAATTCAATTTATTACACACAGTGTGGCCATAAAACCATAACATAAACATAAAAACATAAACAAGCAACCTATAGGTAGTGAAGAAGTCCTAATTTATATCAGTTTACATGGAGATGCCAAACATTTAACATGGTCTCATGTAAATGCAAATCTGCCAGGAACTCTCTACTTTTCACTCACAATACATTAAATGCAGTTGGAAAATGAAAACTGTTTAACCTCACTGCAATTTGTGAGAACAGAATCTAAATTCCTTTTAGTTAAAATTAATGTATCACATTAGGGGCCCTGCGATGGACTGGCACCCTGTGCAGAGTGTACCCTGCCTTGCCCGATGTTCCCTGGGATTGGCTCCAGGTTCCCTTGCGACCCTGAAGAAGGAGTAAGTGGTAGAAGATGGATGGATGGATATCTTATTAGAGCAATATTTTTGTTTTAGACTTAAAAATACTTAAAATACCTGCGATTTAACCATACTATATTTCATACAAATGTATTACAGCATAACTTAATTAATTTCTCTTAATTTACCTATCTCTGATTGACCCTGAAGTGTCAAAAAGTTTTTCTCAACCTCACATATGGGAAGACATAATTTTCTAAATTGCCTAAATATCTGTTTGCACAATATTAACTACATAATTTCAATATCTATTTAGAAAAATCCTAATATTGAACATATAACTTTTTATGACTTGCAGCTTGGAAAAGTGTTTGTTGTTGTTGTTGTTGTTGCTGCTTGCCCTCGCTGTATGTGTAATTTCAACATTTAGCGAGATGATAGTAATAGTGCTAACGCTTGCTAGTAGTGAAACTGTGGTTAATACTTGATTATCTAAGTTAGCGAACACATACCTACCATATTTACAGATGAGACTGACCTGCCCAGAGCTGGTCAGTGATTTTGTTAAATTTGCTCTACTTCTTTTTAGAGGGCTTTGTTTGAAGTCGGAAAGGATCATTTGAGTACATAGGACACGCAATAATGTAAATTAATAAATACATTTAAAAAATTTTTAAAAACAGCAGGGCAGCAGGCCAAATCAGTTGTCTGACCACCAGGAATTCTTCTGGTGCTGTTGATGGCCAGTCAGGGCATGCTGCGGCGGGAGGAACACGGACACTCAGGAGACAGGAGTGAAGGAAGAAACGGTTTATTTTATTTTAATAAGTGGAGAAAGGGGGAAGGTGAGGGCATGAGGTGTCTTCGTGAAGGCTGAACGTGGCGGTCACTTCCCGTTGTGGGGAATCAGATCAGAGTATTCGACAGTACTGTGATGTAATATAGACTGATGTTTGCGATGCAGTAAGTAGAAGTGCACATCTACTGCAAAGTGCATGAATTTTTGTCTCCTAACGATTTTTGTTACAGTATATACAGTGGTGTGAAAAAGTGTTTGCCCCCTTCCTCATTTCCTGTTCCTTTGCATGTTTGTCACACTTAAGTGTTTCGGAACATCAAACCAATTTAAACAATAGTCAAGGACAACACAAGTAAACACAAAATGCAATTTGTAAATGAAGGTGTTTATTATTAAAGGTGAAAAAAAAATCCAAACCATCATGGCCCTGTGTGAAAAAGTGATTGCCCCCTAAACCTAATAACTGGTTGGGCCACCCTTAGCAACAACAACTGCAACCAAGCGTTTGCGATAACGTGCAATGAGGCTTTTACAGCATCCTGGAGGAATTTTGGCCCACTCATCTTTGCAGAATTGTCCTAATTCAGTTACATTAGAGGGTTTTCGAGCATGAACGGCCTTTTTAAGGTCATACCACAACATCTCAATAGGATTCAGGTCAGGACTTTGGCTAGGCCACTCCAAAGTCTTCATTTTGTTTTTCTTCAGCCATTCGGTGGTGGACTTGCTGGTGTGTTTAGGATCATTGTCCTGCTGCAGAACCCAAGTTCGTTTCAGCTTGAGTACACGAACAGATGGTCGGACATTCTCCTTCAGGATCTCTTGGTAGACAGCAGAATTCATAGTTCCTTTTATCACGGCAAGTCTTCCAGGTCCTGAAGCAGCAAAACAGCCCCAGACCATCACACTACCACCACCATATTTTACTGTTGGTATAATGTTCTTTTTATGAAATGCAGTGTTCCTTCTATGCCAGATATACTTGGACACACACCTTCCAAAGAGTTCCACTTTTGTCTCATCGGTCCACAGAATGTTGTCCCAAAAGTCTTGGGGATCATCAAGATGTGTTGTGGAGAAATTGAGACGAGCTTTGATGTTCTTTTTACTCAGCAGTGGTTTTTCCCTTGGAACTCTGCCATGCAGGCCATTTTGCCCAGTCTTTTCCTGATGGTGGAGGCATGAACGCTGACCTTAACTGAGGCAAGTGAGGGCCTGCAGTTCTTTGGACGTTGTTGTGGGGTCTTTTGTGACCTCTTGGATGAGTCGTCGCTGCTTCTTGGGGTAATTTTTGGGCGTGCCCACTCCTGGAAGGGTTCACCACTGTTCCATGTCTTCGCCATTTGTGGATAATGGCTCTCACTGTGGTTCGCTGGATTCCCAAAGCTTTGGAAATGGCTTTATAACCCTTTCCAGACTGATAGATCTCAATTACTTTCTTTCTCAATTGTTCCTGAATTTCTTTGGGTCTCGGCATGATGTGTAGCTTTTTTAGGATCTTCTGGTGGACCTTACTGTGTCAAGCAGCTCCTATTTAAGTGATGCCTTGATTGTGAACAGGTGTGGCAATAATCAGGCCTGGGTGTGGCTAGAGAAATTGAACTCAGGTGTGGACAACCACAGTTATAGTATGTTTTTAACAAGGGGGCAATCACTTTTTCACACAGGGCCATGATGGTTTGGATTTTTTTCACCTTTAATAATAAACACCTTCATTTACAAATTGCATTTTGTGTTTACTTGTGTTGTCCTTGACTATTGTTTAAATTGGTTTGATGTTCCGAAACACTTAAGTGTGACAAACATGCAAAGGAACAGGAAATGGGGGAAGGGGCAAACCACTTTTTTACACCACTGTATATATATATATATATATATATATAGTATCTCACAGAAGTGAGTACACCCCTCACATTTGTGTAAATATTTGATGATATCTTTTCATGTGACAACACTGAAGAAATGACACTTTGCTACAATGTAAAGTAGTGAGTGTACAGCTTGTGTAACAGTGTCAATTTGCTGTCCCCTCAAAATAACTCGCGCACAGCCATTAATGTCTAAACCGCTGCGCAACAAAAGTGAGTACACCCTTAAGCACCCCTACTTACATTGTGCAGCAAAGTACCATTTCACTTCAGTGTTGTCACATCAAAGGATATGATCAAATATTTACAAAAATGTAAGGGATGTACTCACTTTTATGAGATAAGTATATATATATATATATATATATATATATATGTATATATATATATATATATATATATATATATATATATATATATATATATATATATATATATATATATATATATATATATATATATATATATATTATTTATGTGTGTGTGTGTGTGTGTGTGTGTGTGTGTGTGTGTGTGTGTGTGTGTGTGTGTGTGTTTTGCCTCCCCTTCTGGTGATTCATCAGTTATTTACTGCTGTTTTTGCTGGCACTGGGGCTTAAACCAGACATTATGAGACAGGCATCAAATGGAGCGTTACACTACGTACATGCACCATGCCAAAAACATAGAGAGAAACAAGGAGAGAGAGAGGGAGTGTGTGACAGAAGGAATGGATGGACAAACTTTGTACTGGCTTTTGAATTGTGTCTCAAATGATGTACGTTCATAAGGTAAATGCACTTGCAAATACGTGGTTGAACGATCATTTTCTAATACATATTTGAATTTGAATAACCTCTAGTGATGTCATAATGGCCAACTATTCAGCTGCTTTTAACACACACACACACACACACACACACAGAATACAAGTGCACAATGTACCATGTTTCCCTCACTCATCACTCTTCATTTACATATCTCTCTACTATTTCCTTGTTTTCTATCCGCTTATCTCTCTCAAATGTCTCACACATTCTCTTTCTTACGTTTACCCTCTTTCTGCATTGATTACATTCTCTTTCTCTCCTTTCTTTCTATGTATACCTCCACTTTCTTTCCTTATTGCTTTTCTAATGTCCTTGCTTCTTTTCTTTATGCGATCTCTCTATCATTTCCAGCTTAGGCACAGTACGTATTATTATTCACGAAATGCAAATCTAGTTACGCATGCTCTCTTAAGCTCTTGGTTTGAATCTCCTGAAATCCGTTTTCTCTCATTTGTGAGACAGCCTTGTAGTAGCATATTTTTAACATAATAGAAAAGATTATAAAGGTTTCAAGATTTTTTGTCCTCTACATTAGGTCTCTTAAACCAGCAATCCAATTCAAGCTAAAAAAACAAAGGCCATGGATTTATTTTTTATTTTTTTAACTGCAGTTTGAGGCCAAGGTCCTCACCAATGATGCTCAGCACAATCAGATCAATTTTGTTGTCTTACTGTTTTTTTAGCTTTAGAACTTCATCATACAAACACAAAAACATTGCCCAAACTGCACAGGGTTGGCTTCCTAATGTGCCCAATGTACCTAGTATGAGTGTGGCAGTTTGAGTGTCAGCTTTATCTCTCACCGAACAGTATGAGTGAAATTACACTGTCTGCTTCCGGAGATTGGAATTTCACAAGTATTTGAATGAAAATAACAGCACATTCACACTCAGGGTGACATTTAAGATGGTTGCTTAGCTTCTACTAGACTGCTTCTGAGTCCTGCAAAAGCCCTCTCCAGATTTTTTTTTACGCTTTATTCAAGTTTATCATGGACAGTCAGTTTACACTGCTTCAGTTATTAATACATTTTGGGGGATGATTGCAACATCCTTCCATTATTCCTCAGTGGCCGCTGGGAGATGTTGATAGGGTATCGTTCTGTTTATAGATTTGAGTAACTAAGGTTTGTGCTAGTCAGATAAATGTAGGGTGAATTAGTCGGCAAAAAAAGTTACATCCATTATGTTATGGGACTTCAACAAAATGACTTCCACAGATTAAATACACACAAAAACAGCAAAGAACGGCTTGTCCGAAACCACAAAAAGAAGAAATATTTGCATATAAGTTCATGACCCTAAATGAGGAAAAGTAAAAAAAAAATTCAATGAGAAAAAGAGAGATTATCCAGTATTTCAGACATCTCAAATGTTGAAATTGGTCAAATTGACCCATAATATAATAGGAGGCTTAAGATATGGCTATGTGTGAGGTTTTGGCTACTACTCTAAGACTTTAAAGAGCAACTCCAGTGAATTTGATTTATATATATATATATATATATATATATATATATATATATATAAAATAAAAATATGTGCTATTTTTATTCTTTCTGCAAAAGAAAAATTAGTGGTTGGCCTTAGATGGAAGTAATGCACCGTTGTTATGAATATCAGGCAGACGGACACAGGTGCAGGTTCAAGTTTTATTTAAAACTGTCACGGTATGTCCAGCAGAGGGCACTATGGCTCGTCTTCGGACAGACCACGCGACATTGTTTTGGTTTACTCGCTTCCGTGATTGAGCATTAGCGTTATGGATCACAGGTGTTTGTATTTTGAGTTAATGACACTTGTTATTTAAGCGCCGGAGTTACTGAGCATGGTGCTCGTTATTATTAGTTGTACTAGTGTTTATGTTTGTAACAGTCGTCCATGCCAAGAAGGATATTGCTTCTTGCCACGTTTGCTTTAAGTTTTGAGTTTACGTTCAATAAAGACTTTGCACCTGCATCCGCCTCCAACTACGATCCGTGACAGAATAACGAGCCTCAAATATGGAAGCAGCAGATCATGGAGGAAAGAATGACAGCGGAGCTCGACCGAGTCTTCTGGGAGAAGTAGAGGACACTGCACGAAGCGCTGACATGGCTCACTCGACAGGTCGCACACTAAACACTGCTGAAGCGAGCCGGTGCATGTGCCAAGCCACCATCCGCGTCGTTCCTGGAGCACAACCATCAGCTCGATGAGGAACTGGCTCGGATTGAGCACATGATGTCAGAGCAGATGAAGCTGCAAGCTATGCTATGTGTCATGCCACCCCCCGCACCCTCTACACCAGCCCCGCCACTGGAGAAGAAGGAGAGCTGTACAGCACTGCGCACTCCAGCCGAAGAGGTCGTCCTACTGCCCTGCACAGCCGAGGAAGCTGTCCCACTGTCCAGCCCAGCCGAAAGGGTCGTCCTGCTGCCCTGCACAGCCGAGGAAGCTGTCCCACTGTCCAGCCAAGCCGAAAGGGTTGTCGCGTTGCCCTGTCCAGTCTCAAGTTCCGGACGTCCAAGTCAAGGCTCCAGTCTCTGACATCCCAGTTCAGCCCACATCCAAGTTTATCAATACAGTTCAGGAACTTGTCCCAGAGATTTTTTTTTTTGGGGGGGGGGGGGTGCAAGGAGGAAGCCGTTCCGCAGTCCTGCACCGCCGAGGACGTTGCTCCGCAGTCCTGCGCCGCCGAGGACGTTGCTCCGCAGTCCTGTGCTGCTGAGATACCTACCCTGAGCTCCCGTGGCGCCCTTCGTTCCCAGAGCCCCAACTTTCAATTCCAGTGGGGCCTTGCCCATCTACTGGCCAACGGAGACTGCCTCGTTGCCAGGGACAGTGAGAGACATCTCGAACAGGGGCCCAGGAACCCTATTGGAGTGGGGTTCTTGGTGCTCTGGGAGGAGCACCTTTTGGAGGGGAGTTCTGTTACGCCACAGCCAGCAGAGGGCACTGTGGCTCATATTCGGACTGGCCACGTGACATTGTTTTGGTTCACTCACATCCGGGTTGAGCGCTAGCTCAACCACCTTGACTGTTCACAGGTATTTGTATTTTAGTTAATGACACTTGGTATTTAAGAGCCTGGGTTTACTGAGCACGTTGCTCGTTATTGTTAGTAGTTGCGATTGTACTAGTTGTGTTATGTTTGTAACGGTTGCCTATGCTAGAAGGATATTGCTCTTTGCTACATTTGCTTTCAGTTGGTGCATCCGCCTCTGACTACGATCCGTGACCAAAACAAACCAAATTGGCTAGGCAGCTCTCAAAACAAAGAGCAAATGATCGGGTAATGAGTGAATAAGCAAAATAGACAAAGAGTAAACAAAATGGAGGTCAGGACAACTAGATATAACAGGCAATGTAAACAGCTCTTTGACTCTGGCTTTTTAAAGGAGTAGGTATTTGCAAACAGTCTCAGTAGAAGTCTGGAAATTGGGACCTTGTGACTGCTTGTCATGGGATATTGAAACTGATTGAGGATCATGGGAATTGGAATTGGTGGCAGGTGTGGCGTGCGACATGACAGCCATGACACCAACTTGTGCTGGGAGCAGGGCTTATTTTTGTCCCACGCTCTCTAATACATATTTGTGCTCAAAAATAATAAAAAGCCTTGTTTCAGGGATATGAGTCTTTTTTTTCTGTTGAAAAATAATAATAACCATGTTTGCATTGGAAAAGTTATCTCATTTTAAGAAAATATATCTAACTTGGTCTTAATAAGATATTCCTGTTAATATTGAGCAAGATTTCACCAGCAACAAGCTATAATAATGGATTGCATAATATACCAGCACAGGAACAAGATGGTGTTCCTTATTTTAAGACTAAGACCACTTCAGTTTTTCAATAAAGCAGCTATGTGTCATGGTTATGCTGAAATCCACACTGAACTATGTGTTCCATCAGCCCCAGCATGTCACATGACCATATCACATGTCCCACTGAATACTCACACCTGTTCTGTTTTACCGAGAACAAAAAAAACACATCTGTAGAAGTTCTAGTTTTTTCAGCACCTAGTTGTCAAGCTTTTGTTGTTGTCATGTTCATGTGTTATCAAGTATCCTACAGCCGCTCTTATAGTCTGCATGTTTTTGCTGTGTCGAAGAAGTAGTTTTGAAGAAATTGTGTCTTATTGTAAGCTTTTTTTTTCTAATTATTCGTCTTAGGTTAAGGAATACATTATTAAAGTCAGTTCAATCAAGAGACCAAAATTCTCATTTTAAGTAAGTCTATCTTGAATATCTGAGTCTTCATTGCTTGCAATAAGCACACCTTGCTTAAATTTTTTGGCATTTTTGTCTAGTTTTAAGATCCAATATGATTTTTCATTGATTAGATATTTGTTATTTTCAAGAATTCTTCAAGAAGTCAATTTTGTTTACCCCATTGGCAGATTTTTTATTTATTTTTGATTTTTTTGATTGATTTTAGTCCACTTTAACTAGATTTAAGTGTCAAAAAAACTGCATTTTTTGCGGTGTACATATTTATGACACAAACATGCTCAACAGTTTAACAAAAAAAAAAAAGAGAGCTACCAGAAATCGTCGGGGTTACGCATGTAACCCTGTTCCCTGAGAAGGGAACGAGACGTTGCATTTAGCAGTATGGGAACGCCTTGCGCGTGACCGGTATCTGAAGCTTGTGTAAAATCATGCCTCTACTTATAGGCCTGCCATGATCAGGTGACGTGGCAATTAAGCGCGTCGCATGATATATATATGGCACCTGTGAACCACGCCGCCAGCCTCTATTATCTGAAGCGAAGACGAATTCACAGGCCAGCCCGTGTATGACAGCGCGCTATGTAACGTCTCGTTCCCCTCTCAGGGAACAGGGTTACTGCGTAAACCCGACGTCCCTTTCAAAGGGAACTTCGACGTTGCATTTAGCAGTATGGGAACGGGAATACCCACTCCGTCATACCGAGGGTACGGCCTGTTCAAAAATACCCAAACCCAAGGGTCAGTGCAGGACACTCGAACCTGGGGAGGGATGAATATCCAGGCTGTCATAACAAAATGACCGTGTGAGGCATAGACCACCCTGCAGCCGCACACACATCCTGCAAGGAAACCCCTTTGGACAAAGCCTTCGACAATCCCAGTAGAGATGCACTGCTTTGACACAGCATCACTTTTCCTGTCGATGCCAAAGCAGACTAGTAGCTGCTCTGACTTACGCCACTGGCCGGAGCGGTGGACGTAAGTACAGAGAGCGCTTACTGGACACAGCAGGCGCAGCCTCTCTTGTTCTGGTCAGAGGACAGAGGAGGGGAGAAAGCCTGCAACACCACAGGGTGGGCAGCCAATGTAGGCACTTTAGGAATATAATCCGGCCTAGGATACAGGAAGGACTTGGCTTATCTAGGGGTAAAGTCAAGGCAGGATGAGCAACAGGGAGAGCTTGTAGACCTCCCAATCACTTGAGAGATGTCAGGGCCTGTAAAAGAGCTACCTTTAGAGTCAGAAGCTTCTCAGAGGCTGACTCTAAGGGCTCAAATGGGGTCCTTGACAGACCTTCCAAGACCACAGCAAGGTCCCAGGAAGGTATGCATGGCCTGCAGATGGGCCTCAGCCGTCTGACACCACACATGAACCTCGAAGTTAGCGGATGTTGCCCCACAGAGGCTCTATCGACAGGGGCAGGGCTGGCCGAAACGGTGGCCACGTAACCCCGATAGTAGAAGGAGCCAACCTGCTGAGAAACGTTCTTGTCAGAACTCCAGGACTGTAGCGATTGCGCAGTTCACTGGGTATAGCTGACGTTCCTCACACCACCAGACAAAAAGGTGCCACTTGAGCGCATACAATTTCGTTGTAGATGGGATCCACTCTAGGGGCTCGAAGGGGCAGCTGACAGACCTTCCAGGACCACAGAATGTCCCAGGAAGGTATGCACAGCCTGCAGATAGGCCTCAGCCATCTGACACCACGCATGAACCTCGCAGTTAGAGGATGCTGCCCCACAGAGGCTCCCACAACAGGGGCGTGGCTGGCCGAAATGGCGGCCACATAACCCTGATTGTAGCAGGAGCCCACCCCGCTGAGAAATGTTATTGTAGAAACATGGTCACTACCACCTCAGTCGTGCAACCAGAATCTATTAGCTGGCGCCCCTCATGGGCCAGACCCACAGCTTCCTTAGTTCTTGCCAAGGATGATAAATCAACCCTGCGGCTTTTGAGGCGGTAGGTCCCTAAGGACTCAAATGGGGCACCTGACAGACCTTCCGACAGACCTTCCAGGACCATAGAAGGTCCCAGGAAGGTATGCATGGCCTGCAGATGGGCCGCAGCCGTCTGACGCCACGCATGAACCTCAAAGGTAGAGGATGTTGCCCCACAGAGGCTCCATCAACAGGGTCATGGCTGGCGAAACGGCGGCCAAGTACCCTGATAGAAGACGGAGCCTAGCCCGCTGAGAAACATTCTGTAAGAACTTCAGGACTTGTAGCAATTTAGTTCACTGGGTCTAGGTGACCTGCGCCTCATGCCACAAGACAAAAAGCTGACACTTGAGTGCATACGCTTTCCTTGTGGATGGTGCTCTAGCTTTTAACATGGTTTCAACAATCTCAGTTGTGAGACCCGAATCTATGAGCTGGTGCCCCTCAGGACGAAGCCCCACAGTTGCCGAGTTCTGGCCGAAGCGTGATAAATCAGCCCTCCGGCCTGAGACAGTAGATCCACTCTAGGGGCTCGAATGGGGCAGCCGACAGACCTTCCAGGGCCATAGAAGGTCCCGGGAATGCGCGGCCTGCAGATGGGCCTCAGCCATCTGAGACAACGCATGAACCTCGGGTTGAGAGGACTGTGCCCACGAGGCTCCCCTCAACTGGGCATGGCATGGCCGAAATGGCGGCCACGCAACCCTGATTGTAGGAAGAGCTCACCCGCTCAAATAAAGTATGTAGGAGCCCCAGGACTGTAGCTATTGCGCAGTTACCGGGTCCACAGTGAATCCCTGCAGACGGGAATCTCCCAAGGAGTGCCATCTCGCAGAGATATTATCTCTCAGAACCATGTTCGAGCTGCCAAAAAGGTGCTATTAGCAGGCTATCTTGGCGAACTCTCGCTAGAGCTAGTGGGAGCAGTGATGGGGCAGCATACAGATGTGACCTCAGCCACATGTGTGGATTCCACCCTAGGCTCCCAAGATACAGCTTTATCCAGCTCAGTGTTGATAGGATTGACACTTCGCCTGTTGGGGATAGAAACGCCCTCATCGTAGTAGAATCCTATAACCCCTAGAAAAGTTGTCCACTGCACCGGAGAAAACCAACTTTTCTGAGATTCAACCTGAGCCCCCAGTTCTTCACGTGGGCGAGAACAACATCTCAATGTTGAACCGCCAGCACCCTGGATCATGCTAGAATTAACCAGTCGTCCAGGTAGCTTGGTACACAGATGCCCTGGAGTCCCAATGGAGCCAGAGTGACATCCATGCACTTTGCGAGCGGAGGGATAAAGCTAGCTACTCCTATGCGGAAACATGCACCTTTTAGACCTATCGCCACAAACCAGTTCTCGAACTGGATCTGTGGCACGACCACATCAGCCTCTGAACCTGTATATCCGAAGAGTACGGTTCAGATGATGCAGATCTAAAATTGGCCGCATATTCCCACTTTTTTGCGGAACAGGAAATAAAGGCTGTAAACCTCTCTCCCTGAGGGAACGGGGTACATGTTTCAGGACCCCCTTGTCCAAAAGGGAGCTTACTTCCTGCGGGCTCTGGTCTGTGCTGACTTCTGTGGTGAGCACACCTGTGAACGGGGGGGTCGAGCTATAACTGGACCCGGTAACCCTTTCTATGGTAGACAGAACCCATGGAGACACATTTGGCCGTAGCTTGCACGCTGCCCGGTGGTCTTCTAGTGACGTTAGCTATTCCACATCTATATGGAGAGAAGCATCAGATTTCCATTGCCCTGTGACAGCTTGCTGACCAGGGAACACGAAACTTGGGGACCACTTTGGCTAGGGGAGGCCCTACAGTAGCACTGTGGGCTACCTGCCCTAACAACCTCAATGTCCCCGGATACATCCCTCCACAGCCCCTCAGGAGCGTTGTCTTTGCCTGCTTGGCCTTTATGACCATCCTCAGATCAGGCCCAACAGCAGACCGCGACTGTGGCCACCCGGTTCCCCTGGCGTCCCCGGGGGTTGGCGTGCTGCCATACTCGACTTCTGGGTTTCCCCATACTAGTGCTGGCCCAGGCTCCACTCGTGGACACCCGGATGAGCTTGAGACAACTTTTTGCCATAAGTCGAGCTCACTCAGCAGGTCTGCTTGGTAGGCAACACTGTCATTGTCTACAGTGACCCACAAGCAAGACTACTACTGCATAGGCTTGCCCACCTTGGATGCGCAAGCGGCCCCTGTAATTACCTGCCATCGGTGGAGAGAGGTAGCTAGCAACGCGCCTACTCCACCTCGGGCATAGCTAAGTAGCCATGCCATTCATTTCCACAATGGCCAAATAATCCAACATCGTGAAGTTATGACTATGGCTTAAGCATGGTTTTTCGTCAGAAGTGAGTTTTTGTCACAACTTCTGGAAGACAGGGGTGTTTCTGCAGTCTGAAATATTTACTTTCACTGGGTAATCACTTCAAGCAGCTCTTTATACGCTGCTCTCAGTTTTCAACACATCCTTCTAACTCCTCGGAGTCAGAGAGGGGGCGTTCTTACCCCTTTGGCTTTCCATAGCGGGAGGAGGAGTCGCGACACGAACTCCAAAATCCAGCGGAGAGCTGAACCCGAAGACAGAGAGAGAGATAGAGCAGCGCCGTTCTCCGGCTCCACTTCCGGATTTAAAAATACCCGAACCTGAGACGGTTGGCTGCCCGGCAGCGGACGGCCCAGATCCGCGAGGCTTTGAGACTCGACTCACTCCGGCTTTGCTTTTTTTTGAGAAAAGCGCGAGTCGAGCTGCTTAATGTAGCGTTACCATGCGCAGCCTCTTGAGGTTGCCATCGCATACTACACCACTAACACTTCACCCAGAAAGTGTGCACTTTTCCCCCGTGATGAAACGGGAGCACGCTATACACGTCTTCAACTCTTTTCTCTCTCATTTACTTACCTTCCTTTCTCTTTCTTTAAAAAGGATAGAAAAGTTAAGAGATTTTGAGAAAATATCGAGTAGAAATTAAGCGTTTTTGTCACACAAACAACAGACATGCAGTCTCGCTGAAGATAATAAGGCTGGCGGCGCGGTTCACAGGTGCCATATATATATATATATCATGCGACGCGCTTAATTGCCACGTCACCTGATCATGGCAGGCCTACAAGTAGAGGCATGATTTTACACAAGCTTCAGATACCGGTCACGCGCAAGGCGTTCCCATACTGCTAAATGCAACGTCGAAGTTCCCTTTGAAAGGGAACAGAGTTTGTCTTTTTGAGGACATCTAATACGGCTGTAAATGAAAAGACCAAGCTAAAAACATAGTGTGGTTAAATCTGGTTTCTACCACGGTAGAGGAAAAAAAAAACTTTCTTTTAAAATATCTATTCCTTCATAGTTTGTTTTTAGGTTTGTTTTCCTGAATCTAGAAACCCAGAGGAACAATACGTTGGCACTGAGATCGTCCTTCACAACCGACTGCAACAACAAATAACAAAAAATGAATCATTCTACAAACTGAGCCATTCATACTGCCTCTGATTCATTCGTTTATTTCACACTGCCCACGACTCTCAGACTGTCATTCGCTCATTGAGTGCAGAGCTTCACTTCCACGCTCTCTCTGTGAGGAAGTAATTATATTACTATAGTTTATATTATGCAGATTGCCTGCGTTGGACCTATAGATTCTTATAAACATGCTCGAATAGTCCGTAATGTCGAAACACTTAGTGTACGTAAAGTCAGTTCATGTGAAGCGGTTCCAGTTATAACACTTCTATGATTTTAATTCATTGAGAAAAGTGTGCCATTGCTTCACGTTTAAACACGTGCAGAATTAAAATTAATATGTAACAGGGACAACACAGGCTGTGTTGCAGAGATAGCAGCCAAAGAGTTTGCGGTTATTAAGTTTTGCCAAGGGCACCAACACTATAGATTATATAAAGTTGAGCTCCCGGGAACTAATAGACTACATTTTGATTCTACTCTGTTGAGTATTTGAGTTGTAAAAATGACCAATATTGACATCTCTATATAGCTTCTACTGTCAAATATAGAACACATCTTTCTATATATATTTTATATATGACGATTCTTCCTATGAGTAACCCACTCTGCCCAGTGACTACCTCAATGTGTTCAGCAGAGGGTGACGCAGATGGTGTTTGAACAAGAGGATATTGCTATAAGTGATAGCATAGGATATTGTTATACATTTTATTTTTATTGGATTCGATGTTGTAGAGGTCAGTGTTAAATAATCCATGTGACACTTCTAAATTAGTAGACTGTAAACTCTATGCCTCTGCAGTACAAGGAAACCTTTAGGTAATGAGAAATAGGGACTTACTCTCCATTCAACCTATTTTTTTTTTAATCTCCATCCTTTTTTTCCCTTTCATCCTGGACACCTGAGACTGCACAAAAAAACAACAACTTGTTTTCTAAACTACCCATTGATCTCTCGATTTCTCCCATCATGAGCTCTTGGTCAACATGCTTTTCTACAAAGGTCATCCTTATCCTCTTCTTTCTTTGAGACCACCGGGTAATCCATCAATCTAGGCGGAAGAGACGCTTGTGCTGAAATTTGTTGGGATGGATGTGATACATGTTAGCTTTTTACCAACAGAGATGACCTTTAAAAGAAAGTCTCTGTTATTTAATACAGAAGACGAATGAGTGTTTCTATATCAAATCAATATTAAGAGGCATGTAATTAGTGCTTTTTTAGCCACACTGAAGGTAAATGTGTGGTGTTCTTTCATTACCAGCAAGAAGAAATACAAGGTCGACATACATAAGCCAGTTTTTAGTGCCAACTGCACGTATTTATTTATCTTTTCACTTTTTTTTGTATTTACATGATTTTATTTGGTTTGTACCTGTCTTGTATATATATATATATATATATATATATATATATATATATATATATATATATATATATATATATATATATATATATACAAGACATATATATATATATATATATATATATATAAAACCTTCTATTTACTATGTAGTAGGTAAGTATGTGGTTTGGGACACAGCCCACGTCTATTAGCACGTACAGCATGACAAATAATTAACTGCACCTGAAGCTTTCATAAAAATTTAAAATAAAAACACCCAAAACTGTATACGGTACCATAACGAAGATGAACTGAATACGTGAAATTCTGAACGTCGGATGGCGTGGTGCGGTGACGTAATGACGTGTGCCGTTAATCCATCTATATTCTATAACATGTAAAACGGGAACATGAAAGGAATATTCTAAAAGTGACTCATGTAAACACCTTAATCACAATGTTGTCTTATTCAGAATAAGGTCAATAATTAGAGTACCGCTGTCCATGTAAACCTAGTCCGTGTTGAATCCTTTCTTTTATTTATATATATATATATATATATATATATATATATATATATATATATATATATATATATATATATATATATGCTACGCATTTAGAACATACTTTCAGTGTAGAGCCTTAAGGTATTTGACTTGTCCACCCATAAAGAGCCCCTGTAGATCCCTGTAGCAGGGATTTTCCCTATCAGAGAGGGTTCCAAGTAAAACCTCTTCAACTGTAGAACACTAAACCGGCCACCATCTCCCCCCTCCCCCTACGGCCCCCAAATAATTAATAAAACACCCTACCTTGATTTTTCTAATAGTTTACATTACATTAATGCTTAACATTTTTTATTCGTATAACTGGTTTTGAACCAAAATGTCGCTTAGACCCCTCTAGATACACACTTGGAGGAAAGCGATATCTGCCATCTCCCACATACGTGAGCTCACAGACGTCCATGATTGGCCAGTGTCGCTCTGATTGACAGGTGAGAGAGAGCATGACATCCATCCTACCCAAAGAGCACAGCATTTTTGCTGTCTTCATTCCAAGCCACGGACAGCTTTGGCATGATCAAGATTCAAACCCTTATAATATGCTAGCATCTCTACAGTAACATCTAATTCAAAAAGACTTCTAGGGTGGACTTTTACATAATCTAAGACTAATAAAAAAAAATGTATAATCATTGATATGGTGACATTTGGAAATGTTCATTTGAGACTTATGAAAAGAGTCTCCAGAATTAGCACTTTGTAACAGTCAGGAAGAGCTGTTCCTTTACATTTTCTGCCATGGGAAAGTCTTCAGGAGGGATGATTTATGCGGTTGGTGTTTTGTGGTTTCCTGGTAGCGTTACACAAAGCGTTTTTTGTATTATTAACATCAAGAGAGAGAAGAAAAGAGAGGCTGGTGAAGGAATGACATAGCAGCAATAAACAAATATGCATGATAACAGAGGTTAATTTGGTATGCAGACGCTCCGCAACATTAAACATTAAAAACAATACAGAGCCATCCACAAATATTGACACCCTTGCTAAATATGAGCAAAGAAGGCTGTGAAAAATTGTCTTTCACAAAAATACTCTGCTCTCATGGACATCAAACAATTTATCAAAAAATATTTGTTAAATGTAGTTGTGCAACAATTATTTAAATAATTTTGTTGGGTGACTAATAGCAAGAAATTGTTCAACCGTGACTTCCTGTTTCACAGGGGTATAAATATGAGGTAACACATAGGCCAAATTCCCTTAGTCATTCATAACACCGGGTAAGACCAAGGAATATAGCTGTGATGTGTCGCGAAAGGTTGTTGAGCTTCACAAAATGGGAAGAGGTTATAAGAAAATAGCACAAGCATTGAAAATCCCCCTTTCCACCATCAGGGCAATAATTAAGAAGTTCCAGTCAACTGGAAATGTTGTGAATTAACCTGGAATTGGGTATGTGTCTATATTGTCTCAACGCAATGTGAAGAGGATGGGTAACAACAATATAAACTACAATCCAAAGTCACCTACATCATCAAGTTTTTTGGAATGGTTTCAAGAAAATACTGGAACTTCAAATGGGATCGGGTTCTATGGTCAGATGAAACCAAAATAGAGCTTTTTGGCAATAAACACCAGCGGCGGTTTTGGCGCACACAGAGAGGTAGCCATATGGAAAAGTACCTCATGTCCACGGTTAAATATGGTGGTGGCTCTTTAATGTTTTGGGGCTGTTTTTCTGCCAGAGGACCTGAACATTTTGTTAGGATACACGGCATCATGGACTCTATCCAATATTAACAGATATTAAATGAAAACCTGACTGCCTCTACCAGAAAGCTTAAAATGGTCCGTGGTTGGATCTTCCAGCAGGACAATGATCCAAAACATACATCAAAATCAACACAAAAATGGTTTACTGACCACAATATCAAGGTCCTGCTATGGCCATCCCAGTCCCCTGACCTGAAACCCATAGAATACCTGTGGGGTAAACTGAAGAAGAGAGTCCACCAAGGTTGCCAATATTAGTGGAGCGCACTGTAAATGTAAGTGGATAAAAAGTATGATCTGTCATTCATTAGCAAATTAACTCTTTTTACCAGAGGCCAAAAATTGCCTGTTTTGAGGGTGCCTGTGTTGAAAATTTAATTTATTTGTGATGTTACACTCCACAGTAGTGGTTAATAGCTCATATGAAAGTAGACACTCGGGGCTTTTTTCTTCATAAATGTTCCTGCACTTATATAGCGCATTTATCCAAAGCGCTTTACACTGTGTTTCATTCACCCATTCAGATACACACTCAGACATCAATGGTAGCAGAGTTGCCATGCAAAGCGCTAACTTGCTATCGGGAGAATCGGGAGAGTCACATGGGCCGGGAATCGAACCGCCAAACCTATGATTAGTGGACAACCTGCAGTTATATACTCATAAGTATTTCTTTTTTTTTTTTTTACCTAGCCTACTAGGTTTGAATGCTATCATTTTATTGAGGCAGTTGTATACACAATGTTTTGCTATCAAAAAGATTTAGTTGTGCTGTTTGTTTTATCTCTGTACCAGTGTTATCATTTAGAGGTGTGAATAATTTTCCCAGCAGCGTTCTCACACCCCTTTCCCATCGCCCTGCTCACCAGCAGCTAAACACAGTCAAGATACTCTACACACAGAAACCCAACAGTGTCCTGACTCATCTTATAATAGACTTGTGGCAATAAAATAATTTATTTGTTTATACTGAGTTGAAAATATCTGATAAGGACCATTGTACTGCACTGTTGTGTTTCATTCCTTGCGTCTACAAATGCATACATGTGTACAATGGTGTATGAAGGTAGACAGCAGTAGCTATGTTACCACAAACTAAAGGAGTGTCGAGCCAAATGTGTAAAAAAATATTTACAAGCTCAATAGGATCAGTCAGCTCCGCTTAGAACCACTAAGTCACCCTCGCCTCCATTACTGCTATCACAGTACATTACCACATTATTACTATCATTTTGTCTTCCAGATCCCTGTGGGTTTTCCCTATGATCTGTTAAGCTGACTGATATAGAGAAAGTTCAGTAATAAATCCACATCTACACTTCTATGAACCATCTAATCTTTAGAAAAAAAGAACGCAGATCGGAAATCTTTTATCTGATGAATTCAGTAATAATAAGACGACGGGCGGCCTGATTGTAGATTAGACATCTGATTCATACAGGCAGAAACCAGAACACCAGAGGAGCATATGAGAGTTAAATCGGATATGAGAGTTTATGAGCTCTCGGGAAACACCGATTAAACACTCAGTAAATAAATTGTTCTGGTAGTGATGAAATAATAAAATGCCTCTTTATCACTAGCTCATGAAATATCTGTTTCTTTCAGCGGGTTTTCCGGGCTGTTCAAATGTCATGTCGCGTTTGATATTATGGGCTGGCATAAGCGTAGGTAATTCACTCATGGGGACACGTTCCTAGCAATTGTCATGTCATCAGCAGCCAGTGCATGCTGCGAAATTAATAAACAGCAAGCAGCTACATGTTTTTATTTTCCCATACAGTTACTTAACACCACTTGTCTCACTCCTTCTTTTTCATCACACCATCTGTCTCCATGGAGAATAGCATCTTGGTTAACCACAGCTGTGTGAGGAAGAGGTGGCAGGTGTTATTTTTTTTATTATTCTATTTATTCGTTTCATTATGGTTTTAATTAAAATAACAAAATCTCCTGACTGCTGGGTCTGCTTGTACCAGAAACATCAGGATATCTTCCACAGCATTTTTCAAATAACGTCGCTGTTTTCTGAGACTCGAATCCAAGTCTGGTGTTGTATATTCAAATATATTTCAACTCTGATTGATGGCTGCTGCTGATTATGCTAATATCTCACCTTAAATCCTAAAGCGATGTGCTGTTTGACATTCCTTTACATCTCTGACAGGTTCTGTTTTCGTGTCTTGCCATGTCATCACAGATATATTTACAGAAAGCAACAGAGAAGAACGGAAAAAAATAGCTAATCGAATCAAATAGCTAGCACTATGGTGGTGTGACATTGCAGTGCAAGTCAAGTCAAGAAATGCATTTGAGGAGCAGAAGAGTATGTATGTATGTATGTATGTACGTATGTATGTATGTATGTATGTATGTATGTGTGTGTGTATGTACGGACGGATGGATGGGGGGATGAAGTGTGTGTGCTTGACATGTGTGTGTGGCAGGGTGTTTATGTCTTTTGGGGGGGAGCATGTGGTGTATGTGTGGCAAGAAAGAGCTTTAATTGGGTCTGGATGTTCTACCTCTCTATTCTCAGGTGCAGGATCCACTGTGTTTGAGGTGTGTGTGTGTGTGTGAGAGAGAGAGAGAGAGAGAGAGAGATCGCCTTTATTTAGCACCAATCCACCACTGCATCGGCCTTCAGTAACACTAATTAGAAGCAGCTAAGGACTGAGAGAATTTTCACTCACTTCTATGTTCCCAAGGCAGACAGAAACACACACGCACACACATCACTTTATTGCAAGTCTATAGCTTTAATGACTGTTTTCAGCTCTCATTTTGTCCTAAAGGTAGCTGTTATCATCCATTACTTGTTAGCTACATTAACCCTAAAGGTCCTATGCAAAGCGAAAGAAACAAAGTTCAGTCAACAAACATGTTGTGACTGATTGAAGGCTGTGGTGAAGCAAACATGGTGTAAATATCTGACTTCTTCCTAAAGATTTCCTCAACATTTGTTATTAATGCAGTAATTATCTTCACATGAAACTACTAAAAATGTCCTGTGTGGATATACATTAGCTACCTTTGCTCTAAGGCTAGCTTATAGCCTGTAAACTAGCTCGCATTTTGTCATTTACGGTCTTGATTTTCATTACCATATGCACAGCGATTTATTTAACGGCAGCAAAACATGAGTAAATATACCGTAACGAACTAGATTTGGTCACTAACTTTAGCTAACTTTGCTAGACAGCTAGCTTACTACATGTAAAATAGCTTGCAGGTCAAAAGAGTGCGATTTCAGAATCTGAGCCTCTTATATATATAGTTTACATTACCACATGCTCAGTAATCAAACTTACCTGTAATTAACAGGATTTATTAACTAACATTAGCCAAGACAGCTAGCTAGCTAGTATAATATACGTGATATATTGCTAAATGTCAAACATAATTAGTCCAAAACCATGTAGATTATTTATCTCTCTCATCTTAGGTGAGGAATCGGTGGTGTTAACAAGGGTGTGTGTTAACATGTGTCATTAAGTAAGTTTTAGAAGCGAGGTGTTGATCAAACACACACACTCTCTCGCATCTGTCAGGTTTTTTTTTTTTTTCTTTGCTTTCTGCATGGCAACATGCAAACCATGCAGAGGTTTGATGCATGATTATTTCTCCATTAAATAATAATAATTATTATTATTTCATGTTTATGTAGACTAAAATGTTAACCTTGATGTAAGTATTTAGTACATGTATGTAACAGTGCATCTATTTTTTACAAAAGTAAAGACCTCTTTGCCTTGTGGATAAACATCGAGTATGGTATTCTAGTCTCAGATTTTTGTCATTTGATTAAACATTACCCATTCCTCCTTTAATTTGTATGTATATACCATGTGCACAGAGTAATATGGCCAAATGAGTATTGCAGCCGGTGTGTTAATGGGTGCATGCTCTGAATATCAATCAGTATTTATATTCGTTGTGTGTAAGATGTGTCTCTGACGTACATCAGTTCATCTTGGTACTCCAAAGGCTCTTGGCTCTTATTTCATTTTAGTCATGCATCCTATTTCTGCAGAAATGAAAAAAATTAGCTTCAGAAGGTTAGCACAGAGGGCGGGAGGAGAAATACAGAGAGCCAGATCCCCATTTTGGATTCCCTTTAAAGTCAGCCATGTTACAGCTCTTGAAATCATTGCCTACCTTTTGGGTCTGCCAAACAGTTCTCCTTTTACAAAACACCTTTTCTGTCTGTTCCTTCCAGTTCCAGTTTTCTTTCTGGGGCTACTGTGATAATTAGCAGAGAAAACGCACAGAGTCGGTGGACGAGGAGTGGCAGCAAAGCAAGTTGGAAAGCAATTTAGACCCCAGGGAGAGGCAGACAAGTGAAGACAGGGTACATGGGATGGATGAATACAAACAGAGTCTTGATGCTAAGTCATTATGAAATTGTTCATTAGCATGTGAACCATGAGAGGTTTTATGTGACACTGTGATCAACCAAGTGCGGCTGAAATGATTTCCAAAAGCTGGATAAACAACAGCTTTGAAACCACAAAATCTTTATCATATACTCTGTTACTTTCCAAAAACAGGCTACACATTGGCTGAAATGACATGACATGGCAGAGGATGTGAATGTGTGTGTTTGACATCTACGGTGTATTCCTGTCTTGCACTCAGGTTTCTGGGGATATATACGCTGGACCTTTTCCCTCAACCACAATTCAAACACTAATCTAAATCATATTTGGTGTCCAACGTTTCTTCTTTAGATTTCAACTGCAACAGGAAGTCAACCTTGCGAAAAATATTTTCTACAACATCTGCTTTAGACTTTAAAGACTGGACTTGAATTATTGGCAAAACGAATACCTTTATCCTCATAGCCCCAGCAATTGTTTAGACTACAAGTGCTGATGACCTATATGATTATATTTAATTTCTGGAAGGAGTCTCGGGTGTCAGCTATTTGTTATGGGGAGCAAGTTTATCATGATCGGAGGGTCTTCAGAACAGCCAACTTCTCCCTTTTCAGTTCCTTGGTAATATTACTTCAAGATTGAGCGGGAAAAAAAGAACTTGGTTAGGAAGTGAGTGTTTACAGCTGCTATAATGTTAGTCACAACAGTAACTAACTCATGGATGTTTGACACCATTAAACTTAACCTTATAGGCACAACATGTCTTCCATTAATAAATCACGAATTGCAAATTGGCAAATTGCTGTGGAATCAGAAAAGGACCACACCACCATACTAATATTTTCATCTACCAGCAGACCCTTTCATATTTTATTCCTTACATATCATTTATATTTCTTAATTCTAGCTATAATCGAGTATAAGGTGTGTAGCTCTCTATCAATTACAGAAAATAGGACTCTTTTTTTTTTTTTTGCCCAAACTTCCTGCCGAAAGCAGTCAGTGGTAGAGCTTGTTAGTCACATACTGTGACAGTATTGTGTCCAGATGGTGAAATCAATGGTACACCGAGTCAGCTTCCCATAATAACATCTGTGTCAATGCACTTTGCCTTCGAGTACTCAAAAAAAGAACAGGTACAAGCAGACTCTGTGATGCACATACTGTGCTCAACTATTCATTACTAGCGTGCTAGCCAGTCTGAGCACATAACACCTACACACACTTCAGAATTAAAATCGCTCCCCAAGTTTCTAGTCCATAGAAAAGACAGCCTTGAAGCAAGCCCTGTGGCTTCTTCAATTTCCTTTGATTTCATGATTTAGAAGTATTCAAATAGTAGCATGGCTTGGGATATTACCGGTATATTAACTGTTAACTGTTTCTTCTTTCTTGTTCTTTCACGCTCTACCTTGCTCCAACACTCTCTATTCCTGTCTGCAGCTGGGACTACCTACATCTTTGGCCGTGGAGGAGCCCTCATCACCTACACATGGCCTCCCAATGACAGGCCTAGTACACGGGCAGACAGACTGGCTGTGGGCTTTAGCACACAACTTAAAGAAGCCGTGCTGCTACGGGTGGAGAGTGCCAAAGGACTGGGAGACTACCTAGAGCTTCACATAGTAAGTGCCTAAACTCTGTGGCATGGGGATGGGGTCACCTCGAGTGGTGTTGCAAAACCTTAGAGTATGATACGATGATGGAGTATAGCCTGCAAAAATAGCTGGAAATTTTATTGAGAATGAGCTAGCTTTGGGGAAAATACAGACAATGCCCTTTGGGTTTTGATCAATCCCAGGACCCACTTGCTTTTCTTGGCCATCTGCTGACTACTTGACAGCTGTAACTTTTTGCCTTTACCACAGCTTAAAGCACTTCAACATGCCTCCACCCTGTACCTCAAGATATTGGCCAAAACTGTACTTGAGGGAATGCTGGTAAAAGCAGCACCCTATACCTTGAGAGAGTAGAAGTTGCTGTGTTCCACCCAATGCAAAAGTAAATGGTTTGTCTGTGTGGTTGAGCTCAACGCCAACTGAACACCATAACCAAACATCCCAGTGGGCTGCTTTCTTCTGCTGTCTAGCTTAGCAAGTCTGACCAAATTAGTCACATGTACAAAAATACTGTAAAATATCACAGCCTTAACAACTCAAAAGTAGACAGTTACATGTATCTACACTTGGCTTTGCTGTCCTTAAACCATCCAAATTGGGGCTCACTTAAAACAGATATCAGTGTAAAACCAATGGCACTGTTGCCTCTAAGACTGTGTTTATACTAGCTATGCAGTAACTTGTCACAAAGTAAGTTCATTGGATCAATACCATTGTTTCATTGTGTCAAGTAATGATAAGTATAGTTATTGTACCCTTTCAACAAGCACTGAAAGTTTCATGTTAGCTTCTATTTGAAATCATATCCTCTTGTGGTTGGTAGTAATCACTCCACCCTCCATTTTTCTGAAGGTTGACCTTACACAGGCCTAACAACAGTAGCCTTACGATGCAGATGGCTTGGGATAAGCTAAACAAATAAGATCACTACTCAAGGACAGGCTAGATTGTGCCTGCATTCAGGACTGCTTTTGTGAATGACCATCATTTTCTTCTTGTAACAGAATAGAAAGAGTGAAGATGCTTTTCTGGAGCTCCATAAATAAACAAATGCAAGTAAATGAATGGTTAGAAAGATTGGAGATGAAAACAGTCAATGATTATCAGGGGCTGATGTTGGGTAGACCTCCTGTCATTCATCATTATCTGGCTTCTGAGTTAGGTTTAGAGGTGCAAATGTGTCGAGAAGAATAGGGAATAGAGAAAAGGTTGAGTTACTGCTCACAATATTTTGTATGCTAAAACAGTTCTATGGCTCTCGGGTCAGAAACCATATGAGAATGGAAAAAGAGACATGAAAGGAAATAATGAGTAAGTGTTCATGACCTTCTTCATTATGATTTGAATATTCTATTGAGCAATTTAGAATATTCCATTGAGACTGAAGAGAAGACAGAGCCATAGGTCCAAATATGAAGAGAGGAATAGTGGAAAGTAACAGAATATTGATTTTCCTGCTGGCTGTAGTGGAAGCCTCCTACACTCTCAGTCAAACACCATCTGCTATTGCATGCTACAAGTCTGTTTTTATCTGGCAGGTATTGCAATAGGTCATTAAAACACTTGTGGGTCTTTAACTATATATTGATGGAATCTGCAGATGCCAGTTGACCTTCTCTCCTTAACTTCTTTCCTTCCACAGTGGGAATTTATTTCAGGAGAAGACCTTTGTTCAGTGAATAAGTCTAAATTATCCATAGCATGTGCAAAATCATTATAAAAATTTTGAGCAAGCAAAGAACTAGCTTGCACTCTACACTCTTCAGTAAGAGCATATGTTTCTCTTTGAGTGCTCTGAGGCATCTGTGAGGATATTAGGAAAGCTCTATCTCTGGGTCAGAGTGAGGGAGTGAGGGTTAAACATCTTGCCATTGCTCGCAGCAGCTTACAGTCTTAACAGACTGAGGTCTGGCTAAGAGGACAAGCAATGGGGAAAGAAAGGGATACAATAGCAGCATAGAGCCATATAAATGTTTCTATGGTTGTAATGCCATTTTCTGTCTGCCATAATTGGATGATGGCTAAAGAAAAGCTTTGACAGTTATAATATCTTTCTCATATTGCACTTTGAATGGGTTCCTTGTCAGTTCTTTGGATAGTTGGGGTTCTTAGGTTCCTAAAGAGGTTCTACAGTTATTGGCAATATTACAAGGAAACTTTGAGACTGTTATGTAGAACCTTCCAGGTGGCAGGGTTGTGGAGTTAATAGTGTCGCCTCCTCAAAGCTCCAAGGTCAGTGCCTGAATACTTAGCTTGGGTTATTTTCTGTATGGAGTTTCACATGTTTTTTCCTATAGCTTTCCTCCAGGTTCTCGATTTTCCTTACATTTCCCAAAAACTAACTTGCCCCTATGCGTGAACATCTGCATTGTACCCTGCCATGGCGTCCCATCCAGGACATATTCCCATCCCATGCCCAGGTTCCAGATCTAAAGTTCCACTAGTTTTTGGATTACTGTAGGTCACCAATGTGAGAAAATAGAAGCAGCATCTATGTTTCCCCAAAAATCAATATCTGCTTCATTCTATCGCTACAGAATTTGAACTCTTGGTGGAAAGTTCCACTGAGTATTGCAATATGCGGTCTTGAATGTTTTCATCATTGCTGTAATCCAAGTCACTGAACTTCTAGTTTGCCAACTTCCATCTACCATCATAATGTCAACACAGAAGAAGACAGATGAAGATGATGATAATGGTGTGTCACAGAAAGCACACAGCCACCATTCTCTCCACCACCAGCCCCTGCATAATATACCATTTTATTAAGCACTCATCCCACCTCTGTCAATCCTCTCTCTCCTCCCTGACAGCTCTCTGTATAACACAGTCTTTCTCACCCCATCTGTCTTTCTCTTTTTCCAATTCTATCTCTCATTCATTTGTACTTTGCAATGCTGTCTGCCATAACTGCCTGAGCAGTGCAGAGCATTAAAACAATCTAAGCTGCTTTAATTACAGACCTTTCAGATTTGTTGGGAGCAGTCCACTCCATCCAAATCCTCGAGATTACTGCCTTCCTGGCTGGCTCGCCAAATCTGAAAAGTTCATATCTCAGAATTACCAAAGCTCCACTGTTGGGCACTTGGGCATGGCTGCTTTGGATTAGATGCTGCTCCTTTCAAATGGTACCATCTCAAAAATGGATGCTAGTTGCCTGAAGTCACACCAGCACTGGTTCATTTCAGTGTAAAGTGGGTCCTTCTTTTCTGCTTTCCACACTGTCTTTTCTTAAGCTTATCTCCTTCAGCTTTATTCGGTTTGATGCATGCTTGGAGCTGGATTTCCGGCTTGCATTTGTACACTGCCAGATTAATTATTCATATAGAAATGTGATTAGACATGCAGTAGCCGTGAGGGTGAGATGAGGCCTTCAGATCAACACACTCACTGAGATAAGTTGCTTCTTAGATAAAGCCTGATAGCGCCACAGATAAAGCTACCACGAGGAAACTGATTTATCCTCCTAATAGATGGGTGTGTGTGTGTGTGAGAGAGAGTGTGCTTCAGGATATAAATGGATACGTAAGTCATATGTGGGGATTTGTGTGTGTGTGTGTGTGTGTGTGTGTGTGTGTGTGTAAAAGGTAATGTGTATTTATTTATTTTTTATTTTTTTGCTCTGATAAATACCCTTTGATCAGAGGCGCTGGTGTATAGGGGCCAGCAGGTGGCCACAACAGGCTTATTGATTAATGTTTTCTCTATCTGGAATGGAGGGCCAGAGTAATTAATTTCTCTCTGCTGCTTCAAAGAAGGCCCTCTCATGCCTCAGGACACTCTTTTCTACTTCATCCTTCACACACACAAACACACGCACATACATACACTATTGTATTACTATATTTATGGGGTATTTCTATTGACATCCACAGCTGTAGCTAAACAAGGGTAAACATTAGCTTAACCATCTTAACCCTAAACTTAATTGTTATTTCGACCTCACTAACCCCAACCTTAGTTTCAACAGCGACAGATTATCTTATACTGTACATTTTGTACATTTTGCTGGCCACAAACTTCAGCATCTTGAATCTGATAGGGTAACAATCAGTGGCACAATCTTTTCAGAGCAAGATCTAAACACTTGTTTGAGAAGAGTTACTGCATCATGTCTTTAAACGTTTTTTGGATTTTGTCTGAAAAGGTTAGTGGCAAGTAAATGTGCTTGGCTGTGTTCAATGTCAGTTAAATTAATTATGAACGTGGGTGGTTCCTAGCCACATTTCCAGAGAGGATCAGAGAGTTGTCCAGGGATATGACAAGATCTTGACATGGTGATGAATCATGTGGGATCAACAGCAATTCAGTTTTGCTGGGATTAAGTTTCAGCTGATGAGCTGCCAGACATGCTGAGATCTGAGAGGAAACAAGAGGGTCTGAAGAAGGGAAAGAGAGGATGAGTTGAGTATCATCCACATAGCAGTGGTATGAAAACCCATGTGAGGATATGACCTCACTTAAACTCGGTTTTCCTGTATCTTGGGAAAACTGAAACTATACCTGTTGGCTCTAAAACAAACGCAAGCAAATAATCCAAAATAAATGGGAAATTTGTGTGGTATTTAAATAGAACCAGAAGACTACATCCTTAACTCTAATATTAACCAAAAAAATATAACCTTTCTTCATGAAAACTGACCAAATGTCCCCATAATGTCCACATTAGCCATAGTTCATGGTTGAGCATTCATGTCATAGTCCCCAAAAGGCATGCCAGCATCATGTGCTACCACTCAAACCTTACATAACATGATTGGATAGCTCTCAATCACTGCTTAGCCTGCTAATACCAGCATGCTCAAATCCATTACAAGACGATTTCATTGAGTACTCAAAACCTGCCTTCAGCCGTCAGTGTCCAACTGTTCAAACCAGGTCAGTCCAAACCAACTGGATTCTGCTCATTATTATCCACTCTTGGGGTGCTTTGATGTCCTGCAGGAAATCAAGACTGTGGGACCAGTTGCCAGGCATCAAGTCATCAACATTTGTTTTTTTATTATTATTATTATTTGAGTTGATTCTTTCATTTCAGGTTTCATTTGTCATTAGAAATGTGAAATTATGACATCTAGTAATGTAGCAAGAGCATTGTGGCCATTTCTTTCTTCAGCCATTCAAGAACGACCATATTGCTGAGATGACAGCAAAGTTTATGTCTAAGAAAAGAAAAAAATGGCTGGTTATTAAGCAGCAGCTTTGGAAGAGCCTTGGTATAGCTCTGCTTGTCTGAATGGCACTAAAATGTCTTCATTGTGCTTGAAGGCCCAGCTGTTTGAGCTAAGAGGCAATTTGCCAGGTCTGTTAGAGCTACAATGAGTGCCTACAAACCACACTTTCTTATCAACTCTTATATTGCTCCAGATAGACATAAATTTCCTTGTTGTGACTGAAAAATAAATAAATAAAAATACGACACTGATGAAAAGGTGAATGAAGAGTTGGTGATTTTCAACTTTTCCTTCTATGTAGAGCAGTTTGTGGTGTCAGTTGGTGTTAGTGGATCATCTCTCCTCCTCTGTAATTTAGTGGCTCCGTTCTGCATAAATAGCCCAGCTTCTTCAGAGCAGAACACTGTCATTGCAGATAAATGGTTTCAACCCCCAGTTCCTGCCCCAACCAGGCCGCTTGCTCCTGGACACGTGGTTATTTATTACAACAGTGTGTGTGTTTACACACATTTGTCTAGATATGCTCTAGAAACATCCTCAGTCTTGTGCACATGCCACCATGCTTTTAGTATCACTATTCACTCTTTTAGCATGAAACACATTAAGAATATTTACAGCTAAGAAGACATGCTTCTTTCTCTTAATCATGCTGTTATTGCTTATTTCCTGACTTTCCTGCTGCGGCATTGTTAATGTCTAGCAATGCTTGCTAACATCATCTTGTCAGTTCCTGTGAATGACTGGCTGAACATTGTAACTCAAATGCTCCCATTGGCTCATTGATCATATGTACAAGTTCTCAGCTGTGAGACTGCACCCTCTGGAGCACCAGTTCAATGGGGTTGCTGCGGCGTCAAATTGATTGATGGTACATAACAGTCTGATTGGCAGACATGCTCCACTCTCTGACACACAATGCTTTAAAGCAGTGTTTCTCAACTTGGTCTTTAGCACCCACCAGGTTTTCTTTTTTTCTCTCTTTCTTTTTACTATATTACTTACCTTTATTACAAAACTTACCATGGCACACAGAGTATTCACAGCTTTACTAGCTTAATTGGGTTGATTGGCTATCCATACTTCCATTCGAGCTTTTAGAAGCAAGCTATAGTCAATGAATTGTAATAGGTTCATGGCAGCAACTGCTAACATAATCTTGTCCATTCTTGTGAATGTTTGGCTTAAATTTGTGCTAGGGCTGCTCCTATTGGCTCATTCACTATATGTTCAAGCTCTCTGCTGTGAGACTGCACACCCACGAGTGCCAGTTCGGTGGGGTTGCTGTGTTGTCAAATTGATTGACAGCACATAACAATCTCATTGGCAGACATTAAAGAACATAAAATAGTTCACAGTGAGTAAACAAGATTTACAGACAGCCTAAAGAAAGTATATGGCTGTCAAATGGCCTCTTTTTTTGGAAAGTCTGGCTTGTGGGATAATGGTCACACTGGCCTTTTGGCTTGTTGTTCTCAAAACTAAAGCAGCTGATAATGGATCGTCCGCATTACATCACACATCATGAAATAACTATTTGGTTATAAGTTAAGATCAGTTGTCTTAGAATGCATAATGTAATGTGCTCAATGCTGGTCAATTTAGTGCCATTGCTAAATATATATATATATATATATATATATATATATATATATATATATATATATATATATATATATATGTGTGTGTGTGTGAAATTCATAGAGTGTGACCAATGATATGACTAAAAGCCACCAATAAGAGGGTGGTATAGTATGACATTAAACTCATGGGACATCTACAAATACAGTACTACATTATCGAAATATAAACCAAACATACTAATGGATAGAAAAACATCCTTACTACCTCAAGTTTGTTTCTGTTTATGAGTGATGTACCCAGAACATGGTCATTTTCTTTAATCAGAGAGCTATCTTGTGAAGATCTGCAATGAAGAACACATTATCACACAGTCTGTTATAGAATTAGGATTTAAAGCGTATGATTCCATCAGGATCATATCACACACTGTGAGAAGTAATAATCTTAAAATACAGCTGAAATCACACAGTGTAAAATCGGATTTATTCCTCTTTTCTACTTCCTATTTTTCCTCTCCCTTTGTCTTAAATTGCATCTTTCCTCTGTATATCTTGTCCATTTCTCTTCCTTACTCTCTACTAGGGTAAGTCTTTATCTGTCAGTGTCTCTTTCTGCATTCTTTCACTGATTTGAAAGATTGAGGTTATATATCAGTGAAAAGCAATGGGGTTCCTTGCACTCTATTCTGATTGGCTTTCATTGTCAGAGGTATCAAAAGACTGAAAGCCTGAGCTGCCCCGAGAGAGCGAGTCCCTGCAAAGCCACTGTATGGTTTGAATCTTTCACAGGTTATCAGGTCACTCGATAAGACAAACATTATTCAGCCTGTACCAGTCTGTCATGCCAAATCCAGAGAATGTGCAGTTGTAAATTAGAAGCAGTTTGGCAGCACTCGTGTACGAAGGCGCACGTGGGAGAAGATAAGTGTGTGACAAGTGACAGATGTTACCGATAGCCTTTACACAAATACATCATGTTTTCGCAGTCACACACATATAGACAGATAAAGCAGAAGAGGAAACGGGGTGAGAAGAGAGTACACAGGGAAGATTTATACAAATTGAGCTTCTAACAGACAGAAAAAATATGTGTTTTAAAATAATATTGACTAAAAATAGAATACAAATCTGCTGGGTATTGTCACCAAGAGCATGAGCAGGTTATTATTGTATTTCTTTTTCTTTCTTTTTTCCAATTTATGGTTCCATTGATGCCTTTAGAATTATGGTGTCTGAAGAACATCCCCATTACGAATGAATTTACCGGGTCCTAGAGTTTTGCTGAACTAAAAAGTGGGTTGTCTGCCATCAAAGATTCCAGTTGTTCTGAGTCACATCTAGCTTTCAGGAAATGAAACCTGAAATTCTGAACTATCGTCTATATTCATCTTTTGACCTCAAACCCAAATGTATTCAGTGGATAGCAAAAAACAAAAGAATTGGCTTGCTGTACCAATACTTATGGAAGGGAGTGTATGAGGAGTGTGTTCAGCTGCAGTAGCATGAGCAGCAGTTCAAAAAAAAATATCTGTTGGCTGTCTTTATATCTTTGAGGAAGCGTGTGCTAGCCTTTGTACTCCTTCGTTGTTGGCTGTCATGTGATGGGGTCACATGGACATGGAGACATGGAGAAACATGGAGAAAAAATTGGGGTGGGATTTAAAAAAAAATACTTTTCCCTTAACCCTTTACAATCTACAGGACCATCCCGCTGTCTATCATCACCTTTGCCACCCTATAACATGAGTCTGTTATGAAGTCTTGCATATATTGGTTAGTAAACATGACTTGCTTAGGTTAGGTGGTAGATTGGAAGATTTGAGAGAATGCTAAATGGCACAGTTGTTGGAGGAAGATGGACAATAAAAAGAGAAATAAAGGAACAAAAATAGAAAAGCAGAGACATACTTCACAAGGAGAAAAGAGCCACTGTAGAGAAGAGGTCAAGATGTAAAAATTTCCTCCGGATGTCCATAGAGAAGCCCCCTGTAACCCGACAATCTATTTATGCAGTACTGGAGCCTTAGGGATGCATCCTCCCATCAACCCTTGCCCAATATACACATACACACTCTGTCACACTACCTTACTTTTTAGCAAAAGCACATAAAGCTTAAAGCCCCTTCCTACACACTAGCTAGAACCCATCTGCATAATCCCCCTCCCTTATTTTCTAAATCCCGTTCACACAAACTGACTCTGAGCACATGTGTAATTTTAAACGGGTTTCTTCCAGTCTGGCATTGTTGTTGGTCAGGATCTGAGAGCTCAAATTCATCCTTTTTCTGTTAGCAGCCAAAAAAAAAAAAAAAAAAAAAAAACTTTTTCTATCTGCTAGTCAGGACCAAGAGCACTTAAGTAAAATGAAAGGAGCAGGAGGAAAAGAACATCCTTTCTGCACTGGACTGGTTAGAACTGAGATCTTCTACTTCAACTCCGTACCGCTCACGAACTCAGACATACCTTTTTCAAAAACAAAAAAAACAACAACAACAAAAAAAAAAACCCAAATTGGAATATATTGATGTCTCAGCTGAAGGCTGTACAAGAAACATGGTGAAATTTTTGCCACCTATAGTAAAGCATTAAATATACTGATGTTAAAATAAAATGGAGTAAAAATGGCACTTTAAGACACTTTTGTTTATTCAGATACATGAATTTTCCATTAAACTGACTGAAGTACTTCCATTTCTAAAATAAACCAAAACTTTTTTTGGCATTGGCACCAGATTATTTGTTGTTAACAAATGTTTTAAGGTGGGTTATTTTGGTGGAACCAAGCTCAACAGCACCACCAATGTTCATGGTATGAAGAAGTGAGGCTGGGGCTGTTTTCTTTCAACCCCAGATTGTAGATTCATGCAGTCTGTTAGTGGAAGTCATGGCAGGTTATTAAGAGTGAAATGCCCCCTAGATCTAATCTCCATTTAAGACAGATGCTAAGAAAGTGCATGTGGAATACAATCATGGGTGTAATAAATGCACCCACTACTGCTTATGTTTCATCACAGAGTAGCTGAACACATTAGCTTTAACGGCCCTCATCCACATACATGGGCTCACAGGCACCCATGATTGGCTAGTGCCTTTGTGATTGACAGAGAAGAGAGTAACGCAATCCTACCCACACAGAAAGCATGACCAATTATACTCTTTTGGATGTTTTGGTCACGGATGGATGTGACATCATCAGGATCAAACCTGCACCACTGGGGACCCCGTTTGTCCTGGTTTTTATCTGAATCTGGGACACGGACACTGTCTTCAGAGTAGACGCTAATAATTCAAAGAGCACTCGTCTGTCCTTTATAAAGCCTGTGTTAAAGAGGGGATGGAAAATGAAAACAGACTTTGTAGTTAAGGTCCGCATGTGGTTGAAATGAAACCGAGTCCAGGTCCAGGAATGGAAGGTAATCCTCAGGAAGAACAGCATCAGAACGCTGACTGAAACTTTGCTCATTAAATCTAAATCCGTCATCTTTTAAAAGTTGAAACTTTGCAAATAGCTAGAGAATAACAGCTTGCCCCTTACCCTCCGTCTGACTCGAGGGCTGAAGCTGAGTCAGACTTTACACACACACACACACACACACAACATTTTGGGTCTGAGCCTTTGCTGTACCATCTAACAAAGCCAGAGAGAGCAGGATAGATTATGCCTGCAGAAAAAGTGACTTAAAAGGATCTTTTAGGCGGAGGCAGATGGATGAATGACTCAGACAAGGGAGTTGAGAATGTCATCCTGTGTAAGCTTCCGCTACAAACTTCAGCTCAGCATATACTACCTGAAACTCAGAGTCAGCTAGCAAGCAGTTATGCTGTTCACATCTTCATACAGCTCAGAGTGCTGGATCTAAGCAGGAGGAAAGAGTGTTTGCTGGAAACTTTCCCAGAGCTATTGGCAAAGGCGTCGCTTCTATTAGATTAAAACAAATGGAATTAGCTTTCCCCTGGCCCTGTTTTCAACGCTAAGCCAGACCGACGGGATCAGGCTACGCTGCTTTGTTTGAATTTTAAAATGCAGAAACCAGAGTAAATTTGCACACATGATGCACGTTCATGGTTTACCATTTACTGACCATTTACTACATACACGGTAGTAATATGTGCCATTGCTTACCATTGGGATCACGCAATCTAGGTGACCACTTTTTTTAACTTTAGTGCTTTTATTTCACCTGCGAAAGTGAATGGAATTGAATTAATTCATCATTCAGTAACCACTTTATGCTGGCCAGGGTCACAGATTATCAGGAGATTATCCTGGAAACAGTGGGTATAAGGCAGCGGTCCCCAACCTCTTTTCCGCCACGGACCGGTTTAATATTAGATAATATTTTCCCGGACCGGCCTTTAAGGTCTGGCGGATAAATACAACAAAATAAAATGATACGACCGGCATAAAAACTGGGGTGTTTTTAAAATATAATAATAAACGTGAATCCAATGTGAAATCGCAGCTTTATTAGCAGCGTCGTGGTAACATCACGCCAACAACATAGCATGAGTAACTTCCGCTCTACCCTTAACGTATCACGTGACCAAGTAACATATCACGTGACCGAGACAAGCGTCTTTACTTGCGTCAAGAGCGAGTCGTAGACGGATGTAACGGAGAGAATCCGGTCATTTTTCAAAATAAAACATCATTCAGACTCCGATAATAAATAAAACGGAAATAATGCAAGTTATTTATTCTTTTTGTGCGGCCCCGTACCAAATGACTCACAGACCGGTACCGGTCCGCGGCCCGGAGGTTGGGGACCCCTGGTATAAGGGATATGCTGTAACACGCATTCCACCACCTAGTATATTATTGGGAGGTATGGAGGAGGAAACCCACATGAACAAAGGGAAAACGCACAGCACAGAATTGTACCAGGTAAAAAGTGCATTCAATGGAGCCCAATTATGAAGCCAGATACAAACCAATGTATTCGTAAATCATTTGCAGGAGCAATTAGCCCTGAAATACGGTGTTCCTAAAAATCCAGTTTTCTTAGTTTTGTATAAATGCATGCTACTCACTAATGTGAGCTGGCAATGAGCTACTGCTTGATACAGCTTGATGCATGAAGCCTATTCATTTTTCCACTAGGTTCAGTTATTCAAACTCATAGTTCCTGCATGAAGTACAAGTGAGGTTTATTTCGCTGGTGCCAATGAGTCTGATTACAGATGTCGATTTAAGATTTTGATTTGTGCAAAGCTTTTGGTAGGATTAAAGGTTATCCTCATAGCCTGGCCACTCTAACGAGCTAAATGATTCTGCATCAGCCTGTAAGGACTGATTAGCTGAGCGTTAATGGTGGGGCTGTATACGACTCAGGATGAAACGGCTGAAAATGAGCACATCATGATGGATACCTCTTGCAGTAATATGATGGCAGTAGAAGCTTAAATTATCTTAACCAGTTGATTAAATGATTGAATATTTCTCATGCTGGACAGTAATGTAAGTGAATATGCCAGTGTGAAAAGCAGCCTTCTTTCAGACTTAAAGGGAAGTGAGAGAACGACAAAAAGAAGAGTTTTCTATGAGCAATTTATAAACCCTTATTCGGATCAGGTAGTGGAAGGTCAAAAGCAATCCGCCCATTCCCACCTAGCTCTGCCATTAAATTTGGCAATTATACTCCTCTGAACGTTAGGAATGAGAAATAAGCCGGGTCAAAGCACATTTAAAACGAAGTTTGTGCCGCTCTCATGGAGTGTGTTCGGATTTCCGATGTGTGCCCGCTGAGATAAGGGGCCAAGAGAGGGCTTAATCTCAGTTTCTGTGAAGTGTTAGCGTGGGTACGATGGCATGCAGAGCCAGATAGTGGCAAGTGCTCTAAAGGGGGTCCCAAAAAGGTGGAGGAATTAAATACTCATTATTCAATGCCAAAATTTAGCTTGTGCTCTTTGAGAACAAATACCCAAATTGTCCCTGATTGATTAGTGACCCTTTTCAATCAAAATGACGCAACATGTAATTTTGGCTTCTCTCCTCCAGCCCACCTGCTATGTTAATGATCGCTTTGCTTAATCTCTAGTGTGTTTTACTGCAATTACATTTACTGTGGAGGTGTGGTGTAGGAGAATCCTGCCACTGCTTTTATTAATCCCTGAAAAGCTGTTGAATATGCATGCAGGAATGCAGCATGAAAGAGAAGGAGCTCTCCTCCTTCTCCTAAAGCGCTGAGCACATGTTTTCAGGAAATGATGAGCAGAATACAAAGAACATTAAAAAGAAAACCAGAGGTTGAACTTGTGAACTTAAGATTTGAAATGGCTAATCGGAAAACATGGGAAAAGTTCTTATGTCAAATAAGGTCTCAGGAAAATGGGAAGTCATGCTGCGCTTTTGCAGAAGTGTATTTAAAAATACATACATACAAAAACAAAAACATTTGACCTCTAACCTTATAGAAATCTTTCTCACAAAGCACACATTCAGAAACCTTGGCTGTCTAACCTCAATTTCAAGCGCTCTAGTGAATCTACAGGTGGATGCCAGTCCATCGCAGGGCACCATGCACATATATTCACACTTACAGGTAATTTAGAGAAGCCAATCCACCTACTGGCCTGGTATTGGGAGGTGAGATGAAACCAGAGAACCTGGAGGACACCAAGGCAGACTGGAAATTTCCACACAGATAGAAATCTGATCTTAGGAGCAAACCAGGGACCCTGGCACTGTGAGAAACCAGGAAAAACCCTTTTACAATTGGTTTTTGAACTGTTAAGCATCCCAAGAACCCTTGAGGAACCCTTTTTAAAGAGTGTAACCACTTAGGTATAAGTATATGTATTTGGACTTTAAGGGTGTGGACTTTAAGGCCAATTTGGAAAAGTAAGGGCTTTAAGGGGACAATACATCTTGCTCTGGAATTCCCAACCAATGAGTGAGCTTGTTTGTCAGTGTCTACCCAGACACTATGAAGGAAAATTCCTCAAAGCTTTGCCCCTTTAGATTTTGCTTCAAAATGTAATAATGAAATTACTATAAGATCTTCAGGAAGGTCCCTAGCTCCAGAAACTAGAACAATTTCCCCAAGGATTGCAAAACTTTGCTTAATTAACATGGATTGTATTCCTTGGGGATGATGTTTGAAGACAAATAGTGAGGAATTTGGGGCTCAGCCAGAATACATTTGACTAGTGAAGGATGAGAGAGTAGGCGTTAAATCACAGAAAGCCAGAGAAGACTGCCAGCTCAAGGCTCAATGTGGCGATAAGGAAGAGAGGCATCCATTACAGCTGATAGAAAGCAGATCTAGCACCAGGGAGCAGTGGTATCTACAGCAGGGTCCTGCAGACAGAACAAATAATCAGAGATGGAACTGCAGGAAGGAAAACAAACCCTCACAAATACACACCCAGACACAAATGTCATGGTTTGATTTAGTACCGTGCTGGTATAGTGTACGCGTACAGGAGGTAGTGTATATTCTTTCAGTGCTAAGATTTAGAGACTTCCAAAAATCACCATGAAATGGATAGGGAATGATTTATAAAGAAAATAAATATAGTTTACCGTGTGGGTTGGTGGCTGTATAGATCACTTCTACAGTCCCTCAAAAATCAGTTTTCTATGTCAAAATTGCACCTTTTTCTCCTTGTGAAGCGAAGCGGATTTGAACATATTCTCAGAGCACAGCACATCCACCAGTGTCGGTGAAAGTCTTGAATACGTACAGTACAATAAATATACTTGTCTTGTACCTTTCTTCTTTTGATTTGTTATCTCATCTTGACAGTTTCCTACTGGCTCAGTACTTGCTGTCACTCTCTCCTCACATTCTCTTTTTTTCGAGGGTAGATTCTGTTCAATTCTATTAAGAAAATCTGTGAATATGACAACACAAGGTAAGACACATACTGAGATCCGATTTGCATTTCCCTGAGACAAATGAGCTGGTTTGGCAGCAGCAGCTTACTGGGGATAGAGATCACGCTAAAATAAATAGCATGGGACAGAATTAGGAAGTCATGACTGATTGGCGAAGCATGGTGCTGGAATCACAGATCATCTAATTATGCAGGAGAGATAAGGCTGAGTGTGTGTGTGTGTATGTGAGAATTTCTGTGTAAGCAATGAGTCATAGATCAATAAAAATGTGTGTACTTGTAATTGTGAGGAAAGTTAATTGTCTGCTGTAGAAAAGCAAGAGACAACATACAGTACATACTAATATTTCTCACATTCGTATTGTTCATTTTGGGAGCTTTATGGAGCTAAAACCTAAACATGGTCCTGTGTTTACAGCTTTTTTATTCAGACATGTAGAAAATTCTGAAAAGGTTCCAAACTTTCAAGCACCACTGTATACCACCCATTTATTTTCCGGCTTAAGTCTCTTTCTGTCTTAGGCAAAATTGTGGCCATGGTCTTGAATTGTGTCAGCCTACCCACCAAGACCAGCCTAGGACAAGCCAGTTAAGATGCTTCATTTATTGTTACATATACAGATGGCACCTTTATTTCTGTTCAAGGCTCATTAGACAATCATGGATCATACGTGTTTACTTGTTTAGACACAATACAGCATGTTGTTTTGGAAAGAATCGATTACAGGGTGTTGTGATGAGGCCCAGTGCAAAACAGAGAGGCTAACACCCCGAAGTTGATCAATTCCCATTAATGAACGGCACATGGATTATTCCTCATGATCCACAGTAATTTCTAATGATTCCATTTTTTATTTTTTTGTGGAATATCCAAAAAACATTTTAGTTCCTGTTATCGCTAACATTATAACAGCTATAAACATTGTCTCTCTCTCTCTCCTCTCTCGCTCTTTTTTCTCTCTCTAGAGGTCAATTAACTAAAAAAAAAAAAAAAAGAACAACAAAAAATGCAGCTTGTCATGTTAACAAAAAAACTGAACAACAGAAAGCCATCTGTCCTATAGTCTTTCCTGTGTTGGAAACGCTCAAGGAACAGCTTAATTGTTACTGACTGACCAGAAGCCAGAAGTGTAAGTGAGAATATGCTAATAATTATATGGTATAATATCGTGTGTGTGTGTGTGTGTGTGTGTGTGTGTGTGTGTGTGTGTGTGTGCGTGCACGTGTGTGCCCATGTGTGTGCGCATGTATGTATGTTCCTTCCAGAATCTTTCAGCCAGGTGAGATGGTTGCCATGGTAACAAGGCAGCTGCACTGGAGTAAGAGAGGAATAATGCTACATAAATAGAGGGTGTATTTTATTCACTGCCACGCAGTGCACTTAACTCTTCCAAACAGTGATCACATGAAAAAAAGAGTTTCAAGCGTAGCATGAAGAAAAATGTTTACCCAAAAAAAAAGAGAAAATGTTTAGACTTTAACTGAACCGTGCAGCAAGTCAGAAGTGAGCTTTCTGACCCGAATCCTGCCAGGCTACAGTTAACAAAACTGAGCCCAATATTTGCTACTCAAATGTGTTTGTGTGCCTCAGGCTGTCCTTTCTAAATGTATCCACCTTTCAGACTCTGTAATTCTCTCGGTGGTTATGTATTTGTATTCGCGTCTTTTGACTGACTGCTGCACTTGTGCAATGTGACAGCCATGCAGTCAAATGCTGAGTACTCAGATTTTTCCAGAAGAGAGAAGGAACGGAAGCAGAGAGAACGAAAAACGAGAGAGAGAGAGAGAGAGAGAGAGAGAGAGAGAGAGAGAGAGAGAGAGAGAGATGGAATGGAAATGAAATTGGACAGAATCTACCTTTGAGAGAAAATGTGAGTGCATTTTGAGAAGTGAAGGCATAGAAAGAGAAATAGATCAGGAGCAAGCAGAGAACGGTAGGAAGCTGTCAAGATAAGAAAACAAAGCAATACAAGCGAGACAAGTGTATTTATTGTTTTATTATCATATGTTCAATGTCTTTTTCACACACATTGTTGTTGTTTTTTTTGTTTTTTGTTTTTTGGGGGGTGCCATTTTAGCTTTGGAAGCAACCTTAGGACCCTGGGAGCTGGTCTGGTCGGTCTGTGTGTTGGTGAGGGCGGAGGTTCATGGACTGGGCAGCAGGTTTTCCTAGCCTGGGTCTTCTGGGTTATCCTGGCCTTGGTCTTTTAGGTTATCCTGGACTTAATCTTCTGGGTTACCCTAGCCTGGTTCTTCTGGGGTTTCCTGGCCATTATATTCTGGGTTGTCCTGGCATTGGTGTTCTGGGTTTTCCTTTGAATGGTCTTTTTGGAATTCCTGGCCTTGGTCTTCAGGATTTCATGGTCCTTGGATTTTCCTGGCCATGGTCTTCTTGATCAACTTGGCCTCGTGCTTCTGGAATTTCCTAGTAATGGTCTTGGTGGAGTGGGGTGGGGTGGGGGTACTCCAGTTTCCTCCCCCAGTCCAATGACATGCATAGTAGGCAGATTGGCATTTCCAGATTGTCTGTAGCGTGTGAACGGCTGTGTGAATGTGTATGTAGTTGTGCCCTGCAATGGGTTGGTACCTCATTCATGGTGTCCCTGTCGTGTACCGTGAATTCCCTGGTATAGGCACCAGGCCCCCTGTGACCCTGTGTAGGATACAGTATGGAAAATATATAGATGGATGGATAGACTTCTTGGATTTCCTGACCTTGTTCTGGGTTTTCCAAGCCATGGTCTTCTGGATTATCTTGAGTTTGGTTTTCTAGACTAGCCTGATTTTTGTCTTCCGAGACAGTTAAATCTCAAATCTCAGACCTGAATATTTTTGAAAAGCCTCTTCTCGTTACATCCTTATCGCAGTTTCAGCCTCCAAACTTTTCTTGCATTTTAAAAGTATTTTAAAGCATTGTAAAATGTTTTCTGATACCTTTTTTAATATGGCTCCAGGAATGAGAACCATTCCTGAAGAAGTGTAAACACACATTTTTAGACTAGTACATGAGACGGGATGGTAGTATAAAGTCACTCCAGTTCTTACTGCTATTCTTTGAATTTAGTTATATCCAGCGGATTCCTGCTTTAGGCTGGAAGACAAGAGTATAGAGTAATAGAGATCAAAATTAAGTGAAGTCTGCCTATTGCTATCTGATGAACCCCACTCGCCCCCACAAGCAGCTTGTTCATTATTGGTTGTCGGATGGGATAGACTAATAGAAAGTTAGTCCAATTAGCTGGGGTCAAGACTCCAATCAAAGGAGCCGAGATATGAAGCAAAGAACAATTCGACAAGTTGACATGGACACATTTAAAATTAACACCAGACTTTCTCTCACGCAGTTTATCCCAGTGCTTTCTAACTATAGGTCTAAAGCCTCTACATGCTGTACATTTGAATTATATCAATTCAACATTAGTACGGAAGCTCAGAGGTTAGCCATAGCAACAGAAGGTACGTGGGCTGAGTTTCTTAATGAACAGAACAATCTGTTAATGCACAGATTTATTAGAAACTGATGGCTGGAAAATCTGCATTATGCCCTAATGTCACCCTCTACATCACAATACAGCTCATCACCGATGCATTACCTGATCAACTGTGAATCAAGTTTTCACTCAAGGACAACCCTAAAAATCTGTACAGCAAAAAATTAACCTCTGTTTTTATAAGAACTGAAGCCTTTATAAATGTTTATTTGTTTATGTCAGTTGTCATTAGCAGCTTCTGCTGGAATTATGTCACCCTATGAACAACACCCTTAAGTTAAATGTCCAAATGATTTATAAGGATAATCTTTCTAGTAGATTGAAGCTTTTATGATACAATATAAGTAGCAGGTTTTGATGGGCAATTAGAGATCATTTCTCTCATCTTCTGCGTGAGATTTAAAGACCCTCACTGTATCTGTTTCTCTATGGAGAAATAACCGATTCAGAATGGCTCCCACTGGGTTCTGGCATAGTGAGAATAAAAGAGACTTTCATTTTGATTTAATGAAATTCGCAGTCATTCACGGATCTGCTAAGTTCCTGTAAGCCTATAATCAGCACTAATCACTGCACACTCATTCGTTTATACAATGCCCTCCATTAATATTGGCACCCTTGGTAAATATGAGCAAAGAAGGCCGTGAAAAATTGTCTTTAATATCTAACCTTTTGATCTTTTGTTTCAAAAATAATAACACAAAATAGTCTGCTCTCATGGATATCAGACAATTGCAAACACAACACAATTATTTTTTTGTTAAATATATGTGTGGCACAATTGTGTGACGCAGGCTGATTGGCATTGCCAAATTGTCCGTTGTGTGATTGTGCAATGTGATGGGTTGGCACCCCATCCAGGGTGCCCCCCCTTCTCATGCCCAAGTCCCTTGGGATAGGCTCCAGGCTCCCAAGGACACTGTAGGATAAGTAGCACAGAAAATGAATAGATGGATGGATGGATGGATGGATGGAGGGATGGATGGAGGGATAGTACTTACACAGGGACTTAAATGGCTTTTAGAAAAGAACGTTTAGTTAGCATGTTTTAAAGGAGTCTCCAGTGACAGATCTTTCTGGTTCCTCTGTACCAAGAACCACAAATAAGACCACAATTAATGTCTATAGTACTGTATCCAGGCCATCCCATCTAGCCTAGGGCTAAATGTCTAAATTAAGACAACTTAGCATTGCTACAAGTTTTGTTTTATTTACTAGCTAGCACCCAGCTCACTAGCACAAAATATAATAAATACAGCATTGTATATATAATAAAGGACATCTTTTAAACACATATTAAACATCTTTAATCGTTTTAACAGCATGGTGCTAAACTGCTATGTCTCCATTTCCTCCTTGTTGTATCAGACTGTTTTTTGTTTTGTTTTTTAATGCTTTTGTGCTGTTCATGAACCTTTTTTTGTGTGTCTTTCAGATAATTTTAGTTTGAGTGTACAAAAAATAATACTGTAGCATTTTGTATCTCAAAAGTATTTTATTACACAGTGTTACATGTTACTAGCATTAAACTGTAATGTAATATACAGTCAAACATACCTAACCGTCAAAGTTGAGGCTTTTTAGTACTACTCAAAACTACTGTTAAGTGTTTTTCAGTCACTGTTAGCAATCTTAGCAAAGTCATAACGTTAGCTATAACCTTATTTCATGCTTGACATATTTCTTGAACTGATATAGTCTGTGACAGGAAGCCAGTTAAAGCAACATATATACAGACCATAAAGAGACTTTAGTTGTCCCTGGAGTGATCCAGCATCAATCACATGGCTGTCACTTGTTCACTCCTCTGTGTGACAACTCTAGAATATAGAGGGGAAAGCGCATGACTGTTTTCAGCTTTGCATGCTCACTGGGATAGACATTTATTTTAGTAGGACGTTTGTCAGGTACGTTTGGTTTGGTTTAGTCATTATTATTAGTTATTAGTTATTATAACATTTGTTTATATTATTTTACAATCTGGAAAATAAATTATATAGACCCAGTTATTTGTAGTCGATCGTGAATAGATACAGTAAGGCCATATCTATAGGGAAATATGGAAACATTTATAACAGGTCATAATGCATTCACATGGCATCATATACATATAATTAGGAGCCAAACACAGGAAGTGCATAGGTACCCTATTGCAATTACATGTGTCCTTTTTATTATAATGCTTTGACATGGAAGTCTATGGTAATGTTCTTTTTATGAAATATGGCACAGCAATTTTTTCCCTCAGGTGCTTTAACTCAAATTTGTAAATATTTTTGCAGTAATAACTCCACAACACGGATACCTTGCGTTCCGCTTAGTTTAAAGAATATCCATCCATCCTGTACCACTTATCTTACACAGGGTCAGGGTGGAGCCTGGAGACTATCCCAGGGAACTCGGGACACTCTGGATGGGGTGGCAGACCATCACAGGGAACAATCACACACACATTTACACACTACTGACAATTTGGAGATGCCAGTCAGCCTACAGTGCATGTGTTTAAACTAGAGGAAATCCCTGAGGCAAGGGGAGAACATGCAAATTCCGCACACACAGGGTGGATTTGGTATTCGAACGCCAAACCCTGAAGGTGCAAGGCAACCATGTTAACCACTAAGCCACCATTTTGAATTTGGATGGAAGGATAGCTGGAAATTTTTTCGAAAAATTTTTTTTCGCATCTTCCAAAATCTTCACAAATATTTGGATGAGAAAATACTGTTTCTTGGATTTTTGCTATGCAGTGCGGTTCATACATGACACTCAAACCAATTTATCACTAAAGAGAGTCAGGCCATTTCTCAGCATAACTTTTACACCACTTTTGACACCAAACCTGCCAAATATATTTAGCAACATGACCTGATATTAATAAACAAGGTTGAAGTTCATTTGAAAATTGAGGGGTACTGAAAACAGGAAGTCATGCAATATCTCACCAAAAGAATGTTTTGCCTTCAAATTTATTATATGGTTGTTTTCTTTTGGAACAAGAGTTTGTGGTCCCAACAGCTTCGGGTCTCCCTCCTTCACCAAGGGGTAGGGTCAAAAAGTGCCTGGTCCCTTAATCGCTGCTTTCAACTAGAGGATATTTATAGACATATTTACTTATCATCATTTATAGTCATAATTGTTGATTATAGTTGTAATTATTCAGGAAAATGCATTACATTGTATGTCAATGTTTGTAATTCCGTAAATGCAATATATATATATATATATATATATATATATATATATATATATATATATATATATATATATATATATATATATACAGTGGTGTGAAAAAGTGTTTGCCCCCTTCCTCATTTCCTGTTCCTTTGCATGTTTGTCACACTTAAGTGTTTCGGAACATCAAACCAATTTAAACAATAGTCAAGGACAACACAAGTAAACACAAAATGCAATTTGTAAATGAAGGTGTTTATTATTAAAGGTGAAAAAAATCCAAACCATCATGGCCCTGTGTGAAAAAGTGATTGCCCCCTAAACCTAATAACTGGTTGGGCCACCCTTAGCAGCAACAACTGCAACCAAGCGTTTGCGATAACGTGCAATGAGGCTTTTACCGCGTCCTGGAGGAATTTTGGCCCACTCATCTTTGCAGAATTGTCCTAATTCAGTTAAATTAGAGGGTTTTCGAGCATGAACGGCCTTTTTAAGGTCATACCACAACATCTCAATAGGATTCAGGTCAGGACTTTGGCTAGGCCACTCCAAAGTCTTCATTTTGTTTTTCTTCAGCCATTTCGGTGGTGGACTTGCTGGTGTGTTTAGGATCATTGTCCTGCTGCAGAACCCAAGTTCGTTTCAGCTTGAGTACACGAACAGATGGTCGGACATTCTCCTTCAGGATCTCTTGGTAGACAGCAGAATTCATAGTTCCTTTTATCACGGCAAGTCTTCCAGGTCCTGAAGCAGCAAAACAGCCCCAGACCATCACACTACCACCACCATATTTTACTGTTGGTATAATGTTCTTTTTATGAAATGCAGTGTTCCTTCTACGCCAGATATACTTGGACACACACCTTCCAAAGTGTTCCACTTTTTGTCTCATTCGGTCCACAGAATGTTGTCCCAAAAGTCTTGGGGATCATCAAGATGTGTTGTAGAGAAATTGAGACGAGCTTTGATGTTCTTTTTGCTCAGCAGTGGTTTTCTCCTTGGAACTCTGCCATGCAGGCCATTTTTGCCCAGTCTTTTCCTGATGGTGGAGGCATGAACGCTGACCTTAACTGCGGCAGTGCGGGCCTGCAGTTCTTGGACGTTGTTGTGGGGTCTTTTGTGACCTCTTGGATGAGTCGTCGCGCGCGCCTTGGGGTAATTTTGGGCGGCCGGCCACTCCTGGGAAGGTTCACCACTGTTCCATGTCTTCGCCATTTGTGGATAATGGCTCATCACTGTGGTTCGCTGGATTCCCAAAGCTTTGGAAATGGCTTTATAACCCTTTCCAGACTGATAGATCTCAATTACTTTCTTTCTCAATTGTTCCTGAATTTCTTTGGGTCTCGGCATGATGTATAGCTTTTAAGGGATCTTCTGGTGGACCTTACTGTGTCAAGCAGCTCCTATTTAAGTGATGCCTTGATTGTGAACAGGTGTGGCAATAATCAGGCCTGGGTGTGGCTAGAGAAATTGAACTCAGGTGTGGACAACCACAGTTATAGTATGTTTTAACAAGGGGGGCAATCACTTTTTTACACAGGGCCATGATGGTTTGGATTTTTTTCACCTTTAATAATAAACACCTTCATTTACAAATTGCATTTTGTGTTTACTTGTGTTGTCCTTGACTATTGTTTAAATTGGTTTGATGTTCCGAAACACTTAAGTGTGACAAACATGCAAAGGAACAGGAAATGAGGAAGGGGGCAAACACTTTTTCACACCACTGTATATATATATATATATATATATATATATATAAAAACTTAATGAAGTAACAGAGACAGAAAGGTTGCAGTAGATGGAACCATCAATCTCTCCATGAAAGTCAGTGTGTGACTGCACTGTATTTCCTGCCATCAGCTTCCCACCTGCTGTGAAAGTGTGTGAACAAGGAAGTTATAGATATAGATGAAGTGCAAAGAGTTTCATTTTGGAACAGCTTGTGAGGGATTTATTTCATCGCACTGTCTCTCTACTAATGTAGTTGCTTCAACAAAGTTCTTACTTTGGACATTAGATATACTCTCTCTCTCTCTCTCTCTCTCTCTCTCTCTCTGTCTCTCTCACACACACTCACACACACACACACGCACACACACACACACACACACACGGCAATATCTAGAGAAAGCACAAAATCTATAGTTATTAGTATAATAATTAATAACTAATAATTAATAATACATTAATAAACCCACAGATGTCTGATTTATTAAATACAAATAATAATAATAATATGCACATATGCACACCTAAAGCAGAATAAACAAATGTGGTATTTTTTCTTCTTTTTTTAATGAGTGGTGAATCATCTTTTTAATAGAGAAGGCCTGTGAACCTTGAGTGAAACAAAAATTAAATGCATTTGTTTTGATTTAAGATCTCATTATTTTTTGACTTAATTGCTTGTTATTTCAAGAAATTGTAGATATCAAGTCAAAGTAACATCATAATATCTCAAAATAACAGGCTATCAAGTTGTAATAATAATGTATTAAATCATATTAAAATCATAATGTCTGGAAGTACCCAAGTCTAAATAAATCTGCAGTTCATTATTCATTCTAGAAAGGTGTTTTTCTATAACTTAAGAGGGTTATAATGTCACAATAACACGATATTGAGTCAAAATATTGATAAATATTAATATAAATAGTTATTTAAGTCGAATTAATGATTTATGAAGTCAAATTAATGACATAAATGTATGCGCTTTCATAATGGCATGGAATAATGTAAGGATATTTATGACTGAGTAAAAGTTTGGCATCCATCTACCGTTTAATTTTTTATATTTAATTTCGCTGCACTTTAAGTCAGTGCATTTGGTGGACCTTTTTTTGCCGATTAAGCCACAATTTACTCTCAAAAGCTTATCATTATAGTAATGTTGATACTAAATGCCGTGTATGTGGCTCACTTCATTCCACATCTGCAGTCAGAATAAAGTGATAGGGATTCATGAAATTCCTCACATGTGAACTTAATTACTGAAAACCAGAAGACAAAATAGATTAATGTACCAACATAAAAGCGGCTCTTCTTGCACTTCTTCGTTCTTATCATTTCATTCTCCTCGTTCGCAAAAATCCATCACCGTGATTTCCCAACACACATACAGATATGAGAAGACTGGCAAGGGAGGCAAGATCATTATAACAAATCATTATAAGAAGAAAAACTCTTTGAAAAATGTCAGTGAATGGGGTCATATATGCATGTTTAATTTAGCTCAGCAGTCTGGGAGGAATAAAAGTACTGCAATATTCACTGCAGTAGGAAAGGGAACTCAATCATTTCTAATGGGCTTGACCTTTTTGACAAAAAACTCCCAAATCCTAGGCAGAGAATGTGAGAGTTTAGTGTTTATTTGACCACTAAGTTCTAGATATCGACCAGGTAAAGGTTCAAAACACTGGCTACTTATGTCTAGTTTAAAAAAAAAAAAAAAAGATGGTAGGAACCTGATTCTTATATACAAATCAACAAATCAAACCAATTTCAAGAATAAAGTCATAATACTGTGTTTCAATAATAAAATCCTAATATTTCGAGCACATATACATATATATCAGAAAGAAATTGCTATCTATTGATAATAGTCATAATACTATGACGGAATGGTACTTACATATCAGAGCAACGTTCTTGTGTTAAAATGAGGGACATTTTATGACTTTTTCTCCTCAATATAGTATGACTTGTTTCTCAAACTATTATGAATGACAGTCACATAGCACTCACACTGGAGACTCCTTCCATAAATGTTAAGTAAACATCCCCAAACACTCAACACAGTACGTAACCAAGGAATATACTGTATATTGTTAACCTGTTTATTATTAATCTTAGATTATGTGGCGCATCCACCAATTCCTGTGAATGACAGATTCAGATTCAGGAATTCAGTGATACTGTGATATAACGTGTGACAAGATAGTAAGTATCCATCCATCCATCCATTTTCTATACCGCTTATCCTACTGGGTCACGGGGAACCTGGAGTCTGTCCCGGGGAGCATCGGGCACAAGGCGGGGTACACCCTGGACAGGGTGCGAATCCATCTATTCATACACTACGGACACTTTTGACATGCCAGTCAGCCTACCATGCATGTTTTTGGACTGTGGGAGGAAACCGGAGTACTCGGAGGAAACCCCCGCAAAATGGGGAGAACATGCAAACTCCCCACACACAGGGTATCAAACCCCCGACCCTGGCGGTATGAGGTGAACATGCTAGCCACTGTGCGCCCCAAAGATAGTACATGATTTACAATATTGCCTAACATATCATTTATGTTATTTAACCTCTACTTATAGTCCCTTTAAAAACACGTGGCTATACCCTTCCTTTACAATGGCTTCAATAATTAGACTCTAATTAGAGTCTCCCACACTCGCTTCAGGCATCATGAGCCTTAATTAACAGAGAGGTGATCACAGTGCGGCACATCACTTTCCCAACCCACATGCCAATGGGACCGAGGGATTGAGAAGTGAGAGGTAGAAAGAGAATGGAGAGAAAGGCAGAGAAAGTGAGACAGATGGAGAAGACGAGGTCACGCAGCAGAAGAATGAAAGGTGGGACATTGTACTACAGCTATCCGTGGAGCTTTATGTTAATGAAAAATAAACCCTTTAGTTGAATTTTTTTCTGGAACATGCGCGATGTCAGAAGACAATGAAACTCCCAGGCAGATACAGATTCAAAACCGTTTACACCAGCACTCTTGCAAGCAAATGACAGACGACCTTTTATTTATTGACCATGAGGCACGACTGTAAAAAGCACAATTTCTCAGTCGTATGCAGATTAGTTATGACACTGCAAAGGAACAAATCGAAATAAGTGGCTCCAGTAAATTCCTCGGACCATTTAATAATATATAAATATGATTCATTCGATTCTGCAGACAGTACGGTGAAATATATGTTATTGCTTTAAACACATGTTTCTGTGGTGTAACATCTGAAATCAGATCCAACCTGTCTCAGTGAGAAACAAAAAACTCTATTACCTCCACAGCTGTATTTTTTCCACAGAGGGAGGGAAGGAGGGAGGGAGGGAGAGAGGGATCAAGAGAGAGAGAGAGAGAGAGAGAAGTGAAGACATAGAGAGAAAATGTTTGTTTTTATTTCTCTGACAAGAGTAGAATTGAGAGTGGAGAAAATAAAATGGAGAATGGAGAGAGAGTGTGAGAGAGAAAGCAGGAACACTTGCTCTTTCTGAAGGTCAGACACAGACACTGTGGTGATCAGCATTCCTCTCTCACACTCAGTCTGTTCCCTTTCAAACACACACACACACACACACACTTTCTCACACATTTCCTCTCCATGGTACACTCGGGGAAGTCTCATACAGAAGAACTACAAACACAACAGATGATGTGACAAATATTAGGAATGGGCATGAGTACTCGAGTGACAGCAACAATCATTCATAACACCACACTGAATTAATAACTTAATTGTGGGGAAAAAACAACTAATTATCATTATTACTTTTTCTAGCTTTATTAAATCCAATTTATTTAAATTGACATCTGCTGCCAAACAACAAAACATAAATCCTTCCGGAAATTGATTTTTTTTTTTTTTTTGTTAACTTTTTTCATTCCAAAGCACTGCACTCTTATCCATTACATTTGTCATTTTCTAAAAGAATTGCGCCTCCATTCATTGAATACAGTTGCCTTATAATATATATATATATATATATATATATATATATATATAAATAAAAAAACTCCACTCTGGTTACTCTAGAGCGTTGTCCAAAAGAACCGGAGTGCTTACAGTGGGATTGCCCAAAGCAAATGTGTTCACTTTGGTTACAGAACTGTGCTCTGATTGATTTCATTTACATTTATTCATTTAGCAGAAGCTTTTATACAAAGCGACTTACAAATAAGGAAATACAAGCCAAGTGATATATGAAGCAGAGAATAATACAAATAGTGCTACCATACAAGATCTTTAACTGAGTGGTAGAGGAGCAAAGGGCACAGAGTAGAAGTGTAAAATCCAGTGTAAGTGCAGATTAAAAAAATAATTTAGTGGGGAAAATTTAGGGGCTATTTAAGTGAGGTTTAAGAGGTATTGTCCAAAAGAACTGAGCTCTGATTGGTTACAGCGGCATTGTCCAAAAGAACTTGAGCTCTGATTGGTTACAGTGGTATTGTCTAACAATATTGAGCTCTGATTGGTTACAGTGGTATTGTCGAAAAGTATTGAGCTCTGATTGGTTACAGCGGTATTGTCCAAAAGAACTTGAGCTCTGATTGGTTACAGTGGTATTGTCTAACAATATTGAGCTCTGATTGGTTACAGTGGTATTGTCTAAAAGTATTGAGCTCTGATTGGTTACAGCGGTATTGTCCAAAAGAACTGAGCTCTGATTGGTTACAGTGGTATTGTCCAAAAGAACTTGAGCTCTGATTGGTTACAGTGGTATTGTCTAACAATATTGAGCTTTGATTGGTTACAGTGGTATTGTCGAAAAGTATTGAGCTCTGATTGGTTACAGCGGTATTGTCCAAAAGAACTGAGCTCTGATTGGTTACAGTGGTATTGTCTAACAATATTGAGCTCTGATTGGTTACAGTGGTATTGTCGAAAAGTATTGAGCTCTGATTGGTTACAGCGGTATTGTCCAAAAGAACTTGAGCTCTGATTGGTTACAGTGGTATTGTCCAAAAGAACTTGAGCTCTGATTGGTTACAGTGGTATTGTCGAAAAGTATTGAGCTTTGATTGGTTACAGTGGTATTGTCCAAACGAACTTGAGCTCTGATTGGTTACAGTGGTATTGTCTAAAAGTATTGAGCTCTGATTGGTTACAGCGGTATTGTCCAAAAGAACTTGAGCTCTGATTGGTTACAGTGGTATTGTCCAAAAGAACTTGAGCTCTGATTGGTTACAGTGGTATTGTCCAAAAGAACTTGAGCTCTGATTGGTTACAGCGGTATTGTCCAAAAGAACTTGAGCTCTGATTGGTTACAGTGGTATTGTCCAAAAGAACTTGAGCTCTGATTGGTTACAGTGGTATTGTCGAAAAGTATTGAGCTCTGATTGGTTACAGTGGTATTGTCGAAAAGTATTGAGCTCTGATTGGTTACAGAGGTATTGTCCAAAAGAACTTGAGCTCTGATTGGTTACAGTGGTATTGTCCAAAAGGACTGAGCTCTGATTGGTTACAGTGGTATTGTCCAAAAGAACTTGAGCTCTGATTGGTTACAGTGGTATTGTCTAACAATATTGAGCTCTGATTGGTTACAGTGGTATTGTCCAAAAGAACTGAGCTCTGATTGGTTACAGTGGTATTGTCCAAAAGAACTTGAGCTCTGATTGGTTACAGTGGTATTGTCTAAAAATATTGAGCTCTGATTGGTTACAGCGGCATTGTCCAAAAGAACTTGAGCTCTGATTGGTTACAGTGGTATTGTCGAAAAGTATTGAGCTCTGATTGGTTACAGCGGTATTGTCCAAAAGAACTGAGCTCTGATTGGTTACAGTGGTATTGTCCAAAAGTACTGAGCTCTGATTGGTTACAGCGGTATTGTCCAAAAGAACTGAGCTCTGATTGGTTACAGCGGTATTGTCCAAAAGGACTGAGCTCTGATTGGTTTACAGAGGTATTGTCCAAAAGAACATGACTCTTTCAGTGCACTACAGCAGGCTGCGCCCATTTCTGGCTACAGTGAAATTCAGACTCTTTCAACATGATGTAGAGGCACGCGATTTCAACAACCGTCACTCCAGAAGCCGGCACAGTACATGATGATGGAACGAACTGAGCGAATTATATACATATTTAAACACATGTTGAGAACAAACAGAGTAGAATAACTATTAAAAAAACAGTGCAACAAGAAGCAGAAGAAAATGAAAAAAAAAACAAATGACGTAATTCCATTCCACACACTTTTTCCCCCAGAACACACCTACAGCTCCACCTTGATAATAGTGTATGCAGTACATGGTGCAAATTGAAACACCATACAAGTATTAGCTGTCCAGATTCTAAACAGTAACAACATTTGCTACACAATACATTTGCAGTTGTCATGACCTGCCCTCATGTGCCTAAACCAAACTGGATTTAGCCCAGAATTCAGCCGAAATTACAGCTTTTACCTCTGACTCACTACGTTTACATGGACAGCAATAATCTAATCATTGACCTTAATCTAAGTAACCTAAAAATGTGATTAAGGTGTTTACATGAGTCTCTTTTAGAATACTCCTGTCATGTTCCCGTTTTACATGTTATAGATCATAATTAGATTAAGAGCCCGCGTCATTACGTCACCGCGCCACGCCGTCCGTCATCACTCTAAAATTTCACGTATCAACATACAGTTCGGTCGTTATGAGACCGTATATAGTTTTGGGTGTTTTTGTTTAATTTTTTACGAACGCTTTAAGTGCAGTTAATTATTTGTCATGATGTACGTGCTAATAGACGACTGCTTGAAGCCGTGGGCTGTGTCTCAAATCGCATCCTTGCCTACTGTATAGTAGCCGAGATACATGTCTTTTTCCCCACTACAGGACTATAGTAGGCAAGTATGCAGTTTGGGACGCAGCCGAACTCTCTTGTTCGCCGTAAAACGTAAAACTGCCGTGTGTGATCGTGTCCTGTCGCAAAATGCGGTGAAAACACTCACACGACGTTCATAATGTGATTAAGGTGTTTACATGTCTGTAATGCACGTCCATAATACGATTACAACAGCAGTAATCCACCTGTCTTAATTCGATTAGAGCTTACTTAGATTATGACCTTAATTAGATTAAGGTTGGTGTTTACATGGTAGTTTCTTAATCAAAGTATGGTCTTAATTAGATTAAGAGTGGATTATTGTTGTCCATGTAAACGCAGTCACTGTCACAAAGCACTAATACTGGAGACTCCTTCCAAAAACACATAATAAAAATCTCACAGAAATCTTCATTATATTAACAATTAATGCATAAAATCCATGTGAAATCTATTTACTGTATACCATGTCAAGACTTTAGTATGTAATAAGTGTAAGTGGTTACTATAGAAACAATATAACGTATTAGAACGAATGCATTATTATCCAGGAGGACCAACTGTCAGAGATGCTGTCATAGAAAGTTAACCCGCACATTCCTGACAACTGACCGTGCCATTACATAAATACAGAATAATTGATTAATTTGGTAATTCCTGTTTGTAATTTCCACTGCACTCACTGGACTGGTCTCAGTCCCTCACGATTGGCCACTAGCATCGAGCCAGCCCTGTGCAAATGAAAGAACTAAAAATAAATGCGAGAAGGCATTGCATATGGGAACAGAGCAACCAAAAGGAGAGCGCATGAAAAAAAAACCGCAGGAAGGAGTTGCTAAGCGAGATGGATATGCAGCCATATGCTGAGTAGGATGTCATGGATCGATGTGTGGCACTCTTCCTGAGTTATTAACCTCCTCTCCTTCCATCTCTCCTTTGCTCCATATTGCCCTTCCTGAGCCAACTGGTTAGTAAGCAATAGGTCAAAAACAGACAAATGACCTTGTTCAGCATAAGATGTGCAGCGAATAGGAGATGCCATGCAAGAAATAAAGCAGCCATACTTTCATCCATCCATCCATCCATCCATCCATCCATCTCTCCATATACACCCTGCCCAGTGCTTGAAGTGGAAAATAATAAGTACTGGTACACTCTATGCTAGTGTGCATGTTACTGTTTTTAACAAATTGTGTGTGTGTGTGTGTGTGTGTGAGAGAGAGAGAGACGTTGGTGAGAATCTGAAGGACATTCTGACTTTCTGTCCACCTCATTAATTCTGTCTTTCTCTCTTTCTGTCTCTTTCCCCCGTTCTCCCTTTCTTCACCTTTCCGTTTCTGTCTCACACTTTCTCTACCTGTTTGTTTCACGTAAAAAAAAAGAAGAAGAAGAAGAAGAAGAAAAAAAGCAATTAAATGCGAATCGCATCTTTATGCTTTGTGAAATGAAATAATGGTCTATGCATTTTTCATTTGACAGGAAAGATATGAATGTTGATGCTTCTTAATTGGTTTCTGTGAAGAGTGCAAATAACAGTGCTTTAATTTAATGCCGGTTGTCAATAAGACTGAAATCTCCAAAAGTAATTACTAAAGAACTGCATCAAACATCCATATTTATGGACGTATTCTCACTTAATTAGTACGGTTTGCCTTGTAATATTGTGTGTGGGGGTCTGTGTGTGTGTGTGTGTGTGTGTGTGTTGGGATTCTGAGCATGCTCAGTGTGACTCACTGGTACAAACACCCAAACACAACATATTTAGGGGGTGGGTTAGGGGTTGGTTATAGAGGGAAAGATCACAGAGAGAAGAAGAAAAGGGGCAGAGGGGAATGGACAGCAATGGGAGACAGACAGATGTGAGAAAGGGAGAGAAAAGGGAGGCGAAGAGGGACAGATAAAGTGCTATTAGGATGAGACGATGGTTAGAAGTTTGCCAAGGTGACTGCTGAAGATTACCACTGCTCCATATAAATAAGGTCCACACACTCACACACCTCACCGACACCTGGCTTATCTTCAAGTAGGTGCTACAGGCTCTGTTATCCATACCGAGTGTGTGTGTGTATGTGTGTAAGAGTGTCTGATATGGAGGGCATGGCATCCCAGCAGTGCCTCCAGTGAAACCAGTTGAGTAATACAAGCATACAAGGATATGAATAATGAATCATAATGCTTTGTTATGAATGTAGATGAAACGTTCGTGATGGCATTAGGCAGACTCTCTCCTTCTCTTAGATCTCTTCAACAAGCATCAGGCCTCTGCCTGTATGTAATGATTTAATGCATGTTGACTTAACACAACAAACCCTTCAAATTTAATTGAGTATTTAAATGAGGCACGGCGAACGTCTTCATATCATCAAAGGAGCCTACCTAAAGGCCTTTTTGCATCATCAAGCCAACTTTCTTATTTACTCTTTTAACGCTTCTCAGTCTAATGGACTAACACTTCTTTTTTTTTTTTCTTTTTTTTTTTCTACATTTATGCATCCACACACACACACATACCGTCTTTAAAATATAGCCACCTACTGAGTGGTTTTCTGAACATTAAGCCAAAAAATTCATTGAAATAACAAAGTCATAAAACACCAAGTGGCTTACTGTTGTAAGAAAATAATCAACGATGCGATGGTGTGATGTAGGGCATGGTGGCTTAGTAGTTCGCACTACTACTGCGTACTACTCAGTGTTTGCCTACTACTCCTACCTTTGTGGGGCTTCCATGTTCTCATTGTGTTTTGGGATTTCCTCAGGGTACTCCGGTTTCCTCCCCTAGTCCAAAGACATGCATTGTAGGCTGATTGGCATATCCAAATTGTCTGTATTGTGTGTGTGTGTGTGTGTGTGTGTGTGTTTGTGTGATTGTGCCCTGCAGTGGGTTGGCACCCTGTCCAGTGTGTCCCCTGCCTCGTGCCCTGAGTTCCCCATGATAGGCCCCAGGCTCGCTCGCGACCCTGTGTGGGATAAACGGTACAGAAAATGGATCAATGGAATTGATAAAGAATTATGGCCGTAACTTCACACAAGCTGTTGTTATAGAAAATTAATCAACACTTTCTGACCAATCAAATTCAAGCATTCAAGAGTGTTTATCAAGCGGATAAGAGAACTGAACATTCTTTTAAAGAGCGTAAAAGTAGTGGAATATGACCTTCATTCAGAACACGTAAGATTTTTTTCCATATACGGTATCAAGGGCCGCACGGTGGACGTTTTTGTTCCAGGAACACTTTAAAGTTGTGTTTTAATGCGTTGCTCAGCTGTCCGGGAAACGCCTCATTGGACAGAATGAATGAATAAATAACTTCCTGTGTGCTTCCGAGTTTGTCTTGGTCATGCCCCATTAAACACATTTTGCTTAACGTCAATGCCTCATTACCACTCACTGGGCAAATTGTGGGTTTTCACTTGAATAACAGAATATTTCTAACTAATCCTTTTTTTGTTGTTACTTGAATGTGCAAAATGTTGTAGCTTTCCAAATCTGCGGGCGATGTATGATTATTGGAGAGTTTCCTAAATAACAAGACCAGTAAAACTGGTTTATTTGCCTTTTCAGTTATTTCAACTAAACATTGTAAAGCTATTCGAATATTGCTGTTTGACGATGAATGTTGGTGTGCTGGTGAATGTTGGTGTGTATTAGAGAAGGCTAGTCTCTTTTATGTTGAATATTGATACGTGTTGGGTGAATATCAATGTTGCATTGTGGATTTTGTTTGTTAACAGTAAATATCAGTAGGTGGTTGAAGAATGTTCGTGTTTGTTGGAGGAAGTTGGTGATGGTGAATGCTGGTGTTTAAAAAAGAAATGCCAGTGTTTGATAATGAATGTTAGTTCTTGATGAGTGAACACTGATGTTTGATGTTGAACATGGTTTGATGAAGAATAGAAGTGTTTGAAAGGTATTAGGTTTTTGATGGTAATAGTTCATTTATGAATAATGTTGGTGATAAATGTTGTTTGTTAGTAAAGGTTTATGTTTGGTGGAGGAATCTGGTGAGCATTGGTAAGTGTTAGTGTTTAATGGATGAAAATCGGTGTTTGTTGACAGTGAATATGGCGAGTTAGATCATTTACTGTGTAGAGTGTTGTAAGACGATGGTTTTTAGATGTGAATTCTGGTGTTTGGTGGTTAATATTTGTATTTGATGGATAATTTCAGTGTTTGATGTGTGAACATTGGTGTTTGATGGTGAATGTGGTTTGAGGGAGATTGATGGTGTTTGCTAGTAAAAGTTGGTTGAAGGACAATATTGTTGGTAAATGTTTGTGCTTGTTGGAGCAATTTGCTATTTTCATGGTGAATGTTGATGAGTATTGGTATATAATGGGTGAATATCAGTTGATTGGTCAAATGAATTGGTAATATTGGTGTTTGGAGGTTGTTGGATGGAGAATGATTGCGTTTGTAGGTAAATATTGGTGTTTGATGGTAAAGGTTTGTGTTAGTTGGCAGAAGTTGGTATTTTTATAGTGAATGTTCATAAGTATTGGTATTTGATTGGTGGTGATGGATGGTGCATGTTATGAATTGACAGTGAATATGGCTAATGGAATGAAATATTGGTGTTTACTGCAGAATGTTATTTATTGATGGTAGCTGATGGCTTGTATGTGGGAAATACCGGCAATTGATTGGTAACATTAATGTTTGTGTTGTTAGATGGAGAATGATGGATTTTGTAGGTAAATATTTATGTTTGAAAAGAAAAAAGAAATGTAGGGGCTTGGTGTTGAATGTGTGTTTGCTAAAAATGGTTGGCGTTTGATGATGAATAACTGTCTTTGACAGTGAATGTTGGTGTTTAAAGGTGAATAAATGTGTGTGATGAGCCTAAAATGATATTGGCTTTTTCAGTCATCACTGGACATTATATAAATGTAATGCTAAAGCTTTGTATGAATGTGTCTCATGAACAAACCATACACATTAGCAAGTATGCCAAATAATCACTCATTCATAAACCAACATTTATCCAATCCAGTTATCTATCAAGTGTACAAACATGCTGTAATTAAATTTTTGATCATTTGTGGACTTTCAGAAATTTAAATGAGTCAATCCCCGTGTAAATGAATTAGTCCATTTAACAAATGTTAATTAGTACATGTGATAAATTACTTTGTTGCATTGTTAACATTACTTATACTTAGCTTCAATCAAAGCTAAGTGTAATGTTAATTAAATCACTGAATTAAATAAGTGTTACCAATCTGGTAAACTGTCTTATTCCGACACAATAACAGTGCTTTTAAAAATGAACCTAAGGTCAGTTGGGGTTGATTCGAGGGTAAACAGGCATTAACATGTCATGGTTGGGGAAGTAAGACCAGATTTAAAACCCTGTAACTTGGAGACAAGGAATTAATGTTGTAGAACACAAACGAGAATTATGTAAATCTCTCTCTCTTCTCTCTCATATGTTCTTTATTTCGCCCTTTTATTTCCTCCCTCACTTTCCCTGTCTCATACATTCTCTATCATTCTCTCTTCCACTTTATCCTATAGATAGTTTTCCTTGCAGCATGGGATTAACTCTTAAGGGAAAAGCAGACATAATGAGCCAGACTTGCTGTGTGCTTCTGGGAGAATAAGAGCTGTGCTTTCCTGCCGCATGTATGTGTACAGCACAACAAACCCATGTATTCTTACCCAATAAAGCTTTCTGAGCTTCTAGATAAGACAGCAGTACTTCTACTGCTGGAAACCTACTCAGCTTTACTGCTAGATCATAACTGGATGCAGTTTCTCTCTGACAAACAGTAAATCACTCCTTATCTAATGCTTTTCCATGCATCTGTATGTAGCAGAATTTATATTGATCTGGGTAATATTAATGACAATTTTCTGGAATGAAGAGTTAACTGTACTGGAATATCTCCTATTAACCAACGTGTAGGATGATAATATGCATAAAATACCCTGTGATTAGGTTCATCACTAATTTTCCACCAACCTCTGCTTCCATTTGCTCAATTAAATAACTTTTTAATCGCTTTAGCCACTTTTTCATTCCCTGAGAATTATTTCATGAATAGTTATGAACTGCCTAAAGGCCATACTTTAACTATAAAAAGTAATGTCTTGATGTGTCATGGTTTATGAATATAGCTCATTTCATAAAATGACAAAGTAATATCAATAAGAGATGGAGGTAGACAGGAAACTATGCATTTTTGATGTATGGATGTATTACAAAATCCTTGTCGCTGTCTGTTGTCTTATGGTGCTATGAGGAAGTGAAAGTTTATTTTCACATCAAAATCATCATTATACATCAGTATCATTGTACATCTATCTATCTATCTATCTATCTATCTATCTATCTATCTATCTATCTATCTATCTATCTGTCTGTCTGTCTGTCTGTCTGTCTGTCTGTCTGTCTGTCTGTCTGTCTGTCTATCTATCTATCTATCTATCTATCTATCTATCTATCTATCTATCTATCTATCTATCTATCTATCTATCTATCTGCCTGCCTGCATATCTACGTCCATCTCTCCCTATCTATCTACAGTATCTCACAAAAGTGAGTACACCCCTCAATTTTTGTAAATATTTGATTATACCTTTTCATGTGACAACACTGAAGAAATGACACTTTGCTACAATGTAAAGTAGTGAGTGTACAGCTTGTGTAACAGTGTCAATTTGCTGTCCCCTCAAAATAACTCAACACACAGCCATTAATGTCCAAACCACTGGCAACAAAAGTGAGTACACCCCTAAGTGAAAATTTCCAAATTGGGCCAAATTAGCCATTTTCCCTCGCCGGTGTCATGTGACTTGTTAGTGTAACAAGGTCTCGAGTGTGAATGGGGAGCAGGTGTTTTAAATTTGGTGTCATCGCTTTCACACTCCCTCATACTGGTCACTGGAAGTTCAACATGGCACTTCATGGCAAAGAAATTGTTGCTCTACATAAAGATGGCCTAGTGCACGTGCTCAGCGTCCTATCCAGAGGTTGTCTTTGGGAAATAGACATATGAGTGCTGGCAGCATTGCTGCAGAGGTTGAAGAGGTGGGGGGTCAGCCTGTTAGTGCTCAGACCATACACCGCACACTGCATCAAATTGGTCTGCATGGCTGTCGTCCCAGAAGGAAGCCTCTTCTAAAGATGATGCACAAGAAAGCCCGCAAACTGCTTGTTGAAGACAAGCAGACTAAGGACATGGAATTACTGGAACCATGTCCTGTGGTCTGATGAGACCAAGATAAACTTATTTGGTTCAGATGGTGTCAAGTGTGTGTGGCAACCTGTGAAGCTCTGGTGAACTCCACGCCCAAGAGGGTTAAGGCAGTGCTGGAAAATAATGGTGGCCACACAAAATATTGACACTTCGGGCCCAATTTGGACATTTTCATTTAGGGGTGTACTCACTTTTGTTGCCAGCGGTTTAGACATTAATGACTGTGAGTTGAGTTATTTTGAGGGGACAGCAAATTGACACTGTTACACAAGCTGTACACTCACTACTTTACATTGTAGCAAAGCGTAATTTCTTCAGTGTTGTCACATAAAAAGATATCATCAAATATTTACAAAAATGTGAGGGGTGTACTCACTTTTGTGAGATACTGTATCTCTGTCTGTTTGTCTCTCATTCTCTCGATCTGTCCGTCTGTCTGTCTTTCAATCTCCCGCTGTCTATCTATCTATCTATCTATCTATCTATCTATCTATCTATCTATCTATCTATCTATCTATCTATCTATCTATCTATCTATCTATCTATCTATCTATCTATCTATCTATCTATCTATCTATGTCTCTCTCCCTATCAGTCCCTATCTATCACTCTTTGTATGTCTGTCTCTCACTCTCTCGATCTGTCTGTCTGTCTGCCTTTCCATCTCCCTGTCTGTCTATCTATTTATCTGACTTTCTTTCTGTTTCTAACTCCCTTTCTCTTTCTCTCTCTCTCTTTCTGTCTATCTCTATCTGTCTGTCTGTCATCGTCGTCGTCCGTCCGTCCAACCCCTCCCCCCCCCATCCCTTGATCTTTCTGTCTCACTCTCTGCAACTCTGTAAATGACTTTGACCTTTGCTGACAGAAAGGGCAGAAGCACAGTGAGAAGGAGTGAGTGAGTGGAGGAGTGAGAGGGGAAGGATAAGATAGAGGGATTGGAGGCAGGGGGAGAAGGAGAAAATGAGAGTGAGTAGGAGACACTATAATGAAGTGTAAGCAGTAGGTGGCTGTCAACACTAATAGATATAAAAAGAGTCTGGCTTAAGTCTACTGAGAAATATTCCTTACTGTTGAGTGATTTAAACAGTTTTCAGTAGAATATTAAGAAGCTTGTGTAAGTCATTGCTTTACCTGAAGTTTTTTTGTTTTGTTTTTTTACTCCAGTGGTTTGTTTGCTTTAAATTTGAGTAATCAGTACAGCAATACATTCTGTTCAATTACACTCAAGTTAGTTATATTTCTACATCAATTTACAGAAATGTAGATCCAATGAACAGACACACATGAGAGTGGCATGGAAAACCTCCCAGAGACACTAAGAGAGAAATGGACTCATAGATGGAAGCATGGAGAAAATGAGAGAGGAGGGGAAAGGGGAGAGGCAATTATGATGGTGATGGTGGAAATTAAGAGAGAGAGAGAGAGAGAGAGAGAGAGAGAGAGAGGGAGAGAGAGAGAGAGAGAGAGAGAGAGAGAGAGACAGAGGTGGCAAGGAATGGGGTAGAGGGAAATAGATTAAAAGAGATAAAGAAAGGTATGTAGAAATGACAGTGAGATAGAAAGAGGATTGTAAAATTAAAGAAATAAAGAGGGATAGAAAAAGAGACTTTGACCAAAATGGAGATAAGTGTAGAGAGAGAGAGAGAGAGAGAGACAGAAAGAGGGTTAGAAGAAGAGAGATTGAGAGAAGTGGAGAGGGAGAGAGATGGGGGGATAAAGACATTAAGAGAAATGGAGTGAGAGAAAAAGATAGAAATGATAGAAAAAGAGAGATTGAAAGAAATGGATATAGAGAGCGAGAGAGAGAGAAATAGAAATGAGAAAGACAGAAAGGTGACTAGAAAAAGAGATTAACAGAAATGGAGAGAGAGAGAGCGCACGAGAGAGAAATAGAAATGAGAGAGCGACAGAAAGAGGGATAGATAAAGAGATTGACAGAAATGTCTATAGAGAGAGAGAGAGAGAGAGAGAGAGAGAGAGAGAGAGAGAAAGGAAAGACGTGTTCAAACGTGTTCTTTGTCCAAGTAAGAAGGGGGAAAGTTTGGCCAAACTGAATATTCTACTTTAAAACATCATCCAAAGGCGGCACAGACTTCAGCACTCGATTCTATATCCATCTATACTATAAAGGTAATTTAAACTGGATTTCTCTCTCTCTCTCTCTCTCTCTTTTTCTCTCTCTCTCTCTCTCTCTCTGTGACTCAGGAGCGGGGGAAGATCGGCGTCATCTTCAACGTGGGAACGGACGACATCGCGATCGAGGAGAATGGAGTGGTGGTGAGCGATGGCAAATATCACGTGGTCCGCTTTACTAGAAGCGGCGGCAACGCTACACTGCAGGTGGACAACCAGCCCGTCATCGAGCGCTTCCCATCAGGTAGGGGGCGCACACACTTTTATACGATCGGGTTAGGCACTGTAACAGGAAATTTCATGAACAAACGGTGCAGAAATTCCAAATTGTTTAAGACACTAGAAGTAGACATCTGACATTTGAGTTTCGACCAAATTTTTTGGGAAAAAATGTTTATTTCACTGATTTTAATCCACTTGCATTTAGCATCAAACTTTGAATAAGGCGTTAAGCTCCGCCCACTTGACACAATCATGTCGTGTCATATATCCCTTGCAAAGCTTGTCTCCTCGTACATATGATAATCTGTGTATCAATATGATATACATGTCAATTACCTTTACAAGCCATATGAACACCACTTACTCCATAGGAAACACATTAAACCACATTGCATTAGTTTCCCTCAAAATGTGTTTTTTTTTCTATATTCAGGTTTTTCGATGACCCACTAGATACGTTTGAATCCACCGTTCATTCCTATCCATATTTAACAGTATTATAGAGGAATTCCCCACAATATGCTGATCACTGGATTTATTTTAGAAAATTACATGAACATGTTTATATATATATATATATATATATATATATATATATATACAACACATGCTAATTTCTTGGATAAACAAAAATTAGGATGTTTTTTTCCAACAAACCGATCTGTAAAATTATTCATCTTGAGTATGTCATGGCGGTGAAATAAACATTTTGATTCTAAGTTCATCCAAAGAATTTAGATTTTTGTTTGAATATGTATGCAAATGCATGCATGTTTATTTAAATGAACCACCATTTGCATGAATAAATGTAACAAAAAGCTGGACTGATTGGTTGTGAAATCTATCTTTTTTTTTTTAAACCAAAAAAAAAAACGTGTTCTCTTCTAGTGTCTCGTCTTAAAAGTACAGAAAGAGAGAGAAGAAAAACTTTATACGCACTCACGAATCACAAGAACAGTTTTAAATGACAAATTCAAAGATTGCATCATTCTATCGATGTCACAGCTTCCCCGCCCCCAATAATCAGTGATCATATTCTCACTATAAGGGAATGATGCGATGAGGACGGATTTTAATGCATCGTTTCCCTTCCATACAGCGTGATATTAGCGAGTTCTTAGTTTTCTGACTACTCATACAGGCTAGATAAAAATCTAAAAGATGCAGTGACGGGGGTACATGTGTCATGGAGGAAGCACATTAGCAGCTACCACGCTGCAGAGTGTTAGATAGTGGGCGTGAATTGGAAATGACTAACATCGCACACCGAAAGTATTAATAAACAAATAAGTAGTGTTGAACGCAGCCACGGGGGAGACTTTATATGCATGCTGTGTGTGTGTGTGTGTGAGTCAAGCTGTGATGGTATAAATCATCCATATAAGCACCTGCAAGGAAAACAATATGCACTCACCTAACACGTACACACTCAATTTCTTTTTTGTTCCTTCTTATTCTTCTCTCTCTTTGTCCCTGTCTCGGTCTGAGGCAGTAGAAATACGTTCACCGTACTGCAGAAAAGGAAGATTTTTTCTGTCTTTTGGGGTTTTTTTTTTTTTTTTTTTTTACCACGTTCACACCTGTTCTTAATTGGAAATCTTTTGAACTGTAATAGGAATATAATGTTATGCTGCTGTTGATTGTTATTGAAATGAGTTTTCCATGTTACCACACCAAAACTGTGAAAATTGGAGAGTGTTTGCTTCTAAATTAGTTTCTTTATTTTCTTCTTCTTTTTTTTTTTTTTTTTAAAGTTTCTTTTTTTAAATTTCTCAAATGATATTACCTAGATAATGAAGGCGTATAAGGAAGCTTAATAATAGAATCTTGTCTTGTATGTGTGTATGAGTGGGTGTACATTTTTAGCCCTTTGTGAGGACCAAAATTGTGTCCTCGAAATTATAGGATGCTGCCGAGGTGCCGATATTTACAGTTTAGCCAAAGCCATCGGTTTTGAGTCTTTCCTACAGCAATATTGGAGACTACGCTCTATTAAAAAAAATAAACAAATAAATAAAATAAGTAAAGAACAGATTTAGTACTACTTTCACTTATATGCAATTTGTCTTCATAATCTCAAGGTATTGTGAATTGGTTACTGGGTGTGTTGGTCATGGGTCCACAAACCTTGGGCCGTATAGTGTAGCTTAATGCAAACGCAGAGTAATTTTAGTCAGTTGTCAAACATCCAGACATTAGTGAGTTCCATGTGGTTACTCTGTATTTACCTATGAAATGTTGTGTAGTTACAGTACTGTAATAAAGCACTACCAGAACTTATCCATGAATCCATAGTATATACTTTAAACAAAGGACTGTAGATCAGGGGTATTCAGTGATCAAGCTACTGTAGAAACAAACATTCCTTGCATGCAAAGGTCCACATAGTTATAAATAAGACAGTTTGAAGTGGTTATGCTTTGTTTCCACTTCTGACTAGCGATATGGACTCTAAACAGATGAGCTACGTTATGCGGAGAGAATACTTCATACCTCTTTGTTTGTTTGTCTTTAAACATTGTTTCCTTTGTTGACTTTAAACAAGCCGTGTTGTCGGTTTGAGCTAAGCTCTCTTGCCCTATAGCTAATTTCTCATCTGTTGAGCTGACGGCTGCTAAATAGGATGCAATTTTCCGGTGTGATCGGAAAAGAGGATCTGCTCTAGAAGCTATGGTTCATGTTTAGAAAACCCAAGTCACTGAACCATGTATAGTTTGTTTGCTGCGTGCTTGTCAGCACTGTTACGGCGTTTTTCAAATGCTAGGTTTCGTCAGGTCAATTACTTTGCTGGGTCGAATGAGCGCTGATCAGATTGGAGTATGTTTTTAAATCGGAGCTGGTTTCGCTTGTGTTAATGTAGATTCGAACTGAACATTTGTATTTGAGAGAGAAAGGGCAAGAAAGAAAAAGTGACAGAGATAAGGCTGAGATCTTCCTTATCTCAACCTGTCCACACTCATTCTCTCATTTGTGTCTGGAAAAGGTCGAACCTTCCATCATCCATCATCGCTGAGCAGCCGAGTTACACATCTCCACAGTAACAGTGCAAGTGTAATGGCAAGCACTGGCTGCTCGGGCTTTGTGATGTTAAACATGGCATTAGGAGAGAATTAGGGATGAGGAGAACCTCAAGGCTGAGTTTACTCTTTTTATAGTACGCCCTCACCTCCGGATCTCCTGAGAGCTTTGATGTTTTTGTTGTTCTGTATTTTGACATCAATGAGAGTGCATTTGCATTGCAATCCTCCAAGCATTCCTGTGTGTGTGTGTGTGTGTGTGTGTGTGTGTGTGTGTGTGAGAGAGAGAGAGAGAGAGACTGAGAGAGTTAGGGTGTTCAAGGCTGTGTGTTTGATTCTAGTCAGAGCAAAAGGTGATGGAATGGATTGAGATGAGTGTGTATTTTAATTGGAAAAACTGGATAAGGAGATGAGTACAAACATTAAACAGTATAACAATTAAGTGTACAGTGTATGTATGCTTCCAAGAAAAAAAAAGGACCATCACAAATGGGACTGTTAAGGATTCAAATTCTCTTAAACATTTAAAAGAAAAACTAGAATAACTTTACACTCTAGAATAACTTTGTTCAAAATTGATTGCCTCTTCCAGCAGGTTAAGGCTTGAAAATGTAAAGAATAAAGAAGGAGAGTTCTTTGAAATGGGAATGATTAAACCCTGACCCAGTTAGAAGGGTAGAAATCACCCCAGGAATGGAGCAGATGGAGCACATCCAACATTTAACAACTGCCTGATGGAGTGCAAAGTGCCTCCTTATGGTTAGGCTCAGAAATGTAACTTAACTGCAGATTTTATTTTTGTTTATAAATCAATAGCGTTTTTGTCATTCAGTAAATTATTTAGCATCAGGTTTTAGTTGGTTTGCAATAGAGGATATTTGGTGGTTGAATATCAAAACAGAAAAGACAAAACAGTTGCCAGACATCGGGGCTTTGGGTGAGTTTGCTGTATTGCTTTGTTTGTCCAATGCATCCTCTTGGGTCTTTCTTCCCTCATAGAGTGTTTGTCTTTCTGTCCGAAACTAAGCTGAAATGGTTTGCTGTTTAGGTCACCTTAATAAACTGAGGCAGATGGTTCCCCAGGGACATGCACACTATTATTGCCTCTCTCTTTGCCTTTCACTCTCTATATCTGTCTCGTTCTCTGTCTGACTTTATATCCTTTTTCCCCCTTAGTCTAATCTCGCTAATAAATGCCACAGGCTTGACTGTCTATGAATGTTTTCCAATAAATAGATTCATTTGTTTTTGCATACAGATGTGCTTAAAAAATGTTTAGTTTATAAATAATTAAAAGATTTATTTACAGGCAAAAGTGGTGACACAGTTTCAAATTCTCTACACAAACATTTAGATAAACTACTTTATACTCTAGACTGAGGGGGGTGTCCAATCTTATCCGCAAAGGGCCGGTGTGGGTGCAGGTTTTCATTCCAACCAAACAGGAGCCACACCTGATTCCACCTGTTTAATCATTTGATCTTGGCTTTCAGTAAACTCAGGTGTGGCTCCTGCTTGGTTGCAATGAAAACCTGCACCCACACCGGAACTTTCCTGATAAGATTGGATACCCCTAATCTAGAGTATAAAACCTGGTTGCCTCTTCTAAGAAGTTAAAGGGTGGACATCTTGTACATTGGGTGGATATTTCCACCCCAAAAACACATTCAAATAGTTGGGGGAACCGAAACTCAAATATTTAATCACGGCTATATTCATCTCAGTCATCACATTCTCAACCCTGTTGAAAACGTGTAAAAACCTAATATTAAAGAGCTGAAAATGCTATGCATGGAGGACCAGGTCATCTACAAAGGAAACTTTATCAAATTTATTTTCAAACCAGCGTTTTGCGAAAACATGAAGAAAAGTCCATGTTTAAATAAAACACTACAGTATATGTTAATACTTATTTTTCTACAAGTATGCACTCACTGAGAACTATATTAGGATCACCTCTACACCTACTCATTCATGCAATTATCTAATCAGCCGATTGCGTGGCAGCAGTGCAGTGTATACAATCATGCAGATGTGGTCCAGCAGCTTCGGATAATGTTCACAATAACCATTAGAATGGGGGAAAAACATGTGGTCATGATTGTTGGTGTCAGAAAAGTGGGTTTGAGTATTTCTCATGCATGACAGTCTCTAGGGTTTACTCAGAAGTGTGCATTAAAGAAAAAACATCCTGTGAGCGGTGGTTCTGTGGATACCTTGTTGATGAGCGAAGTCAACGGAGTAAGGCCAGACTGGTTTGAGCTGACAGAAGGGCTACAGTAACTCAAATATCTGCTCTGTACAATTGTGGTCAGCAGAAAAGCATCTCAACAGATCAAACTTTGAGGCAGATGGTTTACAACAGCAGAAGACCACGTGAGGTTTCACTTCTTTCAGCCAAGAACAGAAAGCTGAGGCTGTAGTGGGCACAGGCTCATCAAAACTCTACAGTTGAAGACTGGAAAAATGTAACCTTGTCTGATGAATCTCAATTTCTGCTGAGACGCACAGATGTTAGGATCAGAGTTTGGCACCAACACCATAACTCCATGGATCCAGTCTGCTTCCAGGCATGTGGAGGTGGTGGAATGTTTTCTTGGCACACTTTGGGCCCATTAATACCAATCAATGATCACTTGAATGCCACAGTCTATCTGAGTATTGTTGCTGACCATATACATCCCTTCACAACCACAATTTACCATCTTCTAATGGTTACTTCCAGCATGAAGATATAATGGTTACTTCCAGTGCCTCACCATGCACCATGTCACTAAGCAAAACTCATCTCAAACTAATTTCATGAACATAAGAATGAGTTCAATGTTCTTCAGTGGCCTTCACAGTCACCGGATCTGATTTTAATAGAACACCTTTGGGATGTATTAGAACGGCAGATTCGCAGGATGAAAGTGCACCCGAAAAATCTGCAGGAATTGTGGGACACAATCATGTCAACATGAAACAAAATCTCAAAGGAATGTTCAACGTCTTGTGGAATCCATGTCAGGAAGCATTGAGGCTGTTTTGAGAGAAGAGGGAGGCTCTACCTAGTATTAATATAATGTTCCTAAGAAAGTACTTGGTGTGTGGTTGTGTGTTGTGTGTGTGTGTGTGTGTGTGTGTGTGTGTGTGTGTGTGTGTGTGTGTGTGTTGGATATATGGATAGATATAACTAAGCCGGGTAGCACAGAGACGCTGAGGATGGATGAATATGGCTGGCAGTGTTTTGGTAATCAGCAGAAAGATCCATGGATTAATCTGGCCAGCAGAGTGCTGCTCACACACCACTGCTTTTAATTCACTACTTTATAATACTTACCGTCTCAAAAACCCATCAACACTGGAAAAGTCATAAAGAACAGTGTGAAGTTCAGCGAGTTAGAGAGATTCGGCTCTTACTCTCTATGGGAATGTGTGTTTAACATCAACTCTGAGACGGCTGCACAGTCTGTTATCTGAAATAGCGTGGCAAACAACTATAATACTCTATTTCACGCTGATCTCCGCACCTGTTTCCTCTCGGTACCCAAAGCAATGCTGTGCGGCTTTTTCCATGAGCTTAGCTTTTTCAATAAATGCTGATTTCTTCAGAACCATGGGCAGCTACTGACCAGCGTATGCAAATGATTTCTGCTGAATTTGTGGTTATAGTATGTTAGGTCATTCAGAAGGACCCGGATTTGTATTGGTTGTTTTGGGGTTTGTTAACAATAGGCCTTTCTGTTTAGACCACACCCACTTCAGGATTAAATCTGAATATACACTATATGGCCAAAATTATATTCTGTACAACCTAAAGATGTTCACTGATGTTGAGTCAGGCCTCTGTGCAGGCCACTTGAGATCTTACACTCCAATCTCAGCAAACCATATCTTCATGGAGCTCGCTTCGTACACAGAGGCATTGCCATGCTGGAACATATTTAGACCACTCAGTGAAGGTAAATCTTAATAATACAGCATACCCTACAAAGACATTCCTCCATTCTTGTGGCACCAGTTTGAGTAGGGTTCACACATGGGTGTAATGGTCAGACGTCCACATGCTTTTGGCCATATAGTATGGATTCATGTCATTGCATATATACATCAAGGGTGCATCTCAAACACAGACCCAGCAGTCCACAGTTTGTAAATTATGAGACATGTACTTATCTAAAAGTATGTTTCAAAAAGAACACTGCATAACCAAACCTGATCAGAACAGCTGGCTATGAAAATATACTGAATGTAGCCTCCATGACAGTGCCCCGAAATGTTTTTACAAGGTTGTAATTACCTGCAAATGAAGTACACTTACTCAGGATGATACAGATGATACAGCACTGATACATGTGGCTGCCATTCCTGGAAGCCAGCCAGGGACTCTGGGTAGCTCCTTGGAGAGGTTTTGATTAGTTCGTTTGCAGTCGAGTTGCACTACCAGTTAAAGAGTCAGTGGCAATGGAGTAAGCGACTTCATAGAGAGAGAGAGGGAAAGAGGGTGACAGAAGAAAAGATTGCTTTCATTAATTAAAGAACTGACAACTTTGATTTCCGAACGTCTCCTGTTCTCACTGCCAGTGAGAGTGAAAAACAAAGTGAGAGATGGATAGAGTATAAGGTTAAAGGACCGTCAACACTGCAGTCATTAGAGGAAATAATGAAATAATTCTCTGTCTATATAGACACGGATCATTAAATATTTGAAGTATCATCTGAATTTGGACCTGAAAAATGGAAAAGCAAATCAAACCGAGGGTGAATTTAATTGCCGTGTTTCAAACTTTTCGTCTTTTAAACAAAAAAAAAAAAAAAAAAAAAAAAAAAAAAAAAAAAAAAAAAAAAAATAAAAAATAAAAAAAAAAAAAAAAAAAAAAAAAAAAATTAATAAAAAAAAAAAAAAAAAAAAAAAAAAAAAAAAAAAAAAAAAATATTTCTCACTTTGCTTGCTGCTCATAAATATTTTTAAGGCATTATTACTATTAATATATTAATAAACCTTTATTACACATTATATTGGTAATACTATCATCTGTCATGAAACCCTAGTTAGAATACATACTGTAAACAATTCATAACACATTATACAGTGGGGGGTTTAGTATTGGGCACGTTAACATTTTTTTCAGTAAATATATTTTCAATGAGGATATTCAAATGAAATTGTCTCCAGATGTCAGTATTAAAGAATTCACAACATTAAAGTCCATAAATTGAAAAAATTTAAAGAGTAGCCCAAGAGTCAAGGACCACTCAGAAAGAGCTCCAGAAACACTTGGAGGCAGCAGGTGCCATCGTCACAGAGCAAACAATAGGCAATGCACTCCACTGCAAAGAAATGGCACTGCACATCACCCTCAAAACACTACACCAACAGTGAAGTTTGGAGGTGGAAGCATCATGGTGTGGGGTTGTTTTTCGTCGCATGGTACTGGCAGACTTCATATCATTGAAGGAATGATGAATGGAGCCCTTTACCAGGAGATTCTTCCAGCAGGACAACGATCCAAAGCATACAGCAAAGGAAACTCTCAGTTGGTTTCAGAGGAATAAAAAATCAAGGTGTTAGAATGGCCCAGTCAATCACCTGACTTTAATCCAATTGAACAAGATTTAAAGACGATATGTTTAGAAGAACGGGCCAAAATCACACCTGAATACTCTGGCCCATTCATTTCTTCTTAATGGACGTGTCTTGAAGCTGTTATTATTAACAAAGACTCTCCACCAAGTATTAAATAAATTTCAGTTAGCGTGTTCAATACTTTTTACCTGTGTCATTCCGCTTTATTACACATAACTTTATATATGGACTTTAATGTTGTGAATTCTTTATACTTCCGGATTTCTTGAGTTAATACTGATGTCTGGTGAAAATTCCATGTGAATAGTCTCATTGGAAATATTGCTGTTACTGTATAATGCATTATAACCAAGTAATTGAGCAGTGTGTAAAATGGTTATAAAACATCGTGATTGTTTTATATCTGTTATATTCATAGTTCATTATACATATGGCCTTCGTAGAAAGTATTATAACTCTACATTGCTATCTTCAAATCAAAAAGGGTAGTGTTTTCTCACTATTTTCAGTTTATTTTGCCTTTTGGATTGTTGTTTTGTTGCAGCATACACCCCCGTTTCATTTCTAACATCAGAAACCATGAAGATTGAATTCATCTTGAGTGTAATTCAGCTGTGTTCAGTCCCCTCTGTTGTTATTTCACTGTAGTGAAAAACATTATTCAAGCAAGGCTAGCTTCTTCATTTTACCGTGACAAATTGGAGTGTTGTGAATTTAGACGTGGGTAGGTAGGATTTAATACCAACATTTTAATGCACTTAATTTAAAGTGAGACGTAATTATAGTAGATGAACCATCAACTCTATCAGCTTATCCATTAAACCATTGATATGTTTTATTTACGAGCGCACATCGAATTACCAAAAACATTTTATGGTGTTATTTCATTAAATAAATTCAAAATAGCTAATCGAATCCATGATTAAAAATAACATACATCCCAGACACATTATGACTTGATTTGTATTATGACCTAGATTTAGTGTCCCGTGATTATATGCATAATTTCAGTGGCGCACACAGAAATTCGACTTTATAACGTGTGTAACCTGACTCTGAATATGCATAACTTTCCATCACAAAATATTGTGTTCAGACTTAACACTGTTTGTGTTCAATTTCAAGCTGATTGTGAACAGAATTTTGCTTAATTTTGTCATTGCACATGCCATGTTCAACATCCTAGTGGTCAGCTTTGGCCAAAAATAAAGGATGATATGAGCAATGTGAATTCTCAATCAAATACTGTGTGTGTATGTGTGGGTTTTGTCAGATCCAGACACTGTTATCATGTATTAAAGTTTTCTTATCATCTTGTTCCTTCACAGCTATACCCCTTATTTAATCAGTTTTGGTGTGGTAAAACTGAATCAATATTTAAAATCAATATATCTTTGATGAGCTTCACAGCAGCTATTCCTTTTGGGGTAAATTATCAAAGCTCATTGAAATATGTGGTTTTTTTTTTTTTTTTTTACTCTTTTTTTTCATTTCATAGGACACACAAGGCAGAAAATATCTTCCTTTTGGTGAAACTATGAAAAATGTTGAACATTATACAGTATATTCACTGCATTCTATGTTTATTATTATTATTATTATTGCTGAATTTTTTTAAGTGAGCATTTTGTATGTGTTTAATATTTCATATTTATAAAATGAGCCTTTCCTGTAACTATGAACCAGTAAACACTGAATTCCTAAATTCTTCATAAATATATATTTAACTCATTACCTCATAACTAAACTACTATTTTAAAAACACATGGTAACTAAAGCTTTCTTAACTTTCTAACCAAGAACAAAAAAAAATACATTTAACCAAAGAAAGCATAACATCATTTTTCACAAACACTAAAGCTGATTTTAAAGTTAATAACCTGCTAAACTGTTTATTTCATTTTATTCCAACATTTGACCTCTAACCCTTTGACCTATGAACATTGAGATTGTAAGTTGTTGAATTTGTTTTCATTTTTGTTTTTTTGTTTGTTTGTTTGTTTTTTTTTCTTTTCTTTTGTTTTTTTTTCTCCAAATTCTCTAAAGGGAACTTTGATAATGAGCGCCTGGCTATTGCCAGACAAAGAATCCCATACAGACTTGGTCGGGTAGTAGACGAGTGGCTACTCGACAAAGGTAATAAACTCCATTAATCCCACTTAATGAGCTAATCGTCTAATTGACTTAACCACATCTCTGAAAGAGGGGCAGACCCATCAGTGCTTGCTGTAATTCCCAGGCATTTGGCGAGAAACAGACAACAGAAGGTCCAAAATGAGAAAATTAATGAACTATCCAGCTTTGTTAATGTGTACTAATAATACTAGTAATCAATCAGCCTCTTTTAAACAAGTGCTACATGGATAAACTGTTATTTAATTGAGGATCATGATCTATTTCTAGGCAATTATGTAGATGACTCTTGTAAAGAACCGAAAAACTTATTTTATATTGATATATAAGTAATTCTTCTTGGACATTGGTCTGCACACCATGTATAGTGTGTCCAAAATGATTATAAAAGGTGTCTTTTGCACATCTCAGTGTGGGACTGCACCTCTTTGGAGTATTAACCCTACCAATAACCAGCACATAACATCCCCCTAACCTCCCAGCAACAGCCAGCATACAACCCCTCCCACTGGTTATTACCCTTACTCTACATCCCAGTGCACATGGCTGTTGTGAATTCTTCTCATTCATGTTATAGATTTTATATAAGCGTTCAGATATTAAAGAAGCATTAAGCCAACTATGTTCTTGTTGGAAGAACTCCCAGTTTACAACAGTTTGAGAGATTGAAACCTTATGCTCATAATCATGAGCATCTTTAAACGTTAAAGGGACTGCACTTTAACGATTTGCCCATTCAAATTGACTCAACTTTAACCCTTTGAGTGCCAGACACCCCCCCCCACCCCACCCTTCGTGTGCACTATCGTTGGTGATGCCGTAGGTGGTTAATTTCTAAAGAAGTATAAACGTTTTTTGCTGCTTTTACCTTCCCTTTCTCTTCATACGCAAAAGCAGTAGTCATGTTTGGCCAGCAATATTAATCATACACTAGACATACTATAGAACTCAGGAGCGTTAGATTTGTCGTTTTTACATAATGAGAGAAATTAAGTCTAAATTTTGAGTCAATAGTAAAGCTCTAAGCAATCTTTGTGATGCTATTAATTATTAAGCGCCAATTCAGGCATGAAATTGTAAACCACGTTAATTTGTTTGAAATGCTGAATTAGAGATTTCTATGTGTGTCAGACTGACACATTTGTCATCTTAATGGAATTATCCCCCCCTTCTAGTCAAGCATTACATTTGGAAGATATCTAAATTATCTGTGATGTAAAGTCTTTTAGACTCCTCCGTAATTACTCCTCCAGATTAAATATACCGAGTCAGTGAAGCACATATTTCTAAGAAATCATTAGCAAGACGGATTTGTTTTGTAGACACACTGGAGATTTGGATATTTATCTCGGTCTACAGTATCCATAAAGAGTATATGACCTCTTTCATCTGTACATTAATAGGTCAATTAGTGTCGGAGATAATATTAGTTCAACCTAAAGAGCAGCAGAAGTAAATGAAGAGAAGGGAATAAATAAGGGAGACACAGCAAGTGAGAAAGGGAGGGGGCTGTTAATTTGTTTCTTTCAACTCAAAGGGTTAAAGCCATAAGCCATAGCGATAACCAGAAAGAGAGACAGAGTCCCAAGGGCAAGCAGAATTTAACCACCTAACAGCAAATCAAATCCAACCTCGATCTAAACTCTGAGAGCTGTCAGTCCTGTCCTCCGATCGTCAAACCAATCCGATTTTAGCCAACAGGCATGCTCTCGGTCATAAACCTGTTTCTAAATGCACATAACCTTTTGAAAAATTTGGATAAGTATCATCGTAATTGTATTCAAGACATACCTAAACACACCACTAACCAGATTTAAAACATTTTAAACCAAAATTAACTGTTCGTGTACTGTTATCATGGACAGTACATGCCACCCTCGGTCTTACCTCCCTAAAAGACTGCAAACTCAGAGGGTTAAAACCTGACACGGTTTGTGGAAAAGCTGCACATTGTAATAATCTGACGTCTAACCATTGGATGACTAAAGGTTTTAAGAGATTTTTGTGAAAAACTAGGTCCCTTTAACATTTATTGTAACATGAACACATTGATGTTTGTGATGTATGTTGAGACTCATATCATGAATCTTATTTGACTGATAGATTTATATATTACAATTTAATGTCAAATTGTCTATAGTTGTGCATGTATGAATCTGCACCATGTGTATTGGTTCAAATGGAATATTGAATGTTTTTTTTTTTCTCTCTACTGATGGGTCTCTCACACTTCATGGTCTCTCTGAAATTACACTAATCAAATCTCCCTCCTCAGCTGGCAATGGGATTTTGGCTGCATATGGCGGTTTCTTTAATGAAAGTACCAAAGGAGATGATCCAGAGAAATAATGGTACTGAAGAAGAATTTTTTTTTTTTTAGAGCTGCGTTTGCTCATTCGTCCTACTTTTGCTGTGGCTCAGATTTTTCCTCCCTCTCCGTATCCCCCAATATCACTCCCGACATTGAGTTAGATGAGAGAGAACGTCTAGGACATGTTACAGTGAGGGAGTTATAAATCCAAAACGGCAGCAGTTATAGCAGCTCGATGGAGGGGAAAAAGAAGTCCCTAAACTTTGTAACAGCTCGATTCCAGCGAAACCCACTCAGTCGTGTCGTTTCGTTTTCTAAAGCCACTCTCCTCTGTTCCCTCATCCCTAGCATCCTCCCATTGCTTCATATCTCATTACATTTCTTTCTTTGATCCCTACCGCCTTCCATTATCTTGCTGCCTCTCTTTTTAACTCTCTCGGTCTCTCTAGTCCTCTCCCATTTGTCTCCGACAGTCCTTACTTTTCACCACGCCTACTGTAAACGCATTACGGCAGCTCAGGGGTATTCTTCATTTGGTAGCACTTTATTTGAAGGGTACCTACATACTGTAGCTAAGCTAACTTTGCCCATTGCAGGAACTACCTTTCCTTTTGCTGCGTACCAAGAAATCAAGAAAAATAAAAAATAAAAAACAATACAAAATGTTCTCTCATAAAACAAAAAGCAACGAGTAACTTGCAATAAAATATTGGAAACTGTTGAATTTTACATCAGCTTTTTAGTTTTGTATGCTTTGGTCATAGACAGTGATAAACAATTTAGAAAAGGTCTTTAAAGATTAAAACAGTAAATTTAGTCTATTCATTTGAACTCAGACTGTAGCTCCCCTCTACTACAATATGGCATAGCTGTAGAAAACAAAAACAAACAAACTAACTAAAATAAATACATAAATCACACATGGCCACAATTCTACTAGTCAAGAGTAATGTCACTTGACTTTTTGACATAAGACTTTAATAAAGCATTTTATAAATGCTTATGAATGTGTAGGGTACCCTTCAAATAGAGTGTTGCCAAATAAGGTGTTACCCTTCATTTTTACTATTTTAGGGTGTTGGTTTGAGGAAAAAAATTATACCATAGCTCTGTTGAACTGTCAAATTGTATTGGTCAGAGGTGTTGATTAATTTTCCATAACAGCACTACCGACAAGAGTGGCAATTGTTATTGAAATCACAAATTGGTGAAGCTTCCTGAAAGCTTCCTGAGACGTTTGTTTAACATTTATGGAAGGAGTCTCCAGCTCCAGTGTCAGTGCTTTTTTTTACATCCAGTAAGTTTTCCGCCACAGGAAAGTCCTCAGGACCAAGGATTTGTTCGATTTTTTTTTTTTGTAAACTGAAGAGTTGTGTTCTTTGTTTGTTTGTTTGTTTGTTTGTTTGTTTTATTAACTTCAAAAGAGAAAAAAAGAAGCGGATGAGGGAAAAAATGTTTATAGCTGTCATAATGTACGCGATAACAGGAACTATCTTTGTTTGACAGATATTCCACAACATTAAACGTAACTATAGGTGGATAGTGTCATTCGTTAATACATTTAATTTTGTAAAGAGGAATAAAACACTACGGCATGTGCATTTTTTATTTTTTTTTATTTTTTTTTTTTTGTGGAAACTAATCAATTAACTCAGGATTTAAGGTGAGAGCACACCTTGGATAGGAGATGTATATAGATATACAAAGACAGAAACAAGGAAACAAGTGAAAGAATAGAACAATCTTTCTAATCCTGCTCACTGGGAAAGAAATAAAGCAGCATGACATTACAAATAAGCTCAGAAAATTGGTCTTTCTTTGTATGTTTCATCACAGTAAACATGTTGCCTAGAGTTGATGAGGAATATTTATCCACACTCTCTCCGGTCTCAGCCAGAGCCCACTGGTATAGAATGAAAGCTTCATCTGAGAGGCTTATACCATTGGTTCAGAAGTTTTGTATTTTGTATGCAAAACACATTTTTCACAGTCTAACATTCCTGATTAAGCTCATGAACAGCTTTAATTGTGAGCATGATTCATCTGGTGTGTGTAGCAGAGTAGGGGAGTAAATCTACAGCATAGGATTATGAGGCACTGTGATATAAGTATACTTTATGGTTACCTTGGCATCCAATACTTGCTTCTTTATTAGTGCAATGGAACAATGAGGCTAAAACATGAAATAAAAGTCTATAGGATCCTTGTCTAACAAGCCAGACTTTTTTTTTTGTTTCAACATTAAACATGGCATAATATTAAATGTCCTATTTTCACAGGAAGAGGCTGTTTAACTGACCAACCACAGATCTTTCCTAAAGCTTATGGGCAAACATGCAAAGGTAGCTTTTATCTTACCTACTGATGAGTCATAGGATGTAATTTGCTTGTGTACTGTTGCCCTGGAAGGACAGGCAAGAGCAGGAATTATATATACAGGAAGAGACCATTTAACTGACCAGCCACAGACCTTTCCTATTGCTTATGGGCAAACATGCAAAGATACCATTTAAAGACAAAATTCTGTGGGCCATAGATTGCGCCACAGAGCTAATTTAACTTCCATTTCCAACATGTCTTTCCATTTCTTAACTGTCAAAAGAAAAAATAAAAGCCTGGCAACACAGAAATACAATCGGATTGCAAGATCCTTCACGATTGTGAAACTCATGGCCAGATAAGTGTACAACAGGTATCACATGCTCAGAGGTTGCTTAATTTAATATAATCCTATTTATTACATAAATACATGACCAGGTGTTTGTATAGCCTACTTGGCTAAATCTTATTTTTACATTTTTTATTTTATTTTTGTAAAATGGCAGTGTAAAATGTTCTAGTTTAAATCTAGGTCCAGAGACCAGAAAGATATGAAACTCTGATGGTGGTCCCCATAATGATATATGTTTGTTCATGTGTATAGAACTGAAAGTTCATGTTTGAAAGATTTTTCAATAAAATAGCCTTCCATTACCTGATAGCTATTTTTAACCTCATAGCTTCCATGCAAAGCTAAATAAGCAAACATCCAACACCAGTTATTTGTAGTAAAGGGGAAATTGTGCAATTTCTTCACCATCTATTCTCCTCAAACAAAGAGAATGAAAACAGGAATGGAGGCTGTTTGTGTGACAGAGTGCTGCTTCACTCTCAGACCGACCCTTTTATAACAATTATGTTCATTTAGATTCTAGTCACGCTAATTGCTAATGAACAAACCCTCCCACTCAATTCATTGTTGTGAAACATTGTCTCAAACTAGGGACATGTCAGTCCACCTACTCCAGTGTAGGGAAGGCTCCTTTGGAAATGTAATAGGTTAAAGATTACAAGTTTCCCTATTGAAAATGTAACACGTAATGTAACTATTTCAATTACTTTACTAACTGTAACTGATTATTTTTCAAAATTTCTAATGAATGTTTTCAAGTGTTTTCAAACATCTAAACCAGCCAGGGTTAACCTTACAGTAGTACTCAACATTGATTACTGTCAGACTTTAAAAATCCTTCATCACTTTAAGATTATAATAATTTAATTGTAAAGCACAGCCAGCACAAAGTCAGACTTTAGCACCTGTTTTAACTTTGAGATCGTTCTGAGGATAAATAATGAGGTAAAATCAAAACAAAACATAGTTTAATAGCTATGATACTGATTTTGAAATCAAATCTTTGCATAGATATGATTAGCATCTAACAATGCCTTGGAAAAAACAGCTAAATTTTATAAAATACACTGAAAATTAAAAGTGGTCAAGTTGCTTTGGCCAGGTGGGGGGGGGCTGTTGGTGCCCTGAATTTCACAACTCAATGACCTCGTGAGTCATTAATGCAGGTTATGCTACAATGCTGAAATATCTATAATATTAGATCTGACATGGTTACCAACCTTATTCAAGGTGGAAAAACTCAAAGGGTTCATAAATAGAAGCGTGGCTGGTAAAGACGTCTTTAGCTAGCTAGCAGACTAGCCAATTTGTTATGAAAGGAGATTAACATTGTTAAGTAAACTACTGGAAATGCACAAAGCAGTACAGAACTAAAATACATCTTGAATATACATTAGTAGCATGGTGTGGCAGGCGAGAATAGGTAATGCCTTTCCTACTTTATTTAAGGACTGCTTACAGTTAACTGTAAGCTACATTACATACCTGCAGATGCTTCCTCATTCTCGTCATTGAAACCATCAACGCCGATAGCAATTTAATAGTTGGCAAACATATTTTGCACTGAAGTGTTCTATTTGCGCCCTTTTCTGATTTCTGGATGAAATGATTTTTAAAAAAATTAAATTCCAGCACTGGAACACAGTGCCATAGTGGCAACTCTCAGACAGGTTGTAGCCTAAAGCTTTCAGCGGCAATGTGGATTGATGTAATTGGCCGTTGTGGTGTGCTGCAAATTCAAACAAGAGAACCAATCAAAAGCATCAGAATAGCAACGCTTTACATAACAGCCTTTAAATGGTAGGAGATATCATGCGCATAAAAAACAGGCCAATCAAACAAATTAATATTATTCAACAAATACTATCTACTTGCAAAAAGTATTCAGATGTAACCCCCTTTATAATCATTAATATTTTCATAAGTAACTGTAATTTAATTACACATTTTTTTCTCAGTAACTAACGGATTACAGTTACATTAATTTTATAATTAAATTACGTAACGCCGTTACTCCCGAACACTGGCCTACACAACAGCTCTAGCTTACTGCTTTTACTTGATCAGTAATGGCTTTATTTATATATATATATATATATATATATATATATATATATATATATATATATATATATATATATATATATATATATATCTTTCTTAACATTTGGCATTAACAACCGCCCCACCCCCCCTCTCTCTCTCTCTGTGTCTCTTTCTGGAGTCCAGCAGATCTCTTATCTCATGCAATTATGCTGTCATATTTCTGTCCCTGCTGATGAGCCTTAGTATGTAATTTGCTTGTCTGCTATTGCCTTGGTAGGACAAGCTCAGGCAGGGACGTGATCTTGGGAAATAGTCTCTACAGCAACACATAAGGCAAAGGAGCTCAGACAGTCCAACCTCGCCAGTCCTTCGATTAAACTTTAGTGTCCACTTTCTTTCTTACTTGTTTTCTTTCCTCGCCTCCAAACCTAACTTTCTCCTGTCATGAGCAATTTTCCTCTCGCCTTTCTTTCTCAGACAATACTGATTCATGGGACTGGAAAATCGCCTACTTGTGCTGTTAGAAAAGCAGCAAAAAAGAAAGTTCAGCACTTAATTACTAGTACACTCCTTGTGCTGAGGAGATAACTGCCACCCACTTCCATAATCAACTCTGGCAGCCTCACCCAGCCAATGCAGGAGATGAGGAATTCTTAAAGAATCAAGTATTCTCTCTCTCTCTCTCTCTCTTTCTTCTGTGACAATGGGACTTGGAAAACATATGCACATGTTTCTCTCAAGCAAAGAAACATAGATACCATGACCCAGTTTGTCACTTTTCAATACTACATACTAAGGATTGCATAGGCTAGTCTACTAATACATTCAGTAGTCATTGCTGAAACCATGCTAGCTGAAATCAGAACTTGTAATTAGTCAGTATTGTAGATATATCATCCTCCATCCCAGGAAGACCACTCATTGAGCAATAAAACAGGCTCTGTTGTTGGACATGAGCGTCTATGCTGTGGCTCTCAATTCCAGATTCAATAATGTCTGATGAGCAACAATGAATGGACGCACTTTTTAAGAGTGAGTCCATCCTAAGAAGCATTGACGCTGGAAATGTCATTTGTAGCCTGCATAGTTCCCATGAAATCAAAATTGAAGTTCTGTGGCTTTTAGTATGAATATGCTAGCCTTAAGGTGATCTATAAGCTAGTGTGCTCCAAAACAATGACAATATTTGCATTTAGAAGATATATGCATTCAAAATATAGAGTCTCTCCACCAATACGGATCAACAATTTTGATGACATCATTCTGCACTTCAGTTTCTCATCAGATTTGCTGGCCATTGATTGGTCTCTAGAATCTGAAATGTCCCTCACCCATCTTGCTGAAGTCAAATCATATCAGGTAACATGGGTCGGAAATGTGTCTTTGGCTGTTCAAACACTGGCGTTTTATTCAGTTTTCCAAGTGTAAGGTTGGTTAAGAAGGAACTGGCTTCAATTCATTCACTTTGAAGAAGGAGGTTTTGAGACAGACATTTAGACCGGCTTAGCGTGGGTTCTGAGATAAGCCGATATGTGAGATATTGTTTATTTAAAAAGGGGGAAGAAACAATTGATATGGCCCACACTGTCTTCTTGTTTCAGTGGAAATTATGTCAGCACATCGATTAACACTGTACGTTTCAAGGAACTTCGCAGGGACTTTAACAATAGAAGACTAGTCAACTACTTTTCTTTTTTCTTTTTACTTTTTTTAATTACTGCTTGACTAGCCATGCCATCCCCTCCATAGTACAAATACCTTTTTTTAAAAGTTTAAATGGATCCATTTATATGATATGGTCAGGCATCCCAAACACCAACACTCTTCCAAACAAATGTAGAACACTAATGGCAGCCATGCTTGAAGTCGTTTCTAAACTGAACAGTTTAACAAGTGTTGTATGTGGTTGTAAGTATGTGAAATACTGTAAGTTCGTTGTTTTTCTTAGTCCATCTGTTCATTATAAATCTTTGATACCTGCTCTTGATTTCATAAGTGTCTGCGTTTGTGTTACAGTAGAAAACTTCAGCATCGTAAACAGGACCTTGAAGTGTAAACGAAATAGCTGGCACTTTTATCACCCTACAGTGGAAGGCGTCATCGTTGCAGGGAGTAGGAAATACTTAAGACCACCAAGTCATGTCCTTGGGTTTTCTTTCATGGGACTGAGAATCTTTTAAGGATGAGCATTTTGCATCAGTGGGCCTTTTTGTGTTTGGGTAAATTGACACGAGCGGCCACTCACCTGGTGTATACCTGGTGTATAATGATATCATCAGAGAACCTCCAATTTACCACATCCATACCCAGTCATCTCGGTTAATACCTACTTAACTCTGCTGGATTTCAGGAAATACATGCAAACAGGCTAATACACACACGTACATGCAGCTCACATTCCTGTTAGTCCCGGTGGCAGACCTGCAAGCTGTGCATTAGTCACTGAAGCATAACGGTGCTCTGCCCACACACACATATGCAAAAAAAAAAACCCACACACTTCAGTAGCCCACAGTGTAATTACAGGCATCATTTTGGAGTGCTGCCACGTGCCAGAGGAGAGTTTATGAATGTCTGTGTAGTTTGTTTTCTCGCTGCAAATGACATGCCAGATTATAGAAGAAAAAAATATCCATCGAATCGCCGGAAATGTGAAGAAACTGCCATTATGTCTCATCTTCCTTGTCGTGAAGTCACCATTTGAGTTATTTTGTACACATTAACCATATCAATCATCATCTCCAGCGCTGCTCATGTCCTCCCTTCATTATATAGCATGGAATTTCTCTTCCTCTCATCTTACATGTTTTTATTTTGTTCTGGTTTAAAAAGAATAACGTCCTTCTCCACGTTTTCCTCCTCCTCCAAGTCTCATTCGGAGGAACTTCACCTGTGATCGGTGAATTCATTTCCCCAGCATGTGTAGAGTGAGACACATGTCTCACAGTTAGAAGATCAACCCTCCACCATCCATCACTCTGTCAGGGCATAAACACATTGTTCTGCTGTACAACACACACGCACACACACACACACGTGCATTTTACTCCAAATTGATTTACAGTAAGCAGAGTAGTGTCCTTGGAAGCCGGGGAATTTGAGCCATTATGTGTCTTAGAATGGCTTTAATGTTACGAATTAAATTCAACAGGCACCACGTGAATGATTACACTGTAAAAGCTCTTGATAAGCATGCTGGAATGGAATGTTAGTTCCAGTTTTAAACATTAGATGTAAATAATCTGCTCGTAATCTCAAAAGATCAGACGTCTAGTCGTAATTAGTATCCGTATAAATGTTAAGTTCTTGTCCGATACCAGTCATAGAACCAGAACCAGAATATTCAGAAAGCATAATATATATACACACAAGAAATATTGATAAAGAATGATAAATGTCAATTGGAACAGATCAAAACATCGATTACGTGTGTTCGAGTGATATAAGAAGTAAAGATGTCTAGTCTACCAGATAATAAGAATAAGAAGAACCAAGAGTGAGTGAGGGCGAAAGGCATTGGTACAGAAACATCATAGAGTAGAGATCTTCAGAAATGAGACACAGAAACCATGCTATAAAACGTATCAAGAAATATCTCCTTAGTTTTAAAGAATTCCATAATCAAGTTGATATTTTTTGTCGTCCAATGGGTTTTCCGTAACTCACCACAAATAACTTATATAACAATTCCTTCTATTTAGATATAAGCTGCAGTGTGAAAACGTTTTTTGAAGAAAAGTTGAGCGTATAAGCCGATGATCTGTGCTTCTAGCAACCAAACACACAGAAACAAGGGGATGGATGCTGTCCTACTGCTTAAAAAAAGGACAAAAATCATAGTCTTTGTAAAACTGCCTCTTTCCTTCACTAAGGAACTGAAAGGCTGGCAGTATCTTTCCTCTCTGGACCTCTAGATGAAGTGATGCGCTTAATTTTCTTTGTGCTTCTCTGATTCCCTCGAGGTTCTCTGGCCTCACAGAACGCGTAAAATACTGTACAGTATCTTTACTCAAACACCATCCAATGGTTTTCTGTCTGAACCGTCGAGCTCGCCTCTTCCTGCACACCAGCTCCTTTTTTCTGATTAGAGGAATCAAACTGCATACCCATAATGGAGGTTTTAGTCCCGAGCCTGTTCAGCTTCGTGTGAAGGATCGATGTGAGCATATTCTAGCTAGCGCGAAGACCCGAGTACCTCCCCGGATTGTTCTTCATTTTTAATACAATCCTCTTGCTGTCTCTAGTCCATTTACTCCTCTCTCTCAACTTTTCATTTTCTCGCCTCTTGTAGCATGTCAGTCTGGCTGATACACAAGAGCCACTTTGAAGGATTGAAGTTAGCAATGCTGGTGTTGTCTCGTAGGATGGTCCTTTCATGGGTTTCTCCTTCTCTGTTTCTTTCATTATTCTGTCTTCATTTATTAAAGTCAGTCTCAGACCCCTTTGCTCATCTCATTTTATCTACATTAAACTAAGCCTGTGTAGATGGTATTTGCTAGCCCTAAACTGCATCTCTAGTCAGCTGCCGCTTTTTTCTTCATATTTATATATATATATATATATATATATATATATATATATATATATATATATATATATATATATATATATAGAAAAAAGCGTATATATATGAGAGACCAGGCTATGCAAAACAATTGGCTTAATGGCTAGGACTAAACTACACAAATTGCACAACCACACAGCTATTAATGTCTCCTAGAGGCAACTGCTTAATATAATTGAACAAGACTTACACATTTACAAGAGTAGGAATTAGTTAGGATGAACATGCTTCTCTTCCTGGAGCTGTCCCACAAGTACAGACGTGGGAAGTAACAAAGTAGAATAACTTGAAGGATTGTATGTTCTCACAGTATTTTTATTACAGCTGAATAGGAGCACCTATACCTTTCTAAAGAATTTTTACCACCTCTGCATGTCCAGTGTCTTTTTCACCTTTTTTTCCCTTCCTGATATCTTTCTCTGCATATCTCTTCCTTAGTAACTTTAAAGGTGGCAGCATTTAAGAAACAAATAATAAATAAATCTTTCACTAGACTTAAGGCTGCTGTCTGAACGAGATCAAAGGTTCTACAGTGCTGTGAAAAAGATGTCTTCTGTTTTTGTGTATATCTCATACTAAATAGTTTTAGATCTTCAATCAAAATACAAGGTAAAACAAAGGCAATCTGAGTAAGCACACAATACATTTTGTATTTATTTATTTATTTATTATTATTGCAGCAAAAAAAAAGTTCTCCAACACCTATCACCCATTTGAAAAACTAGCTTCCCCCTTAAACTTAAAATCTGGTTGTGCCACCTTTAGCAGCAATAACTGCAAGCGAATGCTTCCAATAACTGGAGATCAGACTTTCACTTATTTCTAGGACTCGGATTTACTCCTGTGCTTTGGATCGTTGTCTTGCTGCATAATCCAGTTGCGCTTGAGTTTCATCTTACGGACTGAAGACCGGATATTCTCCTTTAGGATTTTCTGGTACAGAGCAGAATTCATGTTTCCCTCAATTACTGCAAGTTGTCCAGGTCCTGAAGCAGTAAAGCATCCCCGCACCATCACACTGCCACCACCATGCTTCACTGTAGGTATGATGATGTTTTTGTGGAATTCTGTGTTTGGTTTACGCCAGATGTAACGGGACAGTTCCACTTTCGACTCCTCAATCCTCAGAACATTCTCCCAAAAGGTTTGAGGATCATCAAGGTGTGTTTTGGCAAAATTCAGACGAGCCTTAATGTTCTTCTGGGTTAGCAGTGGTTTTCACCTCACCACACTTCCATGGTTGCCATTTTTGCTCAGCGTCTTTCTGATAGTGGAGTCATGAACAGTGACGTTTATTGATGTAAGAGAGGCGTGTAGTTGCTTCGATGTTGTCCTTGGATCTTTTGTGAATTCCTGGCAGCAAATGCATTTTCACACAGGCCCAGTTTGTATTGGATAACTTTTTTGTGTCAAAAAATAACATTATCATTGAAAAACTGTATTTAGTGTTTACTCAGGTTGCCTTTGTTTTATCGTATATTTTGTTTTAAATTCAGAAGCAATTTAGTATGAGATATACGCAAAAACAAAATAACTTTTTCACAGCACTGTACAAGCAATTTATTTCAGATTTGAAATGTAAAAGTACTCCAATGTTAGTGAGAGTTTGGGCTGCTAAATTTGTCAAATACGTTCACAGAACTCTTGTCTAAAACACTATAGGGTTATAGCCAAGTGTAGGCAAGCGTCTGTGATATTGCCCCACAAATTTGGCTAACATAAGATTCCGTCAAGGGTCCCTCAAAGGTTCTTTGGATATTTAAGAGTTTTTAGCTTCCTTAAGGGGGGGTCTTTCTGATAGTGTGAAACACTCTGTTGCAAGCTTCTACTTAGAACCTAAAAGGATATATAACAGAACCCTTATGGGTGCTAAAAGAAATCAAGGGTTCATCAAGGCTTCTTATGACAGTTATCATTTTTAGTTTTCTAAAGCGATTCAACTTGGGAGATTTTCCTCAATTATAGGGCTATAGAGGGACAAACCAGAGTCCTTTATGATGTTAGATGAAAACATTTTTCTAAGATTGTACCCAGGCCTGGGTTTATACGTGTCCTGTTACTTCATTTCTTAATTATAGGTGAAGCTCTAAACATACTCCAAAGGGTATTTTTATTGAATACATATTCATTTATTCATTCATTCATTCATTCATTCTCAGTAACAACTTTATTCCAGTCAGTGGATCTGTAGGCAAGAACACAACCTGGATGGGATACCAGTCCATTGCAAGACACTATACACACATTTTCACACCTATGGGCAATTTAGAGTCACCAATCCACCTATTGGAAAGTTTTTTCGGACATCGGAGAAAACCGGTAAAGCCGTGCAAGCATGTTATATTTTACATATTATTCAGAGAGACCAGAAATGTGAGAGACAAAATAGTGTGTATACGTGTTGTTTGTTTATTCTCCTTTGCCTATATCAGCCATCTATAATGGGCCATTTGTGTACTATCCTCTTTTCTCCTGAACATAAGTTCTACAAAATCAGGGCTCCTTTTTCAAGATCCTTTCCAGAACTGCTTACCCCAGTGAGAAATTAACTCATACAAAGATCCGGTTCATAAGTCATCTGTGTAGGCGTCATTATAGCTTAAAGTCATCAGCAGCCCTCCTGGGGTTCAGGCAGATGGGCTGAACTGTTAATGATCCGCTAATGCTAGTGTCAACCTAATGGAAGAGCTTAGCTTATTCTGTCACTCAGACATGCACATTCTCACAAGAGCAGTGAATCAATGTAGTGTTTCACACACACACACACACACACACACACACACACACTCAAATACACACATGGACACTAAAATTAATGAAGTGTGATCTGCACAAACAAGGCTATTAAGTAAATAATAGGCTCAGTCGGTATTAATTGAATCAAAAAATGGACGTCTGGTGCATTTTCCCATTCTCAAACGAACTGTGGAGCCACACTGGGTGCTTTAGCCAAGCATGACTAGAGGGGAAGCAAATTGGCCACAGAAATAATCATATGAGCAGAGAAATTTGCACATACACACACAAATGGAAACGTTCTCCAATTGTTACGTCCGTAAAATTATTTCGTGTGTGGCCAGTCTTGCCGTATCTCCCATTGCATCAGTAAAATCTATCTTCCGTTGTCCCCTACTGATCTGTCCATCACTCACTATGCAGAAGAACACCTCGTCAGAGGTCATTCCCTCACTCCCTATATCAGTTTGAGCTGTGAAGAAGACAGGAATAGGGCGTTGACATCGGCAAAGGAGACAATGACGGAGAAACAAATCTCTCTTGTCTTGCTAACACACCTGAAGCTTGATTAGACAAGTTTGTAGGACATAATAATTACACGCCTAACTGCTACCTTTAGTTGTATCCATGTCCAATTTTTTTAAGTGTTACCAGGACAATGAAGAGAGATTTGAGGCTCTTTGTTGTCTATGAGCCTATTTCATGCTGTGTGTGTTGGAATGTCAAAACTCAGAGACCTTACTATTTCCTTTTCTTACTTTCCTTCACCATCTCTTCTATATTCAAACCTCCTTCTTTTCTTACCTTCCTCTTATCCCACAATTTTCTCTTATCCCCCCCTTTCTTTCTCGCTCTTTCTTTCTTTAAATGTCCCAACAGGTCGGCAATTGACGATCTTTAACAGCCAGGCATTCATAAAAATCGGCGGTGGCGAAAAAGGCCGCAACTTCCAGGGTCAGATCTCAGGCCTGTACTACAATGGCCTGCAGGTCCTAAAGCTAGCGGCGGAAGGAGACCCGAATGTGCAAGTGCAGGGCAACCTGCGTCTGGTGGGCGAAGTGCCCTCGGTCCTCACCACAGACACCACGTCCACCACGCCACTTGCAGACATGTCCACCACTATTATGGAGACCACCACCACCATGGCAACCACCACCACCCGCAAGCAGCGCTCACCCACCATGAGAGACACTGTCACACAGGTAAGGGCTAAAAAAAAAAAAATGCAGCACTACATGCTAAACGTTAACGTGTACTTTTCCTCCTCTTTGGAGGCTAAATTATTATTATTACAGTGGAGGAAAAAAGATGGCTTGCTGGTCGTAAGTATATAGTTGCTAATATTAGATGGATGGAAAGAGGGGGAGCGTTAAATAAGGGGTAGGAAAAAGTGCAACAACACCGACTCTAAACATGGCATCAAGCCATATCTAATCGAATATTCACTCTTTGTCTGTAGTTGTTATTTTTAGATTTACCCCTCGTTCCTTTTCTCTCTTCTGTGCCCTTGGCTTACGGCAAAGTGAGAGCGAAGAACTGTGACAATTGTCCAGATTGAATAAAGGCAGGAAGGAACACTTAATTATCCCAAAAGAGCATTAGAAAAAGCACTCAAGTGTGACGTGGCCATTAGCCTATGCAACACAAGTGTTCAGTCAACAGGAGAAAAACATTCAGTAACCATGCCTGCCCCTTTAAATTCATTATTATAGCTTTATGCCACAATCTCCCTTATAGAGCAGGGAGATTGTTAAATATGGCATTGGCAATCATAACAATGCTCACAGCAAACAAAAACAAGTCCTCTTTTCAGTCATTACTATCCGTTATCTAGCTCATAGTGAAGGTATAATTTTGAATCCAAAATGCATCAGGCTGTTTTGTGTAATGGTACATAATGTTGGAGAAGCTGATTATTGAGTATGTACTAAAAATATGCAAGAAGAAATTTTAGAGACAGTTGTGGCAATGTTACCAAAGCAATTAGGAACTGCATTAATAAATGATTGTTTGAATATTGAGTAAGTCCACAATGATTAATATAAACTAATGTTTTCATTATTTTATTGGTTGCTGTCCTGATAAAATACACAACTACGGTGATCAATAATAATAATAATAATAATAATAATAATAATAATAATAATAATAATAATTCCTTAGATTTATATAGCGCTTTTCTAGACACTCAAAGTGCTTTACATTGTATGTGGTGGTCGTGGGGGGTCTCCTCAAATCACCACCAGTGTCTAGCATCCACCTGGATGATGTGACGGTAGCCATAGTGTGCCAGAACGCCCACCACTCACCAGCGATTAGTGGAGAGGAGAGGAGAGGAGAGGAGAGGAGAGTGATGTAGCCAATTCAGGGATGCAGATTATTAGTTGGCCATGACACATAAGTGCCAATGGGGGAATTTCGCCAGGACACCGGGGATTTTTAATAACCATAGAGAGTCAGGACCTCAGTTTAATATCTCATCCGAAAGACAGTGCTGTTTTAACAGAATAGTGTCCCTATACCTTCACTATACTGGGGAATTATGCCCCACACAGACCACAGGGTGAGCACCCCACCCCCTGCTGGCCACACTAATACCACTTCCAGCAGCATCCTTAGTTTTCCCCAGGAGGTCTCCTATCCAGGTACTTGCCAGGCTCTACCTTGCTCAACAGTGGGAAACCATGTGAGAGCTGCAGGGAGATATGACTCTGGCAAAGGTCTAGTGACTCATGGTCCAAGCTAGCCTGTGTAGCATGGTTAAAACCTGCCTGCGCTGCACTGTCCAGAGTGTCATGCATTTCGATGGGTCCACCTTGCGCTCTTTAGTGGTTTGCACCGTGCTACCCAGTGGGTCCGCAGGTATTTAGTGCTGCGCTGTTCTTATGAGTAGCTCAGTTTGCACCCGCTTTTCAGTTGTTCGGCTTCCCATAGTTTGCTGTTGTCTTGTAGAAGCAGGAGGGGAACATGGTCATTTGATGTATTTATAGTTACAGTGCACATGTCCTCCTGTGAGCCAAACTGCTTAATATAATACATTGTCAATGAAAAGTACTTCTGAAAATAATCAATCAAATAGATATCAGTTATGAGATTTAGGTGGATGAATCCATGAGAATAGATTCTGGAAACAACATGTGTGTTTATCATAAAAGAGTAGGGTTATAACCCCGGTGTCATGGTGAAATTCCCCCTATTGACCCTTCTCTTTTATGGCGCCCTAACAATCCCAATCTCTGAACTGACTACTTCATTCTTTTCTCCTCTCCACCAATAACTGGTGTGTGGTTGGTGTTCTGGCACAATATGGCTGCCGTTGCATCATCTGGTTGGATACTACATACTAGTAGTGGTTGACGAGGTCCTGCTATCAACCATTCCTACAACAAATGCCAAGCAGGGTTAGGAGAAAATTTGAAACTATTTTAAAGAGTACTAAAATTCTTATTATTTTAAAAGAAACAATAGCAGAAATGCAGCAGAAAACGGTTTACGAACATAAGACAACTCTTCAGACTTCAAAGGTCTCACTGAAGTGTATTCATTTTCAGATCTTCAAAGAGCAAGAACACGTAACTGTAAGCCTATTTGCATGGCTGTAAGTACGCAAATGATTATCTGCTTAGTGTCTCACAGTTTATTTTTAATAGCGAGTCACGTAGGTCTCGTGCTGGGAGATCCAAACTGGTCCCCTCATATCAATTTGGCCGCTCAGTTTGGACCAGCTTTTGAGTTGTTTGGCTTCCCGTAGCAAGCAGCTGCCATAGTGAGACAGACAGATGCAGACTGAGACAGAGAAGAAGGACTTCAATCATGCCTGTCTTTATGCTAGAATAAAAGTGCAGAGATCGAGAGGGATCACGTGGCTTTGATCTCGCTGTCTAACACTTTGATGGTTAAATAAAACTTTGATTGTACACTTTGATGTTTATCCTCTCTGACTCTGACTCAGTGAGCAAAGCTACGCCTTCGATGCTGACAAACAGAATAGTGTTTTCCTACTTGGTGTACCTGATTCAAATATAAAAACATGTTGGAGCGGTTATTTCATCCTGTTAATCCACTTATTGGGCTTCATGTATCAGTCTTTTGTGTTTTGTAGGCTAAATCGAACCCAAACTTTAGAAACCACATTGAGAACATTTTCAGTACATACTTTCAGACATAGGTTGATGAAAAACAAATCATCCATAAATTACCAAGCGTGTTGACAGCACAGCTGACTTACATTTAGCGACGCCCACAAAATTCCATAAAAGGCAAACACAGTGAGCTAAAAACAACAAAACGATGACTAAATGGTGAAAGAGCTTCCAGTAATGCAGCTCAGCCACTGCAGCGTGTTGGCTAACATAGACAGGGAGCCATTCGTATGTCCTAACTGAACAACTAGACACATTTGGCTTAATTTATGGATTTGTTTTTGATTGATTTCTTTCAGGTCTTTAATATGAAATGACTGAGTTATGCAAACATATACAAAAAAATCATTAAGTTTGTGGGTGTAATTGAAATAGGTGATTTAAACGACAGCATAATTTGAAAAATATGATCTGTCCATCGATATTCAAATTAATCTGTCCTTATAGGTATTTTTACACAAATTCAGAAGTTCTCACAGGATACCAATGTTTTCCTGAATGAAATGGATTTTCATATATACCACATTTGTTGTGTAGATAATTGTTTGTATCCAGCTTTATAAATAATGCCCATTGTACAGAAAACATAAGTGCTATGTCCTATCACTGATATAAATGTATAACACATTTGTAAATTTCTCACAGCACAACTAGATGCACAGTCTGTAACCACCCGCCATTTTCCCTTTAAAGCATTTAGAGTAAAACAAACATTGAAAAAAAAATACAGTGCTGTTTTTCTTTTCTTCTTAAAAAGGACTCCATGCCAAAATAGCTCACAATCGGGAACTGCTCAATATCACAAGGCGATAAGATTTCATAGTGACAAGCATTGACACTGATGAGTTATGTAACGTGTCAAAACATCTCTAAGTGCAGAGATATGTGTTACAGAGCAGAAGCTATTGAGGTCAACTCAGATCAGTCATTTCACAGCATTTAGAGTTCCCAAGACCAGAGTTCCACAAATGTTTATTCTCCCTATGTACAGTCCCCACTGAAAGTATTGGAATGACAGGAGCAGTTCTTTTGTTTTTGCTATACACTGAAGGTATTCGGGTTTGAGGTCAAAAGATGAATATAAAACGATAGATCAGAATTTCAGCATTCCTGTTATGATATTTGCCTCTTAAATTACAGCTTAAAACAGGACACCTTTGGTGGCAAACCACCAATGTTTTGGGTGAGCAAAAGTATTGGAACCGATCGTATTAAAGTAAATAATATTTCATATTTGGTTGCATATCCCTTGCTTGCAATAACCGCATCAAGCCGGTGAGCCAAACTATTGAATTCTTCTTTTGTGATTCTTTTCCAGGCTTGTACCGCAGGAAGTGGCTCAAATAAGTGGGTTTCTAGTTTCATTTAGAGAAATTTTTCATAGAAGCTCTAAAAGCTTGTGACTATGTCGTTTTTGTCTTGCAAATGAATCTCCAGTGTCAAGCACTTATTTTATTATTAAGGTCTAAATGGTGGTGGATTTATGCGTCAAAATTCATTTCCTATTATAAATCAAAATGCTAACAGCAATTATTGTATGAAAACAGAGGTGTGAAAGCTACTGTAGCGCAGAATCATTGTTTCTTGCTAAATAAAGCCAGTCCTTCACCAGTGGATAAAACTTGGTGTTTATTTATACACTTAAAGGGGAATTTCTGTCTGAGGACTGCTTCAGAATATCTTAACCTATTGTGTTTATTATTAGTAAATTAAACTAAGCACTGCTGGGGAAAAATAAGACAAAAATAAGAAAGGTGAGTAATTACTTAATCTGTCATTTCTACTACTTGGAGGATCTGTGGATTTGGAGGAAAGAGCATGGCTTCAAAGGGAATTTAAAAGACAAAAGGTGTATAAAAACAATTCCTCTCCATAAAAATATTGGCCCGATAAAAGAGTAATTACCCAAGAAATGATTGAGCTACTTAATTATGGACATCTTAGATAGCTGTGCATAAAACAACAAAGCCTCCTTTCTCAAAAAAAAGAACAACAATCAATTTCAAAGACTTTAATTTTTATTGAAAATTGGTTTGCATAATCAGTATAAATGGTTTAATACCAGGAGTCCATGATGCGCCTCATGCTCATAAACCTCATGCCACCATAGTCTCTGAAATTCCTGTACTCTCCAGGCCTGAAGTACCACATCCTGCCTCTGTAGTGGGGATACTCATACATGAGCCAGTGGCCGTCCATCACATGGCAGGACATGCAGCCGTTGGACCAGTGGTAACGATCCATGAAGGAATCGCAGTCGTCCATCATCTCATGCATCTGACCCATGAAGTTGTCCCTCTCATAGATCCTCATTCTGTAGGATCCTCTGTGCTGTTTGGGAAATTTAAGGGTCAGTTACCTAGGAAATGCACCATATGTAATAAATTAAGACTGAAATGATCCAACACCATACCATGGGGATCATGCGGCAGGACCTGATGCAGTTGTTGCCCCAGCCCCACATGTTCATGTAGTCAGCGTACTCGCCCCTCCTCATGAAATACTGGTTTCCCATGAAGTTGGTGCGGTCGTAGACCATCCAGCAGCCACTCTCCACCCTGCAGGAGTGGCAGCGGCTCATGTAAGAGTGCATATCGGAACAATCACCGGTGCACTCATAGGAGCGCCCCATGAAGTTCCTGTCCTCGTAGAAGATAACCTGTTTGGGCGATGAGTTTCTGAATCAGTTGAGCATTCACAAGTTAAATCACATAAAGCCAATATATCATTTGATTAAGCAAAAACGACCAATTGTATGTTAATGAAACAAAACAAGACGGTATAATTGACGGTATAATATATAATCCCTTCATCACCGTTCATGATAATTACCTTGCCCATAGTCATGATGGCTGGTTTGGTTTGTTCAAGCTGTTTCCAACTGGTGAACTGGCATTCTGTCTGGTTTAACCCTTGCATATATACCTGGACCAAGACTAAAGAACACGTGCCTCCTATTGTAAAAACCCCTGACCAAGCAACATAACACAGAGGCCCATACAATGCTGAAGAGCTTTCACTACCTTTCTATGTCACACATTCTCCAGAAGTTCCCACTGGCAAGTTTCAGTGCTTTCAAAAAAACATATTATTCTACTCTTGTAATGGCATAGGAAGGACTTCATTGTGTGAATCAGAGTTTTCGTCATGGTTCATTAATGGTATGTGCTAATGAACTGGACCTATACAGCAGAATTACTTGCTTGTGAAATAGCAAAATTCTGTACTGAACTGACTCTGAAGACAAAATATGTGTATGCATTAAAAGCAATCACACAATATAATGAATTTTTTGGAGAAGATTGTTTCATTTATTGATTCATAAAAGTTTCACGTTTTCATTAACAGGAATGGACTAAATATAAAGCATTTAGTCACATCACCTGGAGGTTTGATGCTCCAAGGACACTTTCTCACCTGTTAGTCCAGATTACTGTTAGCACAAATTTGACAAATTTAAGCAGAAATAATAATATAGCTGAAAATTGTTGAGGGCAAACGAGCATTTTCTAGACCAGGGGTTCCCAAACTTTTCCAGGGCAAGGCCCCCCAAATGGCATTAACATTGTACCCCTTTGAAAGATGTCTTTAAAACACATTAAAAATACCAACTTCTGAATATAACCCCAATTTTTTATTAATAATTACAGCTTACATCTTTACATTACATTAGAAATTGATTGTGTGTGTGTGTGTGTGTGTGAGAGAGAGAGAGAGAGAGAGAGAGAGAGAGAGAGAGAGAGAGAAAGAGAAAAGATACCAGTGGGAGGGATTGGCACACCAAAATGTTGAGGCCCCCTAGGCGCCCCCTGGAGGCCCCCAAGGGGGCCGCAGCCCCCACTTTGAAAACCACTGCTCTAGACTACAATATGGTACATTATGCATTTGGTTCCACATAAAATATTTTCATGGACCAAAGGAAATTAATCATAAATTTCATAAAATATTCATAGAATTGAATGTATTGTCATTTTATTTTCACAAGTTACTTTCACATTTTAAGAGAGTGCCGTTTAAAAAATAAATTCTTATTGAACAGCAGGACAGTTTTTGTATATGAAACATTAAGTTGGACTTGTATGTAAGAGTGCTTTCCCACATTTTCACCCTGACATCTTAATACTACTACTATTACTACTACTACTACTACTATTACTAATAATAATAATAATATAACTTTTTTTAAATAATAATTTCAAACCAGAAATAATATTTTTGTCAAATGTATATATTTGTTTATTTAGAAAAGATTAATGACCCAATATCTCCATCTTTCTCTGCTTCTCTGTTTCAGAACACAGATGATCTGCTAGTAGCATCAGCAGAATGTCCTAGTGATGATGAGGATTTAGAGGAGTGTGAGCCTGGCGGTGAGTACATTTTTCTAAATTGGGGTGTATTAATGGAGATTAATGACACACACACGCGCGCACACACACACACACACACACACACACACACACACACACACATACACACAGATTCATCAAAACCTGGGATTTTATAAATACAGCTGTGATTGGTCAGTATTGTTGCCATTACTTAAACATTATACAGGTCATACCTGTAACCCTTACATGGTCTCATCAGCAGTGTGAGGTCTATAAACTGGAGATTTGAAAGTGAAATGAAGCTGGGAAGAATTTCCAGCTTTTAAGTGTAAGTCAACTGAGAACAGCCAAGATCAAATCTATTATACTATATAATCTCAGCAATTCACATGTGTCTTGTCCTTTGGCTACATTTAATTGTTTCCCAGCACTGCTGCAGTAATGTCTGACCACCAGTGTGGACGGAAATCCCATTAAAACAAAAGCATAATTGGTTATTTTCTTTTTTTCTTTTAAGTTTCATACTTGTGGATGAAAATAGGACAGACTATGGAACTTCTTTTACTCATTGGAGCCTTGTTATAGTGTTATATGGAATCAAATTAGCTGTTATGATTTTATATAAGTAGTTGGGAGTAGGAGTATTGTGTACACACACATATGTGTAGACAGCAGCGGAACTGAGAGTTGGCACCTTATAGCGCTTTTCCACAAAACAATGTGGTACAGCACAAATTAATGGATCCATTGTCTTACATTTTGTTATTATTTCAATTGTCAAGTGACCCATACACTACCACAATACCCATTCTAAATTTAGTTTCCCTTCTTGATCAGAAAAAATGTTTGCAAATTAGGGCCATGTAGGTGGAGTTAGAAACAGTTCTATCACAAAATTGTTCTGATAAAATACACAACTACTGTGGTCAATAATAATAATAATAATAATAATAATAATAATAATAATAACAACAACAACAACAACAACAACAACAACAATAATAAATAGCTTTGAGCAGCGATTTAAGGGGCCAAGCATTGGAGGAAGGCATCAGAATCATCAGCGACTGTTCCCAAGGAGATTTACTAGATTTGAAGGCAAAACCTTGAGCTGTTGCTGAGATATTGTATAATGAAAATAAACTTTAAGCTTGTTTGTTAACTTTAGGTCATGTTGCTAAATGCTGCATATGTGACCAATGTATTGTCAAAACGTAAACAAACAAATAAATAAATAACTGCTAAGTAATGGCCTCACTTCCTGTTTGATAATTTATCCGTCAAATTTGCTTGTGGGTTGTGAGTGAAATATCCCACAATGCTAAGCTCCAGATTCAATGATGATTGGACAGAAATTGGAATCATGAATTCCTTACATTGAGAAACCTCTGTGCCTTCCAGGGAATCAAGAAAAGGAATAATCCTGATTTATTGTTGAGTGGTTCAAAGGTTTTATTATTATTATTATTATTATTATTATTAATAATAATAATAATAATAATAATAATAATAATTTGTCAGTTATATTTATTATGCACCCTAGAGGGGATTTAGACAAAACGTCATGCAATCCCTTAGGGCAATCCAATATTGGGAAATTTAACATCATGGTATCCATTGAACTCGGCATGACCCCAAGAATCAGAAGGCAGTGGAATCACTTTTATACCACATGCGTTGTGGAGTTATTATTGTTAAGAAAAGGATACAACACATTGCATGGGTTGCCTCCGATGCGGAAAAAGAAGAGAAGAAGAAGAGGAAGAAGAAAACACACAACTCCAGTAGGGTGCCTATGAGCTTTCGGTGCTTGACCCCTAATAAACAACTTTATATGTAATACTTTTATATATATTTATATATATTTATTTATTGTTATAATAAAATTATACACACAGAATGTAGAAGTAACATACTGGTAAAAGTAATAAAAACTAGCTAAAAAGTGAAATAAAATATGTCTTTAGCAGTTACAGTTGGAACCTGATGAATATTTAATAGTAATGTTTTCCATATCTTTGCTGAAATCTGCTCAATTGTATAAGACTTGCCAACAATCCACTTATAATCCCCCATGCTAAAGTTAAATGGCTAATCTCAAATGGCATCCTACACCACATATTTCTCCATTGTAGTTAGTAAAGTATTGGCACCCTTGACATCACAATGACTTCGATCATCATTATCATTACTGCTTGTGTGTATGTGTATTGCTTTTTTGGGTATTAGTATATAACTGATCATATCCATCACTACTGTTGTGAACCTTACCATCTCCTTCTATACTGACGGGTACCGTTACGCAATGGGAAATTCAGGCATTGTACCCCATAGAGACAAGGGCTTGGATTGAGAGGGTCTGTGAGAGATGGAATTCCAGCTTTAAACACTACTGATCATTGACATGCGTGTCCTGTTGAGTTACACATGACGAAACAGGGATTGGATAAAAAATGAAGTGGCAGAGAGAGGATTGAGGAGGAAAGTCTGCATTGTGATAATGTTCATGGCGTCTTATGAAACGTCTCATGGACCTTCAGTCGTCCCAGTCTATCTCAGTGGGCTAATTAATCTCTGCCCTTGTTAGACATCCCTAATTAGATCATCTAATGAAGCTTGGCTTAGGGTTCTCTCCTTTCTAATGAGCCGACAACACAATGCAGTCAAACACAAACAATGACTTCCTTCAGACGTCTTACATTAAAAGTAGACAGACACCTTTCACACTGCTCATAAACATGCACAATATTCATATATAGTCCAGAATTATTGATGCTAAATAAAAATGGTGGTGGGGGGGATGAACACTAAGAGAATGAACAAGGGTATTTTAGACCAAAACTTGGTTGCCACTGCCAGAACATTAAGATGTGGCTTTCATCAAGATAATAACACATATACACAAATAGATACTATGTTCCCTTTCAAAGGGAACTTCGACGTTGCATTTAGCAGTATGGGAACGCCTTGCGCGTGACCGGTATCTGAAGCTTGTGTAAAATCATGCCTCTACTTATAGGCCTGCCATGATCAGGTGACGTGGCAATTAAGCGCGTCACATGATATATATATGGCACCTGTGAACCACGCCGCCAGCCTTATTATCTTCAGCGAGACGGCATGTCTGTTGTTTGTGTGACAAAAAATGCTTCATTTCTACTCGATATTTTCTCAAAATCTCTTAACATTTTTTAAAGTCCTTTTTAAAGAAAAGGAGAGGTAAGTAATGAGCGAGAAAGAGTTAAAGAAGTGTGTAACGTGCTCCCGTTTCATCACGGGGGAATAGTGCACACTTTCTGGGTGAAGTGTTAGTGGTGTAGTATGCGATGGCGACCTCGAGAGGCTGCGCATGGTAACGCTACATTAAGCAGCTCAACTCGCGCTCTTCTCGAAAGAAGAAAAACGGAAGCCGAGCGAGTTGGGTTTCAGACCCTCGCGGATCTGGGCCGGCCGCTGATGAGGCAGCCAACCGTCTCAGGTTCGGGGGATCTCTTAAATCCGGAAGAGGAGCCAGAGACGAGCGCTGCTCTATCTCTCTCTCTGTCTTCCGGGTTCAGCTCTCCGCTGGATTTTGGAGTTCGCGTCGCGACTCCTCCTCCCGCTATGGAAAGCCAAAGGGGTAATAATCCCTCTCTGACTCCGAAGAGTTAGAAGGATGTGTTAAAAACTGGAAGCAGCGTATAAAGAACTGCTTGAAGTGATTACCCAGTGAAAGTAAATATTTCACACTGCAGAAACTCCCCTGTCTTCCAGAAGTTATGACAAAATCTCACTTCTGGCGGAAAACCATGCTTAAGCCATAGTCATAACTCCACGATGTTGGATTATTCGGCCATTGTGGGAATGAATGGCATGGCTATTTAGCTATGCCCGAGGTGGAGGAGGCGCTTGCTAGCTACCTCTCTCCACTGACAGCAGGTAATTACAGGGGCCGGCTTGCATCCAAGGTGGCATTGGTGGGCAAGCCTATGCAGTAGTAGTCTTGCTTGTGGGTCACTGCAGACAGTGACAGGGTTGCAGGCCTACCAAGCAGACCTGCTGAGTGAGCTCAACTTATGGCAAAGAAAAAGTTGTCTCAAGCTCATCTGGGTGTCCACGAGTGGGGCCTGGGCCAGCACTAGTATGGGGGAAACCCAGAAGGTGAGTATGGCAGCCTGCCATCCCCCGCAGACAGCCAGGGGAACCGGGCGGCCACAGTCGCGGTCTGCTGTTAGGCCTGATCTGAGAATGGTCATAAAGGCCAAGCAGGCAAAGATGAGCGGTCCTGAGGGGATGTGGAGGGATGTATCCGGGGACATGAGGTTGTTAGGGCAGGTAGCCCCGAGTGCAACTGTAGGGCCTCCCCTAGCCAAAGTGGTCCCCAAGTTTTCGTGTTCCCTGGTCAGCAAGCTGTCACAGGGCAACCAAAACCTGATGCTTCTCTCCAATAGAATGAGGAATAGCTAAAGTCAGCGTGCAAGCTACGGCCAAATGTGTCTCCATGGGTTCTGTCTACCATAGAAAGGGTTACCGGGTCCAGTTATAGCTCGACCCCCCCGTTCACAGGTGTGCTCACCACAGAAGTCAGCACAGACCAGAGCCCGACGTTAGCGAAGGAAGTAAGCTCCTTTTTGGACAAGGGGGTCCTGAAACATGTACCCCGTTCCCTCAGGGAGGGAGGTTTACAGCCTTTATTTCCTGTTCCGCAAAAAAGTGGGAATATGCGGCCAATTTTAGATCTGCATCATCTGAACCGTACTCTTCGGATATACAGGTTCAGAGGCTGATGTCTTATCGTGCCACAGATCCAGTTCGAGAACTGGTTTGTGGCGATAGGTCTAAAAGGTGCATGTTTCCGCATAGGAGTATTGCTAGCTTTATCCCCTCGCACCTTCACAAAGTGCATGGATGTCACTCTGGCTCCATTGGGACTCCAGGGCATCTGTGTACCAAGCTACCTGGATGACTGGTTAATTCTAGCACGATCCAGGGAGCTGGCGGTTCGACATTGAGATGTTGTTCTCGCCCACGTGAAGAACTGGGGGCTCAGGTTGAATCTCAGAAAAGTTAGCTTTCCCCGGTGCAGTGGACAACTTTTCTAGGGTTTATTGGATTCTACTACAATGAGGGCGTTTCTATCCCCAACAGGCATAGTGTCAATCCTATCAACACTGAGCTAGATAAAGCTGTATCTTGGGAGCCTAGGGTGGAATCCACACATGTGGCTGAGGTCACATCTGTATGCTGCCCCCCCATCGCTGCTCCTGCTAGCTCTAGCGAGAGTTCGCCAAGATAGCCTGCTAGTAGCACCTTTTTGGCAGCTCGAACATGGTTCTGAGAGATAATATCTCTGCGAGATGGCACTCCTTGGGAGATTCCCGTCCGCAGGGATTCACTGTGGACCCAGTAACTGCGCAATAGCTACAGTCCTGGAGCTCCTACAATAACATTTCTCAGCGGGGTGAGCTCCTTCTACAATCAGGGTTATGTGGCTGCCATTTCGGCCATCCACGCCCTGTTGAGGGAGCCTCTGTGGGGCAACATCCTCTAACTTCGAGGTTCATGCGTGGTCTCAGATGGCTGAGGCCCATCTGCAGGCTGTGCATACCTTCCTGGGACCTTCTATGGCCCTGGAAGGTCTGTCGGCTGCCCCATTCAAGCCCCTAGAGCGGATCTACTGTCTCAAGCCGGAGGGCTGATCTATCACGCTCGGCCAGAACTCGGCAACTGTGGGTCTGGCCCCTGAGGGGCACCAGCTCATAGATTCTGGTCGCACGACTGAGGTGGTAGAGACCATGTTAAACGCTAGAGCACCATCTACAAGGAAATTGTATGCGCTCAAGTGGCGCCTTTTTGTCTGGTGGTGTGAGGAACGTCAGCTACACCCAGTGAACTGCGCAATCGCTACAGTCCTGGAGTTCTGACAAGAACGTTTCTCAGCAGGTTGGCTCCTTCTACTATCGGGTGTGTACGCCGCCGCCGTTTCAGCCAGCCCTGCCCCTGTCGATGGAGCCTCTGTGGGGCAACATCCCAAACTATAGCGCGGGTTATATGTGGTGTCTGGTGCCAGCGGCTGAGGCCCATCTGCAGGCCATGCATACCTTCCTGGGACCTTGCTGTGGTCTTGGAAGGTTTGTCAGGGACCCATTTGAGCCCTTAGAGTCAGCCTCTGAGAAGCTTCTGACTCTAAAGGTAGCTCTTTTACAGGCCCTGACATCTCTCAAGCGAGTGGGAGGTCTACAAGCTCTCCCTGTTGCCCCTCCTGCCTTGACTTTACCCCTAGATAAGCCAAGTCCTTCCTGTATCCTAGGCCGGATTATATTCCTAAAGTGCCTACATTGGCTGCCCACCCTGTGGTGTTGCAGGCTTTCTCCCCCCTTCTTGTCCTCTGACCAGAACAAGAGAGGATGCACCCGCGTGTCCAGTAAACGCTCTCTGTACTTATGTCCATCGCTCCGGCCAGTGGCGTAAGTCAGAGCAGCTACTAGTCTGCTTTGGCAGCGACAGGAAAAGTGATGCTGTGTCAAAGCAGTGCATCTCTACTGGGATTGTTGAAGGCTTTGTCCAAAGGGGTTTCCTTGCAGGATGTGTGCGTGCGCCAGGGGTGGTCTATGCCTCACACGGTCATTTGTTATTACAGCCTGGATATTCATTCCTCCCCGCCGCTCGAGTGTCCTGCACTGACCCTCGGGTTTGGGTATTTTTGAACAGGCCGTACCCTCGGTATGATGGAGTGGGTATTCTCCCGTTCCTCGCTACAATGCAACGTCGAAGTTCCCTTTGAAAGGGAACGTCGGGTTACGTGTAAACCCTTTTCCTTTGAAAAGGGAACGAGACATTTTACGCTGTCATACCGGGGCTGGCCTGTGAATTGCGTCTTCGCTTCAGATAATAGAGGCTGGCGGCGTGGTTCACAGGTGCCATATATATATCATCCGATGCGCTTAATTTCAACGTCACCTGATCATGGCAGGCCTATAAGTAGAGGCATGATTTTACACAAGCTTCAGATACCGGTCACATGCAAGGCATTCCCATACTGCTAAATGCAACCTCTCGTTCCCTTCTCAGGGAACAGGGTTACATGCGTAACCCCGACGTTTTCCAAAATCCTTCTTAAGGTCTGGATTGCAGACCTGTGAAAAAAGTCCGCATGCGCAAAGCTAAGGATATAAAAAAAAAAAAGCTTGAAATGTTCTGGGCAGAGTAGAGCCCGATATGTTATACTTATAGATTTGTTAGAAATGTGCTCACTAGAGGAGACATAATATTATTTCTACCGTGCCAATAATTTTTAAAACAGTGTTTACACCAGAATTTTTTCTTTTGTTTTTATGTGTAAAAAACTTTTTCCTTCATCTTCTTATTAAGACCAAAGCTATGTTTAAGCTCAGAATATCTCTCATCGCATGCTTTTCAATTTCATTTCAAAGGGTGCCAATGATTTTCTTGACAGTGCACAGTCAAATTTACAGATGTGAATCGTTCCATCATCTTCCCAATCCTACTTAGTACTGATTTGATTTCCTGGCAGGCGTGTATACAGCATGAGGGTTTTATTGACATTTTATTGCATGTGAAGAGTACTGTGTTTTACTCTATTGACTAGCAGATTTCTTTTTTTTAGCCTACTGACACATTTTCTAATTTCCCCACTTCCTAGCCATAGATTTTTTTTTAAAGATCGTGCTAATAATAAGAGGGTGTTGGCTAAACACCCAAATTAAGTGGAAATTCGGTTCATTACTAGACTCTATTATTAGAGTTTCCACTTTGTTTATGCATGTGACAAAAACGGTAGAAATGGCAACAAGTGTAGTGAGATAGTGGGCCGAATTTTTTCCGCGCCTGTAATGCAGCTGATTGAGTGAACACTTAAATCGGATGCGTTCCCACCACATGGTTTGATGTGGCCCTGAATGGAGCCAGAAGAACCTGTGAATGAAAGAGAATCAAATAATCAAACTCACTGGACTGATGCCACTTTACAACAACAATTATGCAATTTTATTTATTTTTAATAGTTCTTAATTCTTATAATAATGTACAGTTTTTCAATATTTTGTGCTTTATTCATTCTAGATCTTCAAAGTTATGTAATGCTTTGCTAAAACCAGTTATACAATAACATCCAAAAATAAAAAATGGGAGTATCTGGACTTCTTTTCATTTCTAGCACTACAGTAAAATAAAGCACCAGCAGGCCATAAACTTTCAGTCATAAACAAATCGATTAGTGTAGAAAAACATTTTTGATTAGAGAGCTTTCCCTAAGAGCCTTGCAGCACCATTACGACTAACCCTATTCCCCCATGCTCATTTACTTTAATCTGAAGTTTGTGTCGCAAAATGTTCATTGGAGCTCAGTGAACAAACAATACTTGCTGAACCAGCTATTTATTTTTTAATAAATACATTTTTGTTTGGTGTGCATGTAATAACACATAACACTACTGAGCTACTGGCTTTTTTTATTGAATGTGAAATGTGCCACTACAGTCTAAATTTAAATGTAAAATATATGGGGTTTTTTGCCTGTATTTAAATTTGTAAGTGAATATTTGTGGTTGAATAACATCAAGTTGAAATTGCATTACATGGCTTGTATTTCAATGAAAGGGTTTGAATTAAATGTTATAATAATCAGGTGTAGATTATTATGAAACTTTCCAAATTTACTACATTTGATTATTCTAAAAAAAATAAAAAAAAATGAAAACATTTACAATTTAAAAAGTTGTTTCAAATTCAAGCTGGAATAAAAAATTTTATTCACTTCATTTAAGTTATGTGCATTTTAAATTCAGACAGTCGTGACCTGTTTCTGATTCCCTAGGGTACTGGCTAGTGGCTACATTATCAATTACTATAGAGAACCTCATAACAAAAATGCGCAGGAAAATTAACATATAATAAATGAAAATCTTAACAAGAAATAAACAAAATTACAGTGGCAAAATAAATAAATGTACTAATATCAACAACTGAATTGAATCCGTGAAATAAGTTCAAATAATGCGAAGTAGGCCTAATTAGATGCTGTGTGGATCTTGTAAATTTGTACATTGTAACTTGGAAATTCCCTACATTTCATTTAGCGCCATGCATTTTACTTGTAAAAGTGTAAGAACAAAATTGTTCAATATTGGACCAAAACTTACAGAAGAAGTAGCTTTTAAATCTCTCATACAGTAAATGTTCAATGTGTTTTAACATAGGAGATGTACGGTAGGATGTTCAGTCACTAATTGGTGAGTGGATGATTTGGGAAAATCTGTCAGATGTTGCTGAAGTTAAATTCTACAATATAGCACAAATAAAATGGCATATAATAATAATAATAATAATAATAATAATAATAATAATAATAATAAATCAGCTGCTAAGTGTGATTTCCTCAAACTGTGGATAGCAGACACTGATCAAGTTGTTAAGGGAAGAAACAGCAATGAGGCTTGTGTTTAAATGCAAAAATATATTTCAGGAAAACCTGTAGCTTTTAGAACTACTGTATGTATTCATACAAGAAAATGTCACAATTTGACCATATGAAATGTTTTCCCAGGCAATCACACATATGACTGCTATGAGAATTAGCTCTCATTTGTGTTCAGTTTTTAGGATGTACTTTTTTAGCCATGATGCTTAGATTGTTAGACTTAAATGAATGTGCCTATATTTATGAAAATAGCCAGTATGTTGCAGTATGTGGTTATGCTTAGGCTGCTTCATCTGTACCATATTCTGCTCCTTAGCACCTCCTCATTGGAATATATAAACTTGCTGACGTCTTAGGTTATATCATAGCCGATAAACTGGTTAGATAATGAAAAATGAATACTATAAAACCCTATAAGCAAACTAAGCAAACTCAGCCACCCACACTGTGTCTATTACAGAGTTAATTAGCTTTGTTCATCTGCGGAATAAAAATGGCAAAGACCTTGCTTCTCTGTGTTCTATAGACGCTCTGTCTCAGCGGTAACTGTTGTTGTTGTTGTTGTTGAACCTGTTGATGCTGAACACAAATAGAACAAAGCAGCAGCTTATGGGTTAGGAAATAAATTTGAAGAAAAAGAATGTCATGGGAGAGAAACAAAAGTTGAAAGATGTATGAAAGAAACGTATGTAAGCACAAGAGAAGAAAGAAACACAACGTATCTGAAAGAATAGGACATTACAGGACAGGAAGGCTTATTTAGTCTAGAAATCTTGCTTGTTAAGCCTTGAGGTCAGTGTGAGAGAGAATTTACACTATCAGTCAAAAGTCTTTGATGCTAAAGAATTTAGCCTTTGACGAACATCATCTGTGTCTGTCAGTAAATTCCACGTTAAGCCTGAGGCCTGTAATTTCATCTCTAAATGTGTGCTTGTGCTTTAAAACACGCATGTATTACTATAAATGTGAGTAAATGACTAGTTGTTTAAGGATATATATATTTTTTAAATGTATATACCTTATACTTTATATAAATTTAATACAGATTCTGGATCAGCTGGTTTTATCCTCCAAATATTTAACATTAAACTTGTGTAGAATCTGTATAACTGTATTTATTTATTTATTTATTTATTTATTTATTTTTTACAAGGATAATGTATTGAATACTATTCTATAATCGAGACTTACTTAAATAGGAAATTGTGATATGCCGACAAAGAAAAAGTAGCGGAAAAGCAGAACCGAATGATAAAAAAAAGTCTTAACTCAAGTAACGATTAAAATAGAATCCTAATTAAAACTATTCTTAGAAGTACAATGTACTGTATTTTCTAAAGGTCATTGTTTTTACACAAAATTCTGGGCTAAGATCTGTTGAATTTCATTACAAAATAAATCATGGATGGCACATGTTAATTAGATCGACATGTTAATGGTATTATGATTAATAAGATTAATGTGCAAGTCCTTCATGGTCTTTTCGTGCTCCATTGGTGTTGGTATTGAGTTAACAGCACTGCCATCAGCATTAAAAATACCTTTTCGAGTAATGTCTGTACTCAGCAGAAATCTCCCACTTACGTATTGCTTATTGCTTAAGGAAGGACTTAATTTTTTTTTTTTTGTTTAATGTTCAAAGCCTTATTCAGGGTAATAAGCATATAGTGTACTATCTGTGTATTTTATTTTATTTTTTCATATGTCCAATACAAACTTAATTCAGTGATCTAATTTTAATTAGGCTAGCTCAGCAGCTTGAATAATTCATTGTTTTGAATAATTCCAGTCCATTTAGTCCCTGACTATTCTAATTACCATTTTCACCAACTAAAAGCATAACGTAAAAAGGAACATAAAGCCATGAAGAAGAAGAAGAAAAAAAGAATATTAATTTAAATAATATTAAAATCTTAATAATATTTTTGACATAATGTTAAGCCATGATACTACCAGCACCGTGTTTCATAGATGAGGTAAGGTTCTTATGCTGGAATGCAATGTTTTCTTTTCTCCATATATAACCCTTCTCGTTTAAACCAAAACTTTTATTTTAGTCTCATCAATCCACAAAATATTGTTCCAATATCCTTCTGGCTTGTTCACATGATCATGAAACATGACTTTTTGGAGAGCAGTGGCTTTCTCCTTGCAATCTTGCCATGTACATGATTGTTGCTCAGTGTTCTCCTGATGGTGGACTCATGAACATTAACATTAGAAGTTACCTCACGGACTATTACATATCCTGCTCTTGGAGTGAATTTTGTTGGTCTCCACTCCTAGGGAGGGGAACAGTGGTTGTAAATTTCCTCCATTTGTACACAATCTGTCTGACTGTGGATTGAGGGAGTCCAAACTCTTTCGAGATGGTTTTGTAACCTTTTCTAGTCTGATGAGCTTCAGAGGTCTTCAGAAATCTCCTTGTCATAATGCACTTCCACAGACATGTTGAGAAGATTAGACTTTGACAGATCCTTGTTCTTGAAATAAAACATGACGCTCACTCACACCTGATCATTATCCCATTGATTGAAAACACCTGACTCTAATTTCACCTTCAAATTAACTGCTAATCCTAGAGGTTCATGTACTTTGCCACTCATATATATATATATATATAAATATAATATTGGATAATTTTTCTCAATAAATAAACAACCAAGAATAATATTTTTATCTTTGTTTGTTTAATTGGGTTCTCTTTGCCGGTTTTTAGGATTTGTGTGAAAATAATATGCTGTTTGAGGTAATATTTATGCAGATATATAGATCATTGTAAAAGGTTCACAAACTTTTAAGTGCCACTATACTTGTTACAGGCTGTTCATCATTTCCAGTGTTCTATGAGACTGATTGGACGCATGTTTCAGGCTTGCTAACATTGGTTTATAGGCCCAGTCCATTCATATTTTTTTGTGTCAGACTAGAGCCCTATATGTCTTTTACTGGCTCATAAGAAGTTGATATTACTTCCCAAAGCTCACCAAAGGGAGCTGGGGTGGAACTGCTGCATTAATTTGTTTTTATTAATATGGGTGTAATGTTCTTCAGAGCCTAGCCATCGCCCCCCCTCACCCCCCTCTTCAATCCTTTTACATCTTATATGCAATCAGTGCAGAGTCAGAAAATGTCTGAATAAATTTACTCTCATGGACTCATGGAAGTGATTTATATATGGAATAAAACACAATGTGCCTGCATAGGAAAATAATCAAGTGTGTGGTGTGATGCGCTCCAACATGAAATGTAGTTACTGATACCACCACAATGTTAATTATTGTGTTATATTTTTCATTATTATTCTTTTTATAGCACAGCAATTTTCCAACAATTGCATTTTTATTAATAAATAAACAATTATATCCTGTATTTTTACTTGTATCCATTTATAGTTACATATAATGTCGTGAAACATCCACAAAACAAGTTCCTTACATTATATCAGCTATGAACAATTATTACCCTCGCCAGCTTGTTGCATTAACAATAAACTGGAAAGTACAAATGTCTCTGTTTCCAATGACTTTCCCATGATGGAAAACCTTTACCACTGACTGTTACAAAAAGTGCGAACACTGGAGACTTCATCCAAAAATGCTAAACAAACATCTCCTGGCATTAAAACAACACGTCAGTGATTACACACACTTTGTTATGTCTGTTTATGTGGTGTCCACTATACTGTGTTTTTACTGTACTGTGTTGTTACTCTAGAAAATAGCAGGAAGTACTGTCGGTACTGTTATAGAAATATACTCAACACCAATCAGAATGAAGAATCCATCAGTGCAATATTATGTAATTGAACATAAAGAATGGGTTTTATCTTGGCTGTTCTGAGAATTAATCTTGTATCTAACCGAGTCAGCATTATTTTATGATAATAGCAAACTGTTTCATGGGGCATTACTGACCACCAGCTGTTTGTTCTTTAGAGCTCAGCTACACGCGTTGTGTATTGTGTCCTAAGGCTGATTGTCCTTTCACTGCGTTACATTGTACTGTATCTCCCTCCGTTTTAAGCCTTGCTTTGTATACTTAAGCATCTCTGAGAACCAATCTGAGTTATCACTAACACGAATGGTTATCTCCAGACCCACTGCGACGGCAGGGAGGTTATTTTTAAAACAAGGTGCGTCCACGATTTAACCTCCTTGTGGTTCACAAGATCTATTTCAAGATAAATTTCAAAGCGAATAATCTTTTTCACCTGTTCCAACCAAGTAATATAAACATATATTAAGTATGACACTATTAAGTCATGGGTTCAAATTGCACAATCAGAGGCCACTGCATAAAAATTCATAGTTCTGAGATACTTAGTTTGTTGCCCACACATATTAACTTGTCTTTAATATATTAATTAGTGGTTATTCCTTATTAAAACATAACAACAAGATCAGTTCAGAAGCTCCATAGTTTTCTGTTAGAGATGGTCATTTGTATTTTACATTTGTTGCCTAATGGAAACTATAAATGTTCTGTCCTTCATATAATTAGAACAGCTCTTTTTTTTCATGCACATAGTGTATCTAATAGAACTGTAAAAAGTCTAAACAGTAAAATAATTTAGTAACCACCCGTGTAATATTTTGGTGAATTGATTCTTTTCATTAAACTCCAAAAGGCCTTTTTTTCTGAATTATTGAATGATTCAACCATATAATTGGAGACTATCTGCAATAAATAAATAAATAAAACTAGTACTGGATTATAAGTTTTTCTATTAATGTATCTGCCTAGGCAGTGAATAAATGTTCTGTATCAAATTCACACAATAATGTCTCATTGGATGTGATCACTGGGAATTAAACAAATAAGGCCTTCAACCTTTGGGCACAAAGATGTAACAGTGCAGCCTACATTTCACAACTATAATAATATCTATGTCACATCATTGGTTTGGGGAAGTGTGTGTGTGTGTGTGTGTGTGTGTGTGTGTGTGTGTGTGTGTGTGGGTGCGTGTGTGTGTGTCAGGGGAGGGAGGGTATTATACAAAATTGGTACTTGTATGAATTAATGTTTCTTTTTTTCAGTTCTTTCAAATATTTAAACCTTGCATTTGTTAATTGCTATTTGTATTTGTTCTCCTTTGTGGGTTTGCAAAATATTTGAGCATAATAGACATACATATTCATGTATAACGGAGGACTGTGTATCGGGGTGAAACATGTTGATGTCAAGGGCATGATTTCCCTGCACATTAAATTTAATGGGTGTAATTTCCATTTGCACTAATTCATCTTATCAGAATTTTGCAAAAGCAATATTCAGAGATGTTTTCAATTCTAAACAAAACTGCATTGGAAAATATGTGTTTTATTCTAATATGTATTGACGACAGATTGCATACTAATTGTCAGATATCTGGTCCATTTTGCAAAAAGAAATGTATTAGGACTACAGTTCTGTTAGAAGGTTAGTTTTATTATTGACGAGCTGAAACTGCATTGGGGAATAGGACGTTAATGATATACAGTATTTAATGATATGATCGTCATTTTGGGGTAATGATGTAGTGGGAATATGAATGAGAATATCCCAATAATGTTCAATATCCTAAGCTGAATCTGAAGATTTGCATATAGACTGTAATAATTAGTAAAAAATCCCTCTCTAATCATCATAATGCCTATCGGGAGGAGGGATTATACTTTATAATCTCACAGAAAAAAAAATAAAAACACTGAATGGCTGATTAAAGAGATTTAAAGACTCTTTGAAAATTGGGGTGAACATTGTTTATCACTATCCAAGAACAATCTTACACAGCTTTCTTTTTGTAATTTTTTTTTTCATGCAAAAATCATGCGGCCAATTTGTTGATGTAAGTGACCTGTACTATGTGGTTTGCTATCTTATTTAACCCATCCACTCTGTGAAAGAAGAGAGAATGAGTGTAGTGGTAGGGTAGTTAGGCGCTTGTATTTAGAACTGTTTTTTGTTTTGTTTTTTACATATTTTAGTGAAACAATAACGTCACTAACACTTTGGCTTCTGTAGCTTGTATCTTAGGATAGATAGTACAGTTAGCATAGATTAAATTAGTCAGATTGTACATAATGAGCCAATTTTATCTGTATATGTGTACTTTACGTTAACTTTAAGTTCAACATCAGGTTCAGCGAAGAGAGAGTTTAGATCATTCTGATGAACATTTTAAATAGATGACAAGTCACTAACTAAACTTGAACTAACCTCATTCTAAGTCATAGTGTTCTAATAATGGTTTTAACTGTGTTGCTATTGTTTTTCTTTCACTGTTTTTTGGATTTGTTTGAAATCTAGAAAACAGCTTGCTCAGATTTTTACTAATGCTTTTCCCCCCTCGCCCTGTCTGTTTCTTATCCTAGGAGGGGAATTAGTGTTGCCCATAATAACCGTGGATTCCCTAGATCCCCCTTCAGTCGCAACAAGGTACCCAGTTATCCCTCCTCCCCCTACCTACCATCCCTTCCTCACACTGCTCGAGACCACAAAAGAGTCCATGTCCCATTCCAATGGCCATGCGCCATGTCCGATGGACCAAGAGGACTGTGAGGAGGCCATGGAGGTCTCGGCTTACGGCTCAGGTGAAATGACCGAGTCAGATGACGAGGACTATTACAAAAACTCCCCCCTCGTCACAGATCGAACCGTGCTTCCGCCGCCTCCGGCGGTAGCCGGAAACCCACAAGGTGATCGACACTTTTCTCGCCATCCTCCCAACTCCCAGCAGCCCCTGCTTCCATCCACCCCCACGACCTCACCACGACTCAAACCCAATATCAACAGTGGCCCTAATATACCAGCGGGAAAAATGAACACTCGAGATCAAGTCCTCCTGCCACCCGTCCAGCCTTCCGGGGATCCCGAACATGGCGGGCGGCACAGACACATTCCTGGTATAACCCACCCTCCCAATTTTCCCACTGCAGAGCCTTCATCTCCTGACCGAGGACCTCCAGGAGCGGTGGAGGTGATCCGGGAGTCCAGCAGCACCACAGGGATGGTGGTGGGGATTGTCGCAGCAGCTGCCTTGTGCATCCTCATACTCCTGTATGCCATGTACAAATATCGGAACAGAGATGAAGGATCTTATCAAGTAGATCAGAGCCGCAACTACATCAGTAATTCAGCCACACAGAGCAATGGGACACTGGTGAAGGAGAAACAGTCTGGTACAACCAAAACAGGCATCAAGAGCAAGAAGAACAAAGACAAGGAATACTACGTCTGAGCTGAGGCCTGACAGGGACAGAGACAGAACAGAGAGAGAGAGAGAACGATAGAGAGAGGGAGGTGGAATACTGAGGGAACAGGGACAGTTAATGTTTTTTGTTGGCAGTCATATTTCTCATTCACCCTTCCAACTGTTGTTTCCATTCCCAAACAAGCTCTATGAAATTACAGAGAGCCAAAACACAAGATTGAGATTGTTTTCTTCCCTTCGACTTTTTGATAAATATTCATCATAACTTTTGTACTGTTGGTAAATTTGTTCCATTGTAAAGATTCCACACTCTTGCTTGCTCGTTGTAAATACCATGTTAGTCTTGGGTCTTCAGGATCTTCAGGATCACCTAATCTCTTGTTGCAACACCAATATGTGCCAAGCCCAGAAGATTCCCTCTTTGTGAAGACGTTCAGTAAGGCTAGCTATACCTGAAGTATTTCGATGAGCACCGCTCAAAAACCAAGTGAGTGTTGGACAAATGTTAGAAGGGAAAAAAGTAAGCATGAAAGTTGGAAAGTTGGTGATATATGAGAGAAAGTAAAGACCAGATATTTGTGCCAGTCCAAATTACTGCCAAACCATCTCAGTGTCAAATCTGCCTCCCTTTCTGCTCCAAGTATTCGTCTTCTTTCTCTCTCTCATCTCATTCAATCTCTCTCTCTCTCTCTCTCTCTCTCTTTCTCTTTCCTCGTTTGGCTTGTACTCTTAAATTCCTCTCCTTGTCTTCGGTGCTCAGGAGCTGATGCAACATAACTTCTGCTGTGTTTCAAGCATGTAGTATTCCTTAACGAAAAAGAGACAATAACTTGTCGAGTTTCTGTGGCATTTTAAAAAATTATATTAAAAAAATTCACGACAAGATTAACCATGGAAATTTGAGAACTCGACACCCACGGGTGCTGATTAGCCACCAAAACGCTCTGAGGCTAAACCCCTGGTTGTCCTTCATTCCAGCAGATATCCGCCACTTGTTTATGGGGTTTGATGTTGAATCCTTTCAAAAGGTTATGAAATCATATACGAAGAACCAGAAACAGAAAAAGAAACATCTCACAGCAGCAAAATGACTTTGTTCCCTAGAAATATATATACATATATATATATACACGTGTATAGACGACTGAGCAACTCAAGGACAACCTCATGGAAAGGGAGTTATTAGATATATGCGTCCCCTGCTTTGAGGTGATAACAGGTCGTCAGTGTGAGTCAGTTTCCTTCTTTACCTTGTGCATTTCTGGAACAAGCCACAATGCAACATGTCCATGAAAAGAAAAAAGAAAAAAGAAAAACTACGGACATGAAGGAAGTGCCGAATCTATGGACCGGAGTGTTGATTTATTTTTATTTTTTTCATCTTTCTTTTACAGTTTGTCATAAACAAAAAGGGAAAAGACATTTATAGGAAAATGTGCTGCAAGTCCCTGGTGTTTTGACAGTGGGGAATGCGAAAGATCATAGCAGGTGACCATGTTCTCAGCATTGCTGCTGCAGCAAGTAGCAAGCAAAAGACGGAAAGACTGTATCAGTGTGAACTTTGATAAAGAAAACGAAACACTTGGAGGAAAGTGGAAGTCTCATTCTATGAGGATGTACAACTTGAACTTTAGTATTCCAATATTCTCAGCTCTACTACAAGAACTATGAAAAGAGAAAATCTTCAAAAAAAAAAAAAAAAAAAAAAGTTTGTGAAATGTCTAAATATTTGAAACTCATCCCACTGCTACGATAAAAAAAAAGATGTGTTTTCCCTACTGACAACCCCTGTTTCGAGAAAAAAAAAATTACGATCAGTGATCTTGGGACGTAAATTTTATTTGTTGAACAGAGCTCAATCTGGTTTACAACACAAACATTACCTTGATAAATTCCTCTTCGTCACAATGTCTCTTTTCATTCAGAATATGTTTTAATCCATCATCCAACATGGCAGACCTTCATGGTTCCACCAAATTTTGTTGTTGTTTTTTTTCTTCAAAGCTTCACCATGTATGCGTGAGTGTGTGCGTGTGTGTTGTGTGTGTGTGTGTGTGTGTGTGTGTGTGTGTTTCTCAACTCTCATAATTTTGCTCTCATCTTTTAGTTGCACACCATCACCAGATAACCCTCAACCACCACCACCACCCTCACCCCCACCCCGAGTGCCCCCTGTTCTTTCTAAATGTTCTTGTAAAGTGTTCCAGTGAGATGACTCTAAATATGTGTATATTAACAGAAGGGAATAAAATTGGTTATATACTTCTTATTCTTCTGTGTCATGTCATTATTAAAACAAAGGTCCTATTTAACAACATACATAAATATATTCTTAAAACTTCTAAAATGATTCCGATTCTTGACTATATGATTCATATGTAGTATGTATAACTCTGCACATAATTAAATAAAGCAAAAATCCTTAAAAAGAAGTTTTGCTGAGGGATGTGTAGAATGCAACACTCTTATATAGTACACTTCTGCCTCAGAGGCCTTTTTAGAAATTTGCATCTACAAAAATGCTGTAAACACTGCTGTATGTTTGATTCACTTCCTGTAGCCTGAGTTGAAAAGTTCTGACGTAACTCAATATTCTGAGGTATTTCATTAATAAATTCCAACCTCGACATAAGTAATAACTGTAATAAACTGAAATCTACTCAGATTTCTGAGATAATTTAATACTTTTTCAAGAAATATACTAAGCTTTTATGAGAATAACTCAAAATGGTGGACATTGTAGAAAAGAGGAGGACTGAGTCTTCATCGGAGTGTATATGAATGCTACAAATAAAAAATTAACCTACTTTCAAAAAAGACCAATAAAAAAAAATTGGTTTTCTGTCAAGCAATTTCTCAGAAATGAAAATGGATCGATTGAAACATAGTAGTAGAGATACAAAGTAATAGAAGTTGCGAGGAAAATAAGTCTTTACTTTGAGAGAAGAAAAAAAGAAAAAAAAATCGGTATTCCGACCTAATTAGTTTGAATATTAAGAAAATGAATGCACTCAAGCCTGATAATCATTTAAGCGCAAAATCCAGACGTTTTTCAGAAACAAGAAACCTTGAAGAAATCAGTGTTGGGGAAGCTACTTTGAAACGGTACAAGCTTCTCATACTTTGAAGTCGTTAAGCAACAATCAAGCTACCCTTTTAAAATAAAGTAGTTAGCTACACGACAAGTTAGTATAGTAAGAAAAAGTAGCTAATCACATTGGAGCTACTTAAAATGGGTATGATTTTTAATGTCATTATTGTGAATCAGCTTATGAATAACTGTGTAATTGTGCATAAAGAAATTAAACATCATATAAAGATCATTCAGATGTCTTGTTTTATTTGTTGACCATCCAAAGATACAATTAATACTGAAAATGTATATTAATATTATTATTATTATTATTATTATTATTATTATTATTACTAATAATAATAAATAATAACATCAATAATATTAATAAATCTAACAGTAAAAATAACAATATAATATAATTCAATCCAGAAATATAGCCTACTCATTTGTGCACATTGGGCTACTTATCAGTTTCAAATGGCAACTGCACTCACCTCTATATTAGTCCTTAAATTTGTACTTGAACTCTTGGACGTCGACAGTATTTTAATCTTTGGTTTACAAAGATTACATATAAAAGTTGTACGATTTATTGTTCAAGGCACATGAACTTCAACAAATAAAGCCACAGGTAATTGGTTTTCTCATTATCGGAGTCAGTCACCATCTCCGGCTCCATCGTCGACAATAAAGATGAGTGTGTTGAACTCGAATAATCGATACTTCTGATAGGAAAATAATAATACATGCTATGATAAATTATTTTTTTTTTTCAACCACTGATTAATTCATTCATCAATGAAATAATCATAGTATATAAATGAGTTAATATATGAACTCTTTCTCTTCCTGAAATAAGATGTTGAGTAATGCAATAAGACTGGTGTATTCAGGACTTAAAATACATCCCTCGGCACGCACTGATCAATTTATTGAATTCTTTTATCTACTTTTATGGTATTATCATTTCCCAACCCATACATCACGTAACAAACTGTGGTTGGTTTTACATGTCCATCAGATGGTCACTTCCTGTCCATGTGAGCTACTATGAGGCTCTTGATTCCTCTGAAGCAAATGGGTACATATGCAATTCGCAGATATGCAATGAAGAGGACTGTTATAATTGGATAAAAAAAAATTATAAAAAATGTAAATAGCGATTGGTCCGTACTTTTATTGTCACACTACACTGTAAAACCGGATAAATTCATTTAACTCCCAAAAAAATTTGACTAAACTAATTACCTCAAATTTTTTTAAGTTGATACATTTTTAATAATCTTTAAGCCAAATACACTTAAATATAACAAAAATTTAACTCAAACTTTGTCATGTACAATAAATTGTGATATTTAAGTGAATTTTGGCTTAAAGAAATTTAATGATCAATTTTAGGTAATTGAGATACTGTAGATTAACACCTTTTACAACAGTTAAATGCATGTTTTCTTAGATTCCAATAAATAAACTTTAAAAAAAAAAAAAAAAAAAAAAAGAGTTAGAAGAGTTTGGGGACTCCACTGGCTCTACACCAGGCTTTTGAAAGTTAAAGGAACACACTGTTGCTCTAGCACACCTGACCCAGTTGTGTGTTTTAGCAGAGCAAACTCAACCCCAAGTGCAATTTGAAAACCATGCTGTACCTACTAAGGCTTTGTTTTTTTTTTTTCTTGTGCTCTCATCCAGTCAGAGTGTGAGATATCAGCAGAGTCCATGTGATGTTAAATCTGTGTGGTCCAACAAACTGCATGCACAGGGGAGATTGGAATGTTCATTGATGCGAGTCAACATCGTCCGTCTCTCTGTCTGTCTCTCTCTGTCTCTCTCTACTTAATTACACAAGGTTTTAATTGAATTTCCAAATCCCAGCCCTGCTATGTGAGCTCATGGTTATTAATGATCTTCTCATCAATTCTCTCAGGAGAGAGAAAGGGAACACCTAACTGCCTCTCCAATGAAAAGCTTGGAAGTCAGAATTTGGCTCCATTTTTAATGCTGCTGGGTTAGTAAGACGACTCTACGGTTTTCTGCAGGTAAGTGGGAAGGTTTGTTGATTTGAAGATAACATTCGTAGAACTGGTAAAACTCGGCCGCATGATTGAATGAAGAAGAACAAAATGCAGCAGAGATTATGTTCCTGATGAAGTGAGAGCAAACATAAGGCAGTATGTGGAACAGTATTATAGCAGGCCTGCTAATCTTTCTGTCCCTTAAATCCCCTCCATCTGTTCCAGGGCAAGCCAGAGATCAAATTTCCCAAGCTATAATATCTCTCCATTTTATCATGTCACCTTTAACATACCCTCAACTGTCCTCAATTTAATCAGAGGTTCTGGTGTAAAATAGGTTTCATGGCTCTTCGCCAAGTCTATATCAGATTGGAATCCATACTTTTGGTTCATTTGCTGTTTGGCTTGGTTTCAGACTGCACAGTGAAACAAACCAAAGCTTCATTAAAAAAAAAAAAAATTAGCTGAAGGTGTTCTCAACCTGTTCGTACATTGATCACATCGAGATTCTGTCATTTGGCTCAGTTTAGCAGCTTGCTCTTAGAGGTTTATTAAGTAAGCCAATCAAAATATTACAAAATAATTCTTTAATATAAAATGTTTTAAAAATCCATAAAAAAAATTTAAAAATTCTAGACTGCTTAAAAAATATTTCATCTCAAATATGCTCCTGGGTAAAATAAAAAAAGGGCTAATGGCAAAATATTAAGCCTTCAGTGATGTTAACAGCAAATGATTGGTCAGGAAATTACCGATAATTAAACAGATGGATGAAGTAACTTAGTATGGGATCTCTCTTCCTTTTGATTTCTTTAGATGTTTAATACCTGTGCATAAACCTGTGGACAGATTGTTTATTTCCTTTTCATTTTTAGTTTCAGTTTGTACTTCGTGTACAAGAAGACTATATAAGTGAATGTCCCTGTTTCTAGCTTTTCCCCAAATGGTTCGGTCTAATAAAAGTATTTGCATTTGAGGTCTCAGGAGTGCATTTGTTTAATTCTTGCTGGGGGGAGGAAACCGGAGTACCCGGAGGAAACAACCGCAGCACGGGGAGAACACGCAAACTCCGCGCACACACATGGCCCGGCGGGAATCAAACCCCGGAGGTGTGAGGCGAACGTGCTAACCACTAAGCCACCGTGCGCCCTGAAGTGTAAACCCCATTAAATTAAAAAGTAAATAAGACAAATAAAAACTTGTTTTAGCCATAGTTTGTCTTTAAGATCACATTTACCATCCAGTTTTAAAAGATCAAAAAGAAGCTAAATACATTTAAGACTAAGGTGTATTTTATTTTTTTTAATAATGTATTACTCAAATTGGATCCAAAACGATATATAATTTTTTAAATAATTTTTTTTACTATGTATATATATATATAATTTTTTTTTTTATGGCATAATGTATTGTTTATAGCACATTATACATGCAATTTAATTTAGTTAAATGTGTTGATTTTTACAGAACTGAAAGTCCTTATATGGATTGGAATGATTGTCAAGCTGACCTCCAATTTTAGAAATTATCTTGTAACATCTTTTGCTCACAAACCTTTTCATCTTACTCATTCTCACTTTTTTTTTTTTTTTTTTTTTTTTAATTCTCATCCAACTCCTATTTATACTCATCATGTGAGAAGACTGATCTCGGATCAGCGTTTTTAATTTGTATCGAAGCCTCCTGCGGTCCAGAAGCTGCCAGTGTTCTTGTAGCAGTCGCTGCAGGATGTGTCTTGCTTGATGGATGTAAGTACACATCCTAGTAGGCATGACGGGTCTTATTTACAAGTCAAATATGAAGCCTTACTGTCTCACTCAGACCCGCAGGGGTGAAATCAAATTCTGCAGTGTGTGGTATAGAAACTAAAAGAAAGCCTCGTCAGAGAGTGTATAAGTAGGAATAGTCTCGGTGGAGACTATGATGGAGAGACTGGAATAGACTAAATGGAGACTATGATGAAGTGATGGGTGGAGATGTGATGTCTTATGGGATAGAGTGAGGCAGTTCAAAGATAAAAACAAAGTGTGAAGAACAACGCAGAACCACCATCCCAGATGTATTCCTGCGCACACACACAAACATACACACTTACATCAGTGCGCTCACTCATTCCCCTTTTTTTTCCCAGTGCAGTTGCCATGGAAACAAGGTCCTGTCCCCTGCAAGCGTGTACTTGGGTCGAAAGAGTTCTCTGGTGAGCACTGGTTGGAAAAGCTGGTTACAGATTGAGAGAGACGATGACAGAAAGACAAGAAGCATTGCTGCTGCTGCTGCAGTACCTCCCTTTTTCTATGAACTAGCCAAAAAATTAACAGCAAAAACACTCATCTGTCAACACACATTTACACCACCACTGTCCCTAAAGCTGAGTGATAGGATGTAGTACAGGGGTTCAGCTCAGCAGGGTTATAATGAGACCTCCAGGGTGTTTGGCTAAATGTGAACCGTGTATACGTATGTCCCACACTTACAGCACAGCAGTCAGACATTTCGGCTACTGTAGTGTCTCTGCACATGAACACGAATACGCTGCCTGAACAGCGAGGTATAAACCAGCAATGGGGATGTTTAACAGAAATTACTTTAGAATACGTTATCCATCAATGTTTAAAGTCTTTTAGGTCTGTAGTAGTGTGTAAAAGTTCTCACCCCTTTTGGTTTTTGAATGAAAATTGCAATTTATTTATTTATTTATTTATTTTACAGTTTACATAAAACAAGCATAGAATTCCAGAATATGAAAAATAAGACAAATTGTTTTGATATGTCTGACACTTATCCATCTATCATACAAGAAGTAACTATTGCAAATGAGAGTATCCAAAAGGATTGGCACCCTGTCCAGGGTGTACCCCGCCTTGTGCCCAATGCTCCTTGGGATAGGCTCCAGGTTCCCCGTGACCCTGAAAAGGATAAGCGGTATAGAAGATGGATGGAGTATCCAAAAGGTGTTTCAGTGATCTGAAAAACATTAGTGAATTATAAAGGCAATGGGTGGTCTTGGCCTAATTTGGTCTTTGACAATTCCCAGCCATCAGCCAGCTCTCTCCGATCATATCACGTTCATTCATGGCCAGGAGTCGAAAAGGACGAAATTGGATGTGCTTTCTGCATGGGGTTGATTGAATTTGACTGCTACTAACTGGTGAGTGCAAAGGCTCGCAGATGCCCATGATTGGCTAGTGTTGCTGTGAATGATTGGGGAGAGAAAATGTGTCATCCCATCCATCTCACTCAAAACGCACAGCCAATTTTGCCTTCTTGGACTCCTGGCTACAGTACAGGCTGCAGTATCACAATATTATATATGTATAGAACGTCTATGTATCCAAACACACTTAATGTCTTTTTGGTGTAAATCATTCTTATATAATTCTTATCCTGTCCTTCTTTATTTTATTGTACGGATATTCGTTTTATACTTAACTCTAGTTTACACCGTCCCTATAGCTTTATAGAGATTATGTAACTACAGATAATATCTTCAGATCTTTTAAGGGTTTTTTTTTCTTCCTAATGGGATATCTTTACAGCTTCCCCAGAGGGACAAGCTGAAGAACGATTTAGTTTATTTCTCGATCATAATTATTTTGAATTTCGTTGGTGTATGCTTTGCAGTTAAGCTTACTGAAGAAGTAATTAAGAAGTAAGATTTAACTTAAAGCTTCCTATTGTGTGTGTATAGGAAATGTAGTATTACTTAAATCATGGTCATTGTCAATGAAGAAAAAATACTGTATGTATATAGATGGATGGATATAGATCAAATATATTTAGACCACTGTTGTATTTCTGTCATGTGGCAGGTGTGTTACTGAATTCTTTGACTATATCTGTTTAAATAACTGTTAAGTATGGTATGCACAAATAATCCAAAACCACTCAAGTTTAACCTTTAGAACCCTGACCTATTATTAAGCACTGCCCCCCCCCCCCTCCTTCTTCTACTATTACTACTTGGCTTTTGACATTGATGCACATAATCATACATGCCTTAGCTTTTCTTCCCCACAGGAAGCCTAGCCATCATAGGCTAGGCTAGGTTAGTGCATTTAGTATGTATATGAGTTCAGTGAATATGTACAGATTGCTTGCCGATACTGTTTCTAATGATACACAGCTTATTTCTGAGCTATAAATGATTACTGAGTTATGAAACTGAGCAGATTAGGAGCAAAAGATCGGGTTCCAGGGGTTAATAGGAACTGTTTGTCAGCTTTTGTGAAATAATGAAATGAGATTTTACGCAGCGATTGCCATGGGTGAATTTTCTAATGCTTTGCTTGGGAAATGCTGATCAATGGGTCTGGGTCTAAAACAGGCTGTTTTGTTTTGTTGGTCCCTTTGGGGGGGTATAGGAGTTTCCAGAGCAATAGTTTCTGTTTTTAATTGTGTTGAGGTTACTTTTCCCTTCCATCGTCGGCTAAAACTTATTGGATATAGTCACAGTCCTTCTGTTTTATTAATTATCTTTTGATTAAGGTCAGGCTACCAGAGGTAATACTGGTGATTGGGTTTCACCTGTTTACCTCCTTGTCAGACAAAATATCCATTCAGCAGCTTGTAAACATAGTTACAGATGACTGGCAAAGCTGTGGATATGCTCCTCTTGTTCCTTTTCTTCTATATTATGAGTTTTTGATTTTTTTGTGTTCCATACTGTTCCATAGCATTCATTAGTTTTCCACAAGGTTTTACCTAATTAGCATTGCACTTGTGTATTTATTTATATATTTAATTAATTCATTCTCTCTTGAGGGCCCTGAACTTTCTGTACTTGGATGAGTGGCCCATATGAAGAGCAGGCCATCCAGAACACATCCACCGTCTTCACCCCCATAATGGCACTAGGTCTCTCTGTGGACTTCCCTAACAGTAAAGCAGACCTCACAGTTCATTGGCTTGAGGTTTGATTCAATGAAATGCTGGCCATCGCCACAATAATGTATTTGGTGGATATTACTACTATAAAATAATTCCCTGAAAACAATATTTGTGATTCATGTTTGACTTTTGAGTGTACACTATATGGCCAAAGTTTTGTTGGACATCTGACCATCATAGCCACATGTGCTTGTCGTGAGGGGGGGCATGGGTGTTATGTTTAGGTGTCCACAAACTTTTGGCATAAAGTAATGACCACCTCAAGGGTTATTTAATTCATATTTAATTATCCATTGCATTTGAATATTAAAATATTATTATTAGTATTATTATTATTTAAAAATGTCTAATGTATAGTCATAGATTTTCATTCTCGGATATGTAAATGAAATAACAAACCTATTCGAATGTAGTACTTGACCTTGGGATTTAACTCAACTTTATCTTTCAACAAAAGTTATTCCCTCATCCCTTATGTTTATTATTTGTATTCATAGTGTGCAGTATGTTATCTTTAGTGAACCACGAGAGAGAAGATTCACTTTTAAAACAAACTATACTTAAGATCCTATATACACTACATTACAGAATGACATATTGTCCTTCGCGATGCTCTTCTATGGAAAACTCTACGCTGTTCTTTTTTATTATTATTATTATTATTATTATCATTGCTTTTGTTTTTTGTTTTAGATTCATGGGGCAACTTGTAATTCCAGTAATGTGCAGAAATCCAATTTTATTTTTCCCGGCAGTTTAGTCCAAGCCCAACGGGTATCCAACGTATAGTGTGTACAATACAGTGAGGTTATAAAGCCACAATACAGAGCAGCATGTTTCATCATCGTTCAGTTAAATGGATGTAAAAGTAAAGGGTGATTCGAGAGAGGGAGAGAGAGGGAGAGGGAGGGAGAGAGACGGGAAAATTACCTCATCATAACATCACTGTGGACAGTTAGTGAGTCATTTCATTACTTGGTTGTAAGGTGGATGAATGCACTCTGCTGATCGCATTTGGATAAGCTGAGCTAGCGAGTAGAATATAGCCATCTATCATTATCCATGCCAACAGAATACGAGTAGAGCTTTAGGACCACCGTTTATTAGACCATGTAGCTGTAACTCGAGTGTATTCAACAGCACCACCGCAGAACGTGAATCACAATAAAGGATAAACATTTGAAATGCACAGGCACTTTGAGAAGAATAGACGGTGTTATTGGATCCCACATGGAGAATATGAATTATCTTTAAGCCAGCTATATTAAAATACAAAGTTTTTTCAGAAGGTTGCTGGGTAAACAAATGAAACTTGTATTGCTTTTTTTTTTCTTTTTTCTTTTTTGCCTATATCTCAGTCAGAATGCATTGACACAGAGCTGGTTGGTTTCTGTTTTCATACCAATCCTGATGAAATAGTGTTTGAATGTTTAGCATGCATGAATACATGGATGGAAGAAGAAGAGGAAGAAGAAGAAGATGAAAATTGAACAAAAACAATAAGGTTTGTTGGGGATATGGAGTTTAGATAAACTGGACCTCTAACTAAAATTAAAATATGTTGTCCTTAAGGATAAAGTACAAATATTTATTTGTACTTTGGGACACTAAAATGCATACCGCCTAATTTCAAGGTAGCACAAACATATGGTTCATACCAACAGTTTTGCTAAATTTCTTTAAAGTTTATGGTGGATTATAGGTAATAAGATGAGAAATGCACAATAATTGGAGCAATAAAATTTGAAGTAACGGTATTTTAACAGTATATAATTTTATGTACTATATAAAAAATCACTTTTTTTTTTAGAGTATGTACATACTTTTAAACAAATTATTCAGCCAAAAATAATCATTTAAATACATAGACATTGTCAGTATTTTTTTTTCTCTCTTCAGCGTGTCCTTCATTTAGTTTCTACCTGCAGAGTTATGTATAATTGTAGATTATTTACGTGTCATCATCCCTAAATAATTCAGAATAAGATGTTAGATTTACTTGTAATATATTAGAGTACCTGCACCCGGAATATACAGAGTGACATGTCTCATTAGCGTGACTCTTCTTATTTCTGTTTTATTGGATCCTATCATTCAGGTCGATGTGCTGTGCTTACAATAATGCAACAACCTTACCCAGTAATTGGAGTTAAATACCTGGTTCAGAACCATATAAAAGAAATGTTGCCTAAAATGTGTCTGCAAAGTAATCCTTTTTTTTCTGTGTATAGGAAAGAGTGACCTCCTATGAGTGGATTTTTCATGAGGACGACGAGTTTGCTACGATTTTATGCTTATACTTGATCACACACAACTGATTTAAAAAAAAGATTCTCCGAAGGAAATGTGCCCCAGTGCAAGTCTATCATAAAGAGACCTTCTAAAGTGACTTGTTCTGTTTTCACACAGCAGCACTGCCTAATAAACCTGTCTGAGTTGTAAATTAGATTTTATACCTCAGATAATGTGACTCAACAATGTAGAACCATAGAAAATATTTCTGCTCTGCTTCGTTATGTTTTGGACCACCGAGACACCGGGATGTTTCTAGAACTTTTCCAGCAGGGTAGCCAAGGTGAACCTAGTGATATTATTGGAGTGGTGATGTTTGGGTAAAATAACTCGTGTTCAACGTGTACTGTAAAAATACTTCATTTACATATGAGAAATAATGACTTCATTCAACAATAACTTTCTTTGAATCAAAAATGACCAATTTTATTAGGAATACAAAGTCGATCCTGTTTAGATTGCTGTGACATGCCGTAATAAAAGCAAAAACAATTATACCACTTTCCAAGAACAAAATACAGTGTGATATTAGAAGTTATTCTCCGGTTTCTTGCAAAAAATATTTACAAATTCCTGTAGATTTAGCAATTCTGTATGACTACACTCAATGTTGCTCAAACTCTCCTGATGACTTAGCCAGTCATTTGCCATTGTAGATCTAGAACAGATCTTTATAAGTATGAGCTAGGAGAACCTCAGTGTCTATGAAAATTTAATGACCGGAATTGCAATTTTGAACAACCTGAAGCATTTCTACGAAAAACCCTTACACTATATGATTCATGGAATACGGTAAGCTCCAATGTGCTGGAATGTTTCTGCATGCCACTTTTAACCTTCCCACCCAAAACTGCTTTAATTTGGTATAGCTCATGTTCAAGGTCTTCAAGATCAGATCCATACAAACTTGGATACTCCTCGTGTCGCTGTTCGGTATCGAGAATGGATTCTTTCGTTTATTTAGCTTGTTCAGAAACTGTCTTGGGCATCCTTAGATGCCTGGCCACCTACTCTTGAACACAGAATTGTCTTCTGGGAGTATCCTGTGTTGCAATATGGCACTGTTCTCCCAGTTTCTAAACCTGATTTCCAGGATTCATCATTCGTGTGGTTTTGGAAAGTCTGAATGAAGGCTTTAACTGGATTCTACAGCTTGTGGGAGATGGCAATGGAGACCGAAGCTCATCAGATGAGACTTTTGCATCATCCAGACATTTCCTGAAGGTAGTCAAAAAAACTGGAGCAGACCCCACTATGGACTGTCCTCTCCCCTTAGCGTTCCTGATCTATTTCCTGTAGTGCACACAGAATTGCTGGTAATTTGCCCATTAACTTACTACAAGCCAAGTACCTGCAGGCCCAGCAAGTATCACTCGCTCTCTGAAGCACTCATGGAGCACCTGGAAACATTTCTCTTTGAAAACACAGCTATATTCGGAGCACTTTGCAAACCATTCTACTTCTGGAATGGATCCAACTGTCCACAAGTACTAGGTTTAAGTAGTGACTTTTACATTGGAACTTAATGTGCATTTGAGCACCTGAGTGCTTCCCACTCATGACTGAAGCTCCATCGCAAACTCTGCTCAATCGTACCAGATTGCTCTTGTATTCCAGGCCATATCTTTTCAGACCAGCTCTGATCTATTGTATTATGCTTAAACATCTAAACCATCTGTGTCTTCAAAGTGCACAAAACTTTAATGCCTAGCCCCAATGTAACAGCACCAATGATGAGCACCAATGATGTTACTTTTCGTCCTTGCTTTCACGGGTTCCAATGTAAAAGTTCATCAAACTCTTATGAGTGAGAAGCACACCATCTCTGCTAAGCATGAAAAGTATTTCATTTTGAATATGAAGACTTGTGTATCTGACATTCTTTTTATTTTTTCTTATTTATCATATTTAGCAATTGATTCTATTAATCCTAAAAAGTAAATAAATAAAAAAAATTGTCTGAAGTCTGTGTCCTCTTTGGGGCAAGGTTTTGTGTTGTAGTACAACACAATCTCAGCTAAAGTTCTTTTTTACCTTTTTTATTGCATTTAGGTTTTGTGGTGGTTTTTCATCCATTTCAAGCTTTCCATATCGGCACTGCTGCCTTTATAACATCCTGATCTATTGTGTATGGCAAATCCTCCATCTTAGAAAGTAGCCTTTTTCTAAATCCTTCTAGGTCCTGACATTGATGTAAACACCGATTCTGTGTTGTTGGTTTATCTAAAATGTCTACAGGCGTAACAGAAGGTGGAGTCTTTACTTTTTGAATGCTCTAGCCATGGGTAAATTGAAGTACCATTCATTTCATTTATGAAGATTCTTCTGTCTCCCTGAAGTGTTTTCTGAGAACAGCTCCAGATGTGACGGCACAAGCACTTCATCTCTGGACCGAAATATCCATAAAACGAAATAAAAAAAAAGGTCATGCACTGTGATTATAATCTGTAGTTGTGCGAATCGCATAGAATGTCATCTTTTTTCATTTAAATCTTGCTTTTCCAACAATATAGTCGGCTTATGTGGGTTTTATTTGAACCGACTGTCTATTACCCTGATTCTACAACTAAAATATTATATGTAAATGAGATGTTAATATTAACTTGACCAACTAAATGTTATGTAGCCTGCATAAAGCACGTGCTGGACCACAACTGACTGCATAAGTGGGTTGGCACTTTACTAGTTCATGGCTGTGCTGTCTCTATGGCTCTCTTGTTCCTTTGTTTCTGCAAAAACATTTCTTCCAAAGACATAAATTACACTTATAACTACAAAAAAATTGACATAAATGTCGTTCTTATCGATGCACTGCGTTTAATAGGTTCCCTGACGGGTAAATCTAATGTATAATAACAATTTTTTTTTTTATTCTACTTGACCAAAAACCTAATTGATTTAATGTGGTTTGAAGCAACAAATATTTCAGTGAATTTTTTTAATTTTTTTTTTTTTACTGTTAGCTGGGTAATGTTAGCTAGCGCTATGTGTTAATATTGAGTCATTTAATTTTGGGTATTTATGAATGGCTAGCTATTGTAGTGGCTTCCACTGTCAAAATAAATAGTTATTCGAGTGCGTGGTTTGTTTTTCCGGACCAGTTTTTACTCCCCTATCTGGTCAAAAAAAAATCTGCAGTATTTTTCACCCATATCTTTTCGAATTGGAATCGTTCCCTCCCTCAATCACTTGAACAAACGGGCATCCTAGCAATGGGCGTTCCTTCCATAACAATTCGAGTCAGAATTAGTGGAGGCTGTCTATCAAAGCTTTCACGAGGGTTCGTTACACATCAATATGTCACACCATCCTACTTGAGACAGAGAAAATTAAGTGTTAATACTGCTTCGTGTCGGGAACAGGAATTACTTATGGTGTTATATGATGTCCTTTAGGCTATTAAGGATGAGCATCACTGTAGTACTGATGAGACATTGATCATTGAGATCAATGATCTCAATTAGCATACAGCTAACTGGCTAACATTACCCAATTTACAGTAAAAATCGCATTGAGAGCGCAGGCTCTCTGCATCTGTTGTTTCAGCCATTGTACACGCCTCTTTAATCAAATTGTGGCTTTAATGTGCTTTTAAATGTGTAGAAAAGGTCAATGTTGAAATCAGCACAGCACTACGAAAGGGATTACGCACTTGTACAGCATATTGGGAGGAGGACTTGGCTATAATTATGACAAGGCAGCCTTAACACCAGTCTGCTACATGTTCAGTGCTGCAGCTGTGCTGTACTTCTTTACACTTCATAAAGTGATGAATAGCCAGCGATATTTCCATAACCTGAGGCATGCTTTGTGTACTACTAACTGCATTATGTAGCGTTATTCAAGGAAGGTGCTCGTCTGATGTTTAAATCCCAAACAATTTGGTCACTGATCATGTCATCCGACTCGGTCATGTCAAACGCCACCGGCTTTCGGGTGAGACGTTAAACCGAGGTCCTGATGACTCTCTGTCGTCATTAAAACTCCCTGGACACTTCTGGTAAAGAGTAAAGGTATAGCTCTGATATCCTGGTGAAATTCCTCCATTAGCCCTTATCTATCATGGCCCCATAATAATCTCCATTTCTGAATCCCCTACATCACTCTCTCCTCTGCAATAATAGTTGGTGTGTGGTAGGCTTTCTGCAGTGTGGCTGCTGTCGCATCATCCAAGTAGAGGAGTGAGAAAATCCAGAAATCCAGCTATAGATTTAGATGGATTCCATCTGTTCAAGAACAGTCAATCGTGATGGAAATAGTAAGAAGTCAAATATTCCAACCCTTCCAAGATTTCACGATTTTGCGATCACCGAAGTTAATGCAAAATCAAGCACACGCCACAATATTCTAAGGAGCTTGCCATATTTAAAAATTACCGCAGATTTTGCACAGATTTTTGCACAGTCATCCGATATCAGCCAAAGCCCTTTTCAATTCATGTGCCTTGAACATGAGTACAGCTAAAAGGACTTATTTACCAACAAACATTACTGTGAAAGAAATCGTGCAAAGCAATTTTGCCAATTCCAGTAGTTTTTGGCAAAAAAAAAGCTAAAAAAGAACCTGCAAGTTCAGAAGAGGCAACTGTTACGTGGGAACCCTTCCTTAAAGGTTCCAAGTATTTGAGTAGTACATGCCATTCTGCAAAATTCTTTCATAGCACTTCAATTGTTTTTCTAAAACATTCCTATTTGTTTTTCACTTGAAGTTTGTTGGTTGGTATATCACGTGATATTAAGATCTGATCATTTTTCTTTTTAGACATTTTATGTCTACTGTGTGGGAACCAGAGGAACTCCCACAGACACTGGGAGAACATTGAAAATGCCAAGCTGAGGATTTAGAATTTAGTTTGTTAAACCAAAAAAATGGAAGAACCGTTTAATTTAACTTGTAGATTTTTCAACAAATGGATTGAAGGTTATACCCACATTTCTGATAACGCTGTATAGCTGTAATCTAGTACACTTGTATCTTACTTTTAAATAAAGCGTGAAAGGTCACATCGCTAGATTTGCACACTGTTCTGTGAAACACTCTGCAAGTTGAAATGCCACGTCCCTCTGGAACTGAAATGCACCTAGAATTGCCTTTTGTCTTGGGTTTTTCATTTCATTGGATGGAATTCATGTAGGCAAAGAAGCCTAGCCAGCTCAAATGCATTACCTTTGGCAACAGTCATGCTAAATGATCTGTATCTAGATAGCAATATGGAGATCAGAAAACCAACAATCTTTTGGTGAAGGCCACATTTTTTTTTTTTGTAAAATTTTTAGCGTCTTCTCTACAGAGATTTTGGGAAATCATTGTCTTTATTAATCGAAGTGTTCGTTTAATTGATTTAATCTCCCCCCCCCCTTCCTTCTCACATGATGTCGCACATGGAGAAATTTCACACGTGTGTGGCGTTTTGATTTAAAAAAAAAAAAAAAAACCTTCAAACTTCATGCCAAAAATGAAACACTTCAAACAGCAAACTTGTGAGATCTCTGAAAATGCAAATGAGGGCAAAATTAAGAGCAGTCTCTCATTCTCACTCACACATTCTCCATCTCCTTATTAACGATTAGACGATTAACCTCATGGGACTAAAACACGCAGGTACTCTTTGCTTTGCACTCGGATGCGACTTTCCTCCCTCTGATGCCTTTTCACTTGCAGTTTGTTTAATTTTCACTAATTGAGTCATTGCTTTATTCGGCACTTAAAAAGTCAGTTCATGTACCCCTCTTTTTGAAATTGAGGATTTTATAGAGCAGCAATTTGTATATTAAGATATTAATAATGAAACGGTTAACCTTTTTTAAAGGCGCACCTCGGGTACGTTGTGGCCCATGATCTCATTCTGTTTTGACCGTGTTCACTTTGTCAGCTTAGTCCTCACCTCAACGTTCTTGAATCCATTTATTTGATACTGAAAGGGTGAAGTTGTCCAATAAAATAGTTGTTTTTTTCTTAGACAATTGATTAACGACATAAAAAGAATTTTGTTAATTCGAACAGAATTCAGCTTAATGTTTAATATAGTCTAGTACCTGATAACATATAAATAGTATAGATCTCAATATATTCTGTATTATTTTTTTTTGCACAATCTGCATTAGATAAGCAAAAAATTGTTATATTTTGATATTTTTGCTTAACACTTTAATGCATACGTGTTTCACCGATCATTATTACAGATTCAGGTCAGTAGCGACCCGGAGTTTATATCTAATGTGGCTGGATCTCTAAAATGCCCCAATAGTAAAAAAAAAACTGTCCTAATATTTTACCAATTACAAAATAATAAAATGCAGCACATTTTCGTTATATTTTAACAATTTTATTTGTCAATAAACATATAAAAATATATACACCGTTTAAAATTGCACACTTAGAATTCACGCACTAAAATGGTGAAAGTATTGTAGTGTTTTCATTCAATAGTTTCAGTCACCATAACACAATTAAAGTCATTAAAAATATTTAGAATGACTTTTTATCGTGTATAAATTTTTATGGCTACAAACAGTGACTGCGGTTGAGCCCAGATTCTTTTCCATGCAATTTTTTCCAGGTCAGCTTTGCCTCCCATGAAGTTTAGTTTTATGGAAGCTTATCTGTCAATGAATGACCTGATCAGGAAAAAGTCATATTTGGGGTATTGTTTAGGGTATGGTCACTGTTTTGTAGGACGACCAGGCCGATAAAATATAAAATGTTTCTAACTAGGCTAGTTTGGAGTCGCTAGCCCAGCGGAGGCACAGCTTAGCTATCACTGTATGGGTTTAGCTGCTACAGTGCCATGCTGCTACAATACATTCTTTCCTTATGCTATGCTCATATCATGTTCATGTAAACTGGAACTCCATAAGCACTTATACGCCTTGTTTTCCTGCTCAGCATCAGAGGATGCTCCTCTTTCAATTTCAACCCCTTTACTGGTATTAAAAAAAAAATTGGCATATGTCCATTTTTCCTCACGCTGACCCCATGAGCTAGCGTCTGGCAGAATTGAGAGAGGTCAGCCATGAGTATTTCCATGTATTTTCCTGTAAACCCTGTCTGACTTGTCTCGCCGCCGTTCACCGAGGATATAAAATTACAACACCGTCGTTGTCTTTTACTGAAGTTCAGTTACGTAATGACACAACTCTCCAACTGGATAATTATTCGGGGCTAAAGGGAAAATCTTCATGGCAACAGCCCCCAAGCCCAGACCAGGTTACGCCCCTGCCTAAAAACAGCATTATGAAGTAATGTGGCACTTTCTATGCTTCCCCTGGTAAATTCAGCATCTGGCTCATATTCAGGTTCTGGATCATTCGAGGCTTTTATCGTGTTCATAATCCTCAAACTCGATAGTTTGTTCGCTGACAGCTTCATCATCAGATCCACCATCAAACGATGCTAGTATTTGATTAGAAACTTGTTCTGCAGTAAATCGCTGAACCATGTCAAGTTTTGTAACGTTTCTTTTATATCTGGGGTAATTATGATTGACGCGTTACATCATCATTGTTTACCAAACATTCCCACCTTGAGGAATAAACGTGAATTGCACTTATCGAGCCGTACACTTGCACTATTGCATACCTCAGATCAGTAGCGACACTATAAACTTTTTACAATAAATAAATTCTAAAACGAATATAATGTATAACAATTCTTGTTCTATTGTTGTTGATGGATAGTTCGAGAAATACTAAGAAGGTGGAGGTCTAATGTCAAAATATTGACGAGGGGGAAGGTACTGAATGACATCCCGAAGTTTGCATTTAAGGGTTAATTACTTATTGTCAATATTTTCAGTTCTACTTTGTGGAAGAATTCGTCCCATAACCTGTATCACAACATACCCTTTATGAAATTCGAACATTTTTTCGTTTGTTTGTTTCTTTATTTTGTTCTTGTCAATCTGAAGTCTTTTACTTTAGTAATAAAGTGTGTAGAAGAATTTATTTTGGTTATCGAAGTGCTGGTTTGCTGAACAACCCTACATATAGGCACCTGACCATCACAAACCTGAATGTCTTTGTATGTCGTAGCGTTAAGATTTCCCTTCACTGGAACTAAGAGGCCCAAACTAAGACGATGCCCCTGTGCACATAGTGAGGTCCATGAAGACCAAAGTTGGGGTGGAAGAACTCGAGTGTCCTACACGGAGTGAACACCTTTTAGGATGAATTGGAACTCTGAGTGTGCCTCGAATGTTTAGGGGGTAATAATGCAGTAAATATTTCTCAGTCCTGTCGTGGTGTCCATGGAAACCATGAGGTCCGAGATCAGTGCCCAGATCTCATTAATGCTCTTGTGGCTGAACGATCACAAATCCCCAGAGCCACGCTCCATAATCTATTGGAAAGCCTTCCCAGAAGAGTCGAGGATATTATAACGGCAAAGGCGGACTAAATCTGGAATGGAACAAGCACATGGCCATCAGGTGTTGACCAACCGTGCTTTCACCATTTTTAATGTTCTCCCCAAACACTTTTCAAATGACGTAAGAAACTTTAGTATTTTTGGCTTTAAAGCATTTGGATAGCAATTTTCTTTCCTGTATATTCATAAATTGATTGCGTACAGCAAAGATGGCCTCAAAATGCACATTTGACTATATACAGTGCTCTCCACTAATATTGGCACCCTTGGAAAAAATGAGCAAAGAAGTCTGTGAAAAATTATCTTTATTGTTTTAACCTTTTGATCTTTTTGTTAAATTCACAAAAATATTCTGCTCTCATGGATTTTAAACAACTGCCAAACAGAATACAGGTTGATCAAAAAAAATATTTGTTAAATATAGGTGTGAAACAATTATTGGCACCCTTTTAGTCAATACTTTGTGCTACCTCCCTATGCCAAAATAACAGCTGAGTCTTCTCCTTTAATGCCTGATGAGGTTGGAGAATACATGGTGAAGGATCTGAGAGCGTTCCTCCATACAGAATCTCTCCAGATTTTTCATATTTCGAGGTCCATGCTGGTGGACTCTCCTCTTCAGTTCACCCCACAGGTTTTCGATGGTGTTCAGGTCAGGGGACCGTGATTTTGTGGTCAGTAAAGTATTTTTGTGTTGATTTTTGATGTATGTTTTGGGTCATTGTCCTGCTGGAAGATCCAACCACGGCCCATTTTAAGCTTTCTGGCAGAGTCAGTCAGGTTTTCATTTAAAATTTGTTGAAATTTGATAAAGTCCATGATGCCATGTATCCTAATAACGTGTTCAGATCCTCTGGCAGGAAAAACAGCCCCAACTCATTACAGAGCCACCACCATATTTAACCATGGACATGAGGTACTTTTCCATATGGCTACCTCTCTGTGTGCACCAAAACCGCCACTGGGGTTATCGCCAAAAAGCTTCAACTGACCATAGTTTCATCTGACCATAGAACCCGATCCCATTTGAAGTTCCAGTAATGACTGGCACACTGAAGACGTTCGAGTTTGTTTTTGGATGAGAGACTTTTTTTTTCTTGAAAACCTTCCAAACAACTTGTGGTGATGTTTGACTTCGGATTGTAACTTTGGAGACTTTCTGACCCCAAGACACAATTAACTTCTGTAATTCTTCAGCGGTGATTCCTTGAAGATTTTTTGGGGCACTTGAGCCATCCTCTTCACGGTGCATTGAGACGATATAGACACTCTTCTAATTCCATATTGATTCATTACATTTCCAGTTGACTGGAACTTCTTAATCATTGCCCTGATTATTGCCCTGCCATTTTCAATGCTTGTGCTATTTTCTTATAGCCACTTCCCATTCTATGAAGCTCAACAACCTTTTGCTGCACATCACAGCTATATTCCTTGTTCTTACACATTATGAATGACTAGGAGAATTATACCCCTGTGTAACAGGAAGTCATTGTTGAACAATTTCCTGTTCCTAGTCACCCAGGTGACTAAAAGTTTTAAATATCAACCGGGAATTAACTTTTAAATATATTTTTCTCCAAGAGTTTATAGGGGTGCCAATAATTGTCAAGGATTGCTTTTTATTTCTTTTTTTTTTTTAAACCTGTTTTGCAATGACTTAATATCCACGAGAGCTGAGTATTTTTGTGAATTCTTAAAGCCTTACAGCCTTCTTTACTCATATTTACCAAGGGTACCAATATTAGTGGAGGGCACTGTAGCTAAAACATGTTGGAGAGAGTACAAACTTTTGAGCTTGCTAACAATTGTAATTGCTGAGTCAATTGTTTTTTGCAGTTAAATGTTTTTTTTTTGTTTGTTTTGTTTTTAAATAGCAAAGGCCATTAAGTTTGTAGATTGTAAAATAGTTGCTTTATGGTTTTTTTTTTTCAATCACCCAAAAGCCAGAGGGGGTGCAAACTTTTGCCCCCCAACTGTGTTCGTGAAATTACTTCAGACTGTAAAACAAGATGCAGGCAATTTATAGCACATTTCTGTTTGTCCTCCATTGTGAGATTTAATCGGATTTTTTATGGACGAGTTTACATCCTGATGTTTAGGTGGTAATACTGCAGTAAATATTTCTCAGTCCTGTCATGGTGTCCATGGAAACCAAGAGGTGCAGGCTGCTGACTCTTATTTTATATTCCAAGTGTAGTCTGATTGATGGGCGGTGATACCGCCTCACTTTATACACTCTTCTAAAACAATTGTGACGCACATTGGGCAACAAAGTTGTTTTTTTTAAATGTGCTAAATAAATAAACGTTGAAGTTGAACAAAGTTCTCACCTCTTTCTCGGTCATGTCTGATTTGATTAGGCAGCCCGAGCAAAGAGCATTTTCAAGAATGTTGTTTTAAGATTCAACCACGTTTCTGGTGATGAAATTACTACTGGAGCTTAGCAAGACGTGTCAATCGTAAGTCAAGGCTGTAAAACGTCCATGAAGGACTTCATCGTTAGCTGATTTAAAGCAGAGACACGCGAACATGTTGATGCAATCCTCCTGGAGTGGATGTGGACTAATGCAAAATGTAGGCTGCTGCAGAATCCAGGAGAGGAGGGGGGGTGAGGAAGGGGTGGGGAAGCTCAGGCTGGACATTCGAGGAGATGGTGACACCTAGTGGTAACTTAAATAGTTGGATAAAATGATTTATACAGTAGAAGTGTCCTACAAGAAGTTTGCTGTGTCAATTTTTTACCACAAAAGCCCCACCCGCATTTTCTAGCACCTAGATAAGGTTTGTGCAAACTGCTACCCCAAGCAAATGTATGCCTTTCATGTTCCACACCCTTTCCCCATCAGTAATTTTAGTGAGACAATTAAAAATGAAATGCGAGTGTATCCTGTACCAAGACAGCAATGCCAAATATAAGGCCAATGTATGTATGTACTGTAACTGGCATTGCTGCAGGGAAACAGCAAATATATTGAGAATCAGCCCTCATTTTCACTGATTTAAGCCATTAAATTCTAACAACCCAGTGGTACAGAATGTTTGGGTTTTTTTTCATTGTAGTTGTAGATGTATTAAATATGCATTCCAAGGAAAAACTTAATGAGGAGCTAGAAGCAAAGACACTAAATAACTAACATCATGAACATATTAACAAGAAGATTATAAGTACAAGGTTAATACTTGTCAGTTTTTTTTTTACAGTTCAACAACCTACTTTACCATTAAACTTGAATCCTCTTCATTCATTGTTGCAATATTAATGTAGCGCTGCCTTTTTTTCTTTTTTTTTCTTCCCTCTCACTTCAGCAATAATCTTTAAACCCCCAACACATTTTTCAGGCATTGAAATGGCACAGAATTAGTTCCAGGTCAACAGGCTTTTGGCGGTAGGGCCAAAAGTTTTGAGTTAGAATCATCTGGAATGGTTGAAGTTTAGACCCAAGATACAGAACCATGAACAAGCGGTTAAGACCTGGTCATAGGATCTTTCATCGAATCTTAAATCCAAATAAACAGAACTGGTTGCAGGATGGAAAATCAATGTTTTACGATCATAATCTCTGGACTGTAAACCTGTTTGAAAAATTGATTGAATGGAAGGAGACGATCCTCATGAGCAAACCTACCGATGTGAAGGAAATTCAACCTTGTTAAACAAAGAAAGAGTCGTTAGGAAGTGGTGCTATTGTTAGGTGTGATGGTGTCAAAATTAAAATAAATAAATAAATTTTAAACATGCGGCGTAGAAAAATTCATACTTTTAAGTTAACGGTCTTAATGGGCCGCACACAAACCAAACACGCACACACGCGCACACACACCAAGCCAAGGCAAAAGAGCCAAAACGTATAAAACTCTCCATTTAAAAGGGAAATAAGGGAGTGTTAGCGTGAGGAAATCCTGACACGGCCCAAACTTTCCCCCGCTAACACAATAACCCACACAGAACTATTAAACTCCCAGTGAAGCATACAATCCTCTCCACTGTTAATTAGCACTCTATAAAACATGAAAAAAAAAAACCACTTCAAATTAATTTTATGCCTCAGTTAATACTGTCCAGCAAAGTAGGTTTGGTTTTTTTTGTTTTGTTTTTTTAAAGTTGTGTTAAATTTTATTTGGTCTCATTTACTCTCTTCCATTTAAAAAAAAAAAACAAAACTTTTTTTTAAACGTTCCACAGGTTAAAACAGTACAGGAGGCAAAACACACGTGAGCACATTTTGTAGATACATAAAAACATAGACTCTCTGAAACACAAAGTCATAGAATGATTAGGCCCAGCCCAGTATGTCATTTTGCAATCACCAAAAAAACAAAAACAAAGGCAACATCACAAAGCCCAGTGGAAATCGAACACATCCATAATAGGAAGGAAGGACGGCATAAAATCTTATTCAGGCGTCACAAAATGGAATATCATCATAAAGTCTAGTATTAAAAACAATGAATTAAACAAAAGCAAACAGTTTTTTTCTCAGAAAGCGGAGCAAACGTCCAAGAGCGCTTATGTCCATTTGAAGGTTGTTGTTTTTTTTGTGTTTGTTTGTTTGTTTGTTTGTTTTTCCTTCTTCTGAGTCATTTATAAACAATGGAATGGAGAAAAATATAAAGGGAAAATATATATTTTTTTAAATCGCAGAATAGGTCGTCGTCCAAGAAGCCGGTCTGTAACCGACTACGGGTGATGGTTGAGATCGTATGAGTTTGTAGAATAGATTGATTTGTCCCTTTTGCAGCACCCATACATCTCCATCACACGCTCCAGTGATGTCAAATACAATACACAAAGCATCCTGATGAGGACTCTGTCTCTGGCCTGTTAAAATATCTTTAATCCAGTGTCTAAAAGGCCTTAATAAATATAATTATCTCTCGCTTTAAAAACAAAATAATCTTTCTCTCACAGGGGAGTGCACAGTACTAGTTACTCTGTCTAAGCTGATTGTGCTTAGCACAAAATAAAGTTTAGCCGAGTTACTGAAGAAGCAGATGGAAACGCATTAGCAAAGAGCATAGGCATGAAAAACAAAACAATTAGTCTAGTCTGTTATCTCCGATGCTAATTGCTACGTTTACCATAGCCCGAGACACTCCTTCGTCCTAAATGGCTTAGAAGAGCAGGTTACAACGTTTCTTTGGCACAAGAAATGATGCTAGTACATGATAACAGTGTCTTATGAACAACTACATCTCGTACAGATTAAAACCACCACTGACGAGTCGGGAGGAAAGAAAAAAAGACTGATAAAAGAAAAAAAAAAGAGAGGACAAGGTGGCACTGATAAATGAGGACTTGCTAATGATGGCTCATATGATGGTTATGATGAATTGCTGGTGGGCTTTCGGGCGCGAGCGCAGCTGTTCAGCATGACCTAAAGATCCTGACTAGCATTAAGAGCAGCCATTTAAAAAAAACAAAACAAAAAACAGACTCCCAAGCCCGGATGATCAACTTGAGAATTAAACGTTATCGGTAAAACGAGCCCAGCAGATGTTGACAAAGGAGCTTCATGCTAATTTTAGAGACCACACTGAAATAATATCTAACGCATTCGCATTGACGCCTGACGGGTTTTCCCAGGCCGCCACACATATAGCTTCGTTATAGAAAGAAATATTTTTAAAAGGCCATTTTCAAATGAAGAAGGACAAAATAGATTCGTTCAGAAACTTAAAACCATGTATTTTAACCACTGTTCATCAGTCATGTTACGCTAACTTCTGGTTATCTTAGCGAATAACCCTAATTCATCATATTAGAATTTTGTCTTAAACTAGTATTTAGTTCTGACCAAACTTTTGAAATTTAACACGGTTACATCAATTATGTCAGTTACACTTTCAAACAACAGTAGAGATGATTTTTCATGATGTTTGACCAGTTTCGATATCTAGTTCAAGGCGGCGATTGGCAACGACGAGAGTGCAGTGCCTGAGCTAGCATAACGGCTAATTACCTCAAAAAGCCTTATTGATCTGATCTGTCAGTGTAGATTATCTCAGTGTTTACTAAAACTAGACATTTCAGGAATAATCCATGTACTACCAGAGTTGAAGATGAACTGCTGATTTAAATATATATAGAACAGACCTTAATATAAACAGTCCAGTTAGGTTTTGATGAATGACCACAACATGCAAATGACCACTACCTTAGAACTGAAGACAAGAAACCAAATTTCAAACCTCACAATATCTTTGGTAGTGAAAAGCCCATAGTACTAACCCTTGAAGGGATAAAGTTAAAAAAAAATGCTGAAGGGTCATTTTAGGAGCTTTTGGAGGGCATAATGTCTATCTAATTTCTGATTGGTCAGAAGGTGTTGAGCCATTTTCTATATCGGTAGCTCTGACAGTAGTTACAGGACAGCACCCACTGCGACTTGTATAATGGATGCTCCATGGACGTTAACTCCTTACAATGTTGTTTTTTTTTATGCATTTTTGGAAGGAGTCTGCAGTGTCAGCTCTTCGTAACAGCCAGAGGGAAAGCTTTAACTTTACGTTTACTGACACAGGGAGGTCTAAAGTGCGAAGCTTTACTTATTGGCAAATGATCAACGTTGGGGTGGAAACATGTTTGGTGTCTAGTGTTTGCTTATTTTGTTTCGCACTGGAGCTTTCAAAGGGCTAACTGTTTCAATTTGTCGCTAACGACATCGTATAGTAGCCTGTATAGTAAACTTGCAGCCGTGTACGTCAGTGTAGCTAAATTGGAATCACCTATTTCCTTATAATCTGGTATCCTTCTGACCTGCTAACCACAAAAATTTTTCCCAACAAACCCCCCCCAAAAAAAAAAAAAAAAAAAAAAAACCCTTATAATTTTAAGGATAAAATATTTAATTATTTTTTATAATGTGGTTGTGGGACCTAAATGGATGGTAATTTTGAATTTACCTTAGAACAGCAGTCAAAGCCTCCAGGGATCCTTTGGTGTTCCTAACACATTTTCCTCCAGACTCGGATAAAGGCGTTGCAATTTCTGTGCTTGGATTGAAGCCGGATCGTATCTGAGCGCTATTGATTGCATGGTGTCTTGATGATAAAGGGCTAATCTGGTTTAGGTGTAAATATGTGGTAGATAGAAACGTCTGTAATAATCATTAGAAACTGATATCTGGTAAATGTCACTATGTATCATATAGATTTCATTCAAACTCTAAAAAGCTGGAGACATTTTGTAGATTACATTATAATGAGATTTTTTTTTTTAGTACAGTACATGCACATTATACATAAGGGAAGTAGATGACCTGCCTTATACATTGCTACACACTTTTCTCAGTAGTTTAAAAAAATAATAATAATTAAAAAAAATAAGGATTTAGAGCACCACTTCTTGTGGTTCGAATTAAAAGAAGCAAGTCTGGCCAAGGTAACTGAGCTGAGTGTTTACTTTTTTGTAATATCCTCTGTGATCGTTTGCCTCCTTAACCAAAAGAAAATGACTTAGTGGTTTAGTCACAATGAGAACCATGCTGTGGTGGCATGTGCTCTAACTCGAGCCGCTCAGGGTGAAATCTATTAGCCCGAGATTTCCAGAGTCCAATTAGTGGACCATGTCTTTGCTGCAAATATTGTGTCTAAAGTGCCGACGAGCTGAAACAATCCCTCAAGCACCACTAACGTATGAAAATTGGGCCCTCGAGGTTCTACACGGTTCAAAATCGGTTCTATTTAACTCGGAAAATTAAAAGTGAAGTTTTCCAAAGGACGACTCGTCCATTTTGAGGGAATTAACTTGGTATGCTCATGTAGATCTCACTACAGGTAGATGTGAGGAGTTGATAGCGATTCTATGCGGTGGCCTGAGCTTTTTTTTTCCCCCCATTCTTTGGTGTGTGTGTATGGAATGACCAGCAAGTTTGTCCTCTACAGGCTGTCGCTACCAGACTGGAACATTCGCCCCATGAATTAGATAAATTTAGATCCTGTCACCGTTGCATACCGAAAATCAACAGCTTGATTGTTTATACAGACTGTACTCCATGTGAAGAGAAGCAGAATTAAAGGAACCTTCCTGAACTCAAGATAGACATATTAGAATCAGGTCATCTAAAAACGCTAACGCAGCTGATGACAAAACCAAAGTCGATATTCGAATAAGACTAATACATCTGCTTGTCTCCATGCCAACTCTTACTTTAACTGCTCATTGGCTGAAACAGACATTGGCCTAATTGAGATAACCAACAGAAAAAGGCACTTAACGTAATGAATGCATATTGCCCAAGTCACAATGCTAATAATGCTAAATGGAAAATGCACCGGTTCTGAAAGAATCTGGAATGGTGATTGATGTTGATTTGAAGAAAATAAGCCACATCGTATAATTGCACTTATCGTGAGCTTTGTTTTTTTTTTTTTGTGTGTGAAGGCAAAAGTTATAATCCAACACTTGGTTAGTCTGAAGCTTTTCAAAGGAACACACAGGAAAAAGCACCAAATACTGGGAGCAATCACTCCTTACAGACTGTGTTGTGTGAATCTGAACTGGCAAATGTGGCGCTTCCTTTAGAAGCTCAGAATATGTCGTCACTTTGTTTCGTTGAAGACTTGAAGGGACTAAGACCCAGAGTCTTTCTGGGGAATACTTTCTCTTTGGCAACACCTATGGGCTTGTTGACCCCTGCCCAACCCATGTCTATGAATGGGGCGTCAGCAGGGTTCAATGGGGCTACCCTGAGAGAGAGGTTGGGACTCCCGTTGGTGGAACATGGCGCAGAGCGCGAAATAGGAAAAGGGGCAGAGAAGGGATCAAATGGTGAGGGAAGATCCGAGTTTATCAACGGGTCAGCCTTGAGATTGAAGGGATCGCAGTCAGGTGAAGGGAAGGGGTCACAATTCGTGAAGGGGTTGGTAGGCGAGGGTCTGTATCCCAGTCGTGGACTTGTGGGGCTGCTAGTTGAAATGGCATGCCGCGAGCTGCATTTTTCCATCCCGCCAGCTGAAATGAAGCTCCAGGGATCTATCCGTGGTCGGTTAGGAGACGGCCGAGGTCGAGGTATGATGTTTACCTCTAGGCGTCGTGTTTTAGGGCTCCAAAGACGAGGATCAGGGTAGAGAACAAATGGAACCGGGGATTTCTCGTCTGCTTCCATAGTATCTTGACACAACGGTAAATCCAACACTAAGGAAAAGGGGAATAAAAAGGATTTATATACTAGGTAAAGTCAGCCAATAATAACATCTTAGAGAATAACAGAGTCGTACCTAGTTGTGAGGAAAGTCCTTGACTAGATCTTCTCCTTCTCTCTCCAGTCTGGTTCATACTCTCACTCTCTGTCTCTCCATTAGCGATCCACTCAGCAGAGCTATGCTGGAAGGTCTTTCGGCTAGACCTGTCTCTCTCTCTGGGGTTCGGAGGAGGTGGGGTCAACGGTAATGGCTTATTCTCCGGGGGCTTCAGTGAGGTGTCAAGAAGCTCTTGGGGCAGACAGTCTGTACTAAATGTGATAAGGTCCCCAACCAAGGTGGGATCCGTGGGTAAGTCCACCACAGCCAATGGAGGGTGTTCTCGACCTAACTCCAGAGCAGGAACATTAGTTCTATAGGCAGTTCTTGGAGGGGGTGTTGGTGGGTGCTGGGGTTCAAGATGGCGTCCCAGAGCCACAGATGCGAGAAGAACGGCACCACTAAGCAAAGCGCGGTGAGTGCTTTTAGTATGAGGGGGAACACAGGAGCGACAGTCTAGGTTTGGTGAACTTCGAGGGGACAAATATCCCTCTTCACTCCCAGAGTCCTCTTCTGGGAGAGCTGTCCAGGAAGGTTCCTTAACCGAGCTAGATCCTAGAACACCAAGACGTAAAAGTGAGCGAAAAACAAGCAACAAATCCAGGAACTTCAAAACGAATGAGTATCGGTCCTATTCTACAACGTGTACGGCTTCATGTCGTATAGAGGGTACCGTTTTGGCTTGGTTCAGGTGTAGTGGGTCTGTACTCCTCAAAGTCGTCTTTGGAGTCTCCGTTCTCGTTGCTGTCCAACGCCAATAGCCGAGCTCTCATCGACAGGCTAAGAGACATGTACGAAGATTTCAGTGACAGAACCAGTGAGTCAAAGGTCACATAGGTCAAATGTAAGCTGGCGTGGTGCATGTAAAGCTCGCAGAGTATACTAGAAAACTGCAGAGGCGGTGCATCGTTAAAAGAATAGTGTTTCTTTTCTTTTTTAACATCCTAACCAGTCTAAACATTATTGTAAGCAGAATCATCTCTCTTTACTAACAAGCTCCAACGTCTGCAACCCCCTCGACATACTCTAGTTAATTTAATCGAATGTGTGCGTGTCGTTGGGCTCTCTAACGACCTAAAACAATCAGATACTTTTACTTTGTCTTAATCGAGGTGTTGAACATTAAACGGTTTAAAACACAGAAACGGTTAAGAGATAATGGGATGAAGACATCAGAAGACCTACAAGAGGACAATCTGGACCTTGGCACAGAGCAGAGAAGTGTTTAGATACTACGAATAGTGATAAACATCATATAGAAATGAGAAGACGCATTCCCGTCTGAATAGTATGTTTAACGTGTATCTGTTCTCTATCTCTATATGATTTCTTCATGTCTTATCACAATAATAATCACACTTGTACTACATACACTTCATCTGAATAAAAAAGAAAAACATTTATTTTTACCGCTTAAATAACTAACACGGATTACGCACAGATTAATATGTAGGTCTATATCGATTGGCTGTATGGTAATGGTTTATACAGTCAACTCCAGAAATATTGGCACCCTTGATGAATATGAGCAAACATTTTTAAAGGAATAATTATGGGAAAGATGAGCAGTATCTTCGGATGTCCGCGTGGAACATTTTAATAATTGTATGTGGTGCTTATTTTATGAAATCATTCTTACATTCTTTTAAAGCGTGTGTGTGAGTGTGTGCAAGCAAGTACCCGCTCTCCTGAGGACTCAGACGCTGCACTTTGGGGCTCTTGGGGCTTTTGGGGCTTTGAGGGCTCCAGTGAGGGGCGAGTCTCCGCTCACCGTTAGCCTTCAGAGGAAGAGTTTCCAGCGGCCAGACTGAGCTCCACTTACTTTCACTGGGGCTCACTGCAGGAGCAACGAGCGGAGAACGGTTTAACATTCAAACACACTGTGAAATGGCAGGAACATCTACATGAATAGCTTGATTCCTAGTAACTTAAATTCCATGTGATGACAGAGCAATTACCAATTCCAGTGCTAATAATAATAATAATAACCCTGTTTTAATGCTTATGGGAATTATATGAATTAATACTTGCTCTCTTCTTTTATTCCTCTTTGTGTATGTTTTATTCATAAAGGATGAACTCACGTTGGATGGCACGAAACCGTGGACCAATGGAAGGAGAACCCAAATCTGGAGAATTCCGTCTCTTCTCCAACCCAGGAGAAGCCTGCACTGTGATTTTATGGATAAAATCTAAGGGGGGAAAAAAAACACATTCAATATTACCATTTAGACTGGAAGGAGGTGTTGCTTCATTTCCTAGAACAGCAGATCTGACAGTATTTCCGGCTGCGAGGACTTGTATGGCGGATGCTCCAAATAAACATGCTGATATAAAAAAGGTGAAGTTTTCTGTAAGGTGATGTTTATGTAACATTTTTGGAACGACTTTGTAACCGTCCTCTGACTAAAGCTGTGACTTATTATGCAAAGTTGCATGTTTTTGTCTTATTATTATTTTATATATATATATATATATCAGCGAAGATTTAAATGACTAGTCAGCCCCTCCAGGATTTCACGATGTTGCGATCGCAGAAATGAACTTTCCAGAAATTTCCGCAGATTCGAGCCAAGAGACGCGTCATGTGACATGTGACATTGTCACAACACAACGAGCTTTGTAAAAGTTTTGTAAAAGCGGGATTTAATATACATGAGACTCGAGGAGAAAATAAAATGAAGGATATAAATGGAGGTAGGAGGTGCAGTAAGAAAGACAGAACTTTGTGAGGTAAAATAAATAAATAAATACATCAAGTGTTGTTGCTTCAACACAACACTTGAGTGATGCAGCGAATTTGCCATAGTGCCATTGTATTTATATACAATTTTTTACAGAAGTGAGTTTTTTTTAACTGGTTCACAAAATAGAACTAATTTAAATGGCAAATAAAGTCATTCAGATACTTGAAGATGAACTTAGTAGATGTTTTTGTACAGAGATGTCACGTGGCATTTTGATTTCACGTGTGTGTGTGTGTGAATGATATAATGTTCAGTGAATATCAATGCACAATGTTGGCTAGCTGTTCATTTTTGGGGGGAGAAGAAGACTTCATTAGACAAGATGGCAAGCCAACATACGATGACCTCGAACATCAGAGACCTGGCTTGCAGCAGTTTGAGAAGCTGCTGTCTGGGGCATCGTCAAGACTGACTGACAGCAAGCTCAACACCAAAGTCAGATAAATTCATTTTTCAAGGCTTTTTTTTTTAATACACGTGGATAGTCGTAACATATCTTTTTATGCTCAAAGAGATCTCTTGGGAGTTACTTTGAAGGCTGAGCAGAGCTGAAATTTTGAAAAAGCTTGAATTGAGACAGAAATAATTGGGGGGAAGGTGGGACGAGGAGATGGGGGGGGGGTTTGGGGGTGGAGCGGACTGGAGGGAGAGGGGGGTGGGGGCGGGGCAGGATGGTGGGTGGGGTTTATATTTTTTGTGGCATTGTGGTAAAAACCTTGCCTCTGGCCTCAGAGATCACGGGTTCGAATCCAACTTTTGCCTATGTTTGGTGGGGAAATGTAAACAGTTTGCTTTAGGTCAGGGTTATGTATATGAAGGTGAAAAGGACTATAAAACAGGCTGCTTGTATGAGATCCTGTAGCTCATATGGATGAGCATCGCCTCTGGATGGAGAGGTCACTGATTCAGGACTCCAGGATATAAGTGAAGAAGGTTAATGTCCACCACTGTGGGTATGACTTGAGCTTGGTTGAACAGGGTGCTAGAGAAGACCTGAGAATGGATCAGGTTGGTGAAGTAAATAATACTTCACAACCCTGAAAAAAGTGTGGGTGATGGGATATTTTTGCAAGAAAAAACTCTAACATTTGCCCACCAAACACAGTCGAACGCTGAATTCAAACCAGCAACCTCTGAGTCCCAGAGGCAAGGCTTTTACCGCAAGGCCACCAAACCTGACAAGCCACCAAACCTGACAAGCATACCTCGCTGTCATAGTGCTTTTGTGTTTTTAAATGACAACTACAGGAAAAAAAAGGGGTGTTTGTGTTTTAAAATCACTGTCGCAAAAAAAAAAAAAAAAAAGCAAAGTCGCTATAACACCAAGTTACTCTTGTGGAGGTTCATGGCCTTGTGGTAAAAGCCTTGCCTCTGGCCCTCTGAGGTTATTGGTTTAAATCTAGCATTTGCTTATGTTAAGTGGGGAAATGGAAACAGTTTTCTTTGCTTTAGTTCTGGGTTATGTATATGAAGGTGAAATATATGAAATCATTTTTAATCATTTTATTTCTAACGAAAGAAAACGGTCTACATTTCTCCACCTAACATAAGCAAAAGCTAGAGTTGAACCAGTAATCTCTGATTCTAGAGGCAAGGCTTTTACCATCACACCACCAAACAGCCTAGTGTCATAGCACTTTTCTGTTTTGAAATGACACCCCCCAAAAAAAAAGAACAAGAAAAAAAAAAAAAAAGGCCTTTTCTTGGCGGACATGATAGTCACTATGACACCAAGCAGCTCTTGAAGAGACTGATGGCTTTGTGGTAAAAGTCTTGCATGTAGTTTCAGAGATTTCTACTTTTCCTCTATGTTTGGTGGGCAGGATGAATGATGTTGAAGGTGTCTGATGGCCAATGGGCATGACCTGTCCCCCAAATCAAGCATTTCTGGCTGCAACAATCAGAAAAAACTCCTGTAATGGACTGACTAGTAAAACCATAATGTGGCTAAGAATAACTACAAACAGGCAGAACAACATGCATAGGTTCACTTGAGAAATGCTATTTGTATCTCAAGGTCAAGAACCTAATTGGCACGTTGCAACAATTCCTGTCTAGGACTACAGTAAAATAACTGGAAATAAAGCGGAACAGCAAGTCAAGTCCATTTTTTTCTCAGAATGTCTTAGTAATCACATAGCACTTCCTGTTCCTCTGGTCAAGTAGCAATATGAACATGCCATGAAACAAATACCTTAGTCAATACTCTCCAGTCCAGCTTCATAACAGAGTATTTGTAGTAGTAAAAGAGTGTGCTCGCTCTATTCGTATCTACCTTGTGGCATACTGATCTTCTCCCCGTTCTTGCATTTCAGCTTGTGCTTCTTGAAGGTTCCTTTGCGCTTCTTGACGTTGGGTTTCTCCTGATTTTGGTTTAGGTGGAGGATGAGGAGCGAGAGCTCCCTCTCGAACACATCCTGCTCCCACTGGGCCAGCTGTTGCTCTCGCAGACGTAGAAACTCCTCGTGAGACTTCTGCTCCAGAGCGGCACGCTTCAGCTCCTCTTCACGACACCGCAGCTCCTGTGCACAAACACGCGTGTGTGTTACATGACCTTTCACCTCCATTATTAGATCAGATAAAGCTCAACAGAAACTTATTGTTTCCTACACGGTACGTGTATTTATATATATATATATATATATATATATATATATATAACACCTTACAAGATATCCTTAGCCACTCCCCCGCCACACACACACTCACACACCTTTTCCTTAGCACGCAACTCATCAAACATGCCCTGGATCTCCAATCTCCAGTCGTCCTGCAGGGAATGGAAGGAGTCCTGAGGCATCTCCTCCATCACCTGCTGCTCCAGAGCACACAGCTGAGCCAAGATTGAAGCAAAGCTTGGCCTGTGGTGGGGGTCCTGATCCCAGCACCCTGATAAACACACACACACACACAAAATATGCTTACTGATGAACAAATAGACAGCTACATAAATCATGCATGGATAAATGGATTCATAGATGGATGGATGAGATGTAAATAACTGGATACATGAATAGATAGTTGGTATAATTAATGGATGTACGCCCCTGCTTCAAATAAAAATACGAAGATGGGTGGATGGATGCTTAACTATTGCATGCATGCATTGCTTCAATGATCCATTTTGGAATGGATGGATACATATGTGAATGGATGAATAGAATGGGGATGAACGGATATGTAAAAAGATGGATACATGAACTTATCGATAGGACAGATGGATGGATAGATACATGCGTGTCAGATGGCGTTGCTTCATAACTGCATAAATATGAAGACGGATGGATGGATGGACAAACTGATGGCTATGTAAACGAATGGAAGGAGACATGAAAAGATACATATAATACAGGACTGGTTGGAGGGATGGATGGTTACGTACACGAATGGAAGGCTGCATGAAGGGATCGATGTGATTGATGGAGGTGTGGATGGATAGACATGTATTTCTGAATGGATCAATGGAATGGATATGTAAAAGGATGAAAGGATGGATATGTAAAAGGAGGATGGCTGGTTGAGCATATAACTGACCGGCTGGACAGAGGGGTAGATGGATGGCTATGTAAATGAATGGATGGAGACATCAAGAGATTTAAGTAATGGATGGATGGATGGCTGGAACCATTGAAAGGATCAATATAATAGAATATGTAATTAATGGATGAATGGACTGATGAATGAATGAATGGATGAAAGAAGTTACCTGACATGAGATGGGTGAAGGGTTCGGGGCAGGTCGAGGGGATGGGCAGAGTCAGTTTGTTTACTGCCACTCCGTAGGCCACAGCCAGACCATCGATCCCCCGGTACGGAGCCTCGCCTGTGAGTAACTCCCACAGTAAAACTCCATAGCGAGAGAGAGAGAGAGAGAGAGAGAGAGAGAGAGAGAGGAGGATGGAGAAAGAGGGAGAGAGAAAGCAAGGGTGAGAGAGAGGGATATAGAGAGAGGGAGAGAGAGAGGAAGGGTGAGGGAGAGGGATAGAAAAAGGGACAGAGAGGGAAAGTGAGAGAGAGGGGGAAGGGTGAGAGGGGGAAGGGATAGAGAGAGAGAGATAGAGAGAGGGAGAGAGAGAGGAAGGGTGAGAGAGCGGGAAAGGGATAGAGAGAGAGGGAGAGAGAGGGAAAGGGATAGAGAGAGGGAGAGAGCGGGAAAGGGATAGAGAGAGAGGGATAGAGAGAGAGGGAGAGAGAGAGAGGGAAAGGGATAGAGCAGACAGCGAGAGAGACAGACAGATATTCGAAATCAATCCAACCCAAACTCCAACATCCAAACACACTATGAAGCAAACTTTACAGGATGGCATAGACACACAGAATTGTGCCGCAAACACACACATATACTGCAGACACAAACACACTTGACACGGCTGTTCAGAAAAAGAACAGCAGTGTCCTCCGTGTCCTGGTTCCCAAGAACCAACAATTGCCTGCCGAAAACCCCCACAAGAGCGTTTTCTCTTTTAAACTCTCTCACTCTTAGAGAGAGACGCGCCCACGGTGGCTTTATATAGTCCGCTAATTACAGCATGCACACGCACGCACGCAGCACAACATAGCTTTCTCTGCCCCGCAGCTTCTAAACACTATAATCTAAGGAGTATATTAAGATGCCTTTAAAGTCGGAGAAGAAAGAAAACGTTTTATTTTTTTATTTTTTTATTTAAGTGTTGTGATTCTACAGCGGTCTGGCCTGTCGCTGCAGAGCACATCTCAATAGTTAGAAGACGTCATTACGACGAATGTGTGAATTTTACAGGGAAAGATTTGGTCTAAAGTAACAAGTGTTGGTAATAACTTCCACATCTGTGCTGCAGCTCATGTTCAAATTCTAGCAAAAATCAGGCTGATTTTCTGTATGAACAAACCGGCAACAACGCCGTTTCGACCGTTTCTCGCTTCCGAGTATTCCCACGATCATACGCGGTCCACGTACGCAAACACGAGAGTGTTTTGAGCAGTAGTTATGCGACCGTCTATCCACCTGCAAGCATCTACCTGAATATACCCTCACCCGCCACTTTATTAGGAACGCCTACGCACGTGCGGATACAGGTCAGGAGCTTCTCAAACGTAGCACGCAACTCATCGAACAATCAAGTAGGTAGAGCACGTCTAACGAGGCGTCCGCCACGTTGGCAGGGTCATGTGACCTACAAGACCTTATAAAAAGCGCTGACGTGATGCCTTCCGCCATTTTTTATTCTGACAGCTCTTCCACACCAGTCCTGCTGCATTATGGGATGTGCCCACAGCATCCAGTAGTTCCATACTGCAGAATCCCGGCGGAAGCAGTAGTTTATCCTCACCTGCTGTTTTATCGACACTGAGAATCTCGGACATTTCGGCGTACCGCTTTTCGATAGTAGGGATATTCGGACGCAGGATACGTGCTTGGGTTTTTATTTTATTTATTTTTTTAAATCTTCAACTCCAGCTAGTATGCTAGTGTGTTATTATGCATTTAAACCTCATTTTTCATCTCGCCTTTATCCCTTCATACTAGCATACTTCACTGGATGTCTGTGCATCCGAACGGCGATGTTGCAACGCTGTGCTCCTCAGGCTGCGTCGGATTGATCACACAATTAAGATCCCAGGGCTGTCCATTAACCAGAGTCCATGTAAACACAAGGATTACAGCTAATGCGGTGTTTAAAAACGCTTGCTTGCTTAATAACACACCAACCCAAAATATTTCCCCTTGGTATTCGCTTACGAATTTAGCGTGTTATTTCGGGGGAAACGGACTGGACCTGTCCCGCCAGACATTCCACACCTCTCTTCATTCTTAAAGAATGTGTGTGTGTGTGTGTGTGTGTATAAACGCCTGACAGTCATTTCTGCCTGACTGACTGGCAGTGTATTTACCGTAGCGATGCGCCCTTGAGGACAGAGGTGTCTATTGTTCGTAATGTGTGTGCGGTTGCTGTGTTGAGGTTACATCCCTTTACATGCTATTGTGACTATGTGTGTGGCTCTCTCTCGCCTCTCAGGCTCTAAACCTGGATAAGAGCGCTATTGTTTCGCTCACCTGCTGTGAATCAAAGCAGCAAATATATATATATATATATATTATGTGTGTGTGTGTGTGTGTGTGTGTGTGTAAGAATGTCGGGGCGAACAGCAGGAGTCATCTGCGAGCCCTGATCGAGCCTCTGATTACCGCCGGCCCTCTGTTTCTCTCCGCTTACTCACTCTTTCCTCATCATTGTACGCTTCGTTTCTTACAGCCTCTCCATTTCCTTTCGTCCCTGTTCAATTGTCCCAGCAAAAAAAAAAAAAAAAAAAAAAAAAAACTCTCCTTTATAGATAAACAACTACCCTAACTCGATTCTAACCTGGGTTCGGATGTTACGGGAAGAAGAAAAAAAAAAAAAAAAAGAAATTCTCAGCAGGTTCGATCTCTCAAAGAGACTTGCGAATGTAGTTTCTGTCACTGTAGAGCGCAGGGTTATCTATAGAATAAATAAATAAAATGGATGAAAGGATGCAGGATGAAAAACAATGTCTTCTGAATGAAATGTGTGATGATTCAGACAGCAAACATGTCTCAGCAGATCAAGTGTTCCTTATTCTGTCCGTACAGGAGGGTTTTTTTTTGTGTGTGTGTGAGTGTTGCGACCAACAATGTTCGAGTGTGCTGCGGCTTTTCTGCAAATTTACGGGCGGCACCCCCCGGGAAAACTACTCGAATCGCACTCAATTGTTCTGCACGTTCTCTTGATCAGTGGTGCTTGTTGGTAAATGAGACCTTTCAGCTGTACTCGTGTTCGACACGAGAGAATCGAAGAGGACGTTGGTTGAATGCGCGTTTCGAGGACGCGTCTTGGGCGGAGTCTGCGTAAAATACGCGGTAAATCTGAAAAAATTGCATGCTACTCCGAAATTCGCGTATATTTCTCCAAGCGCAGAATCCTGGACCGACTGAGTATCTAACTAGTGAAGCACCTATTCCCATGTAGTTGAATGTGAATATTATTATTATTATTATTATTATTGATGCCTTTTCCCTCCTTGCATTCCAGTGATTTTCCAACAGGACTCCAGAAGGTCTAGAGCTGAGCCGAAACCGAATCCTAACCCTTAGTAAGATATTAAAGGAGCAGCAAAAAAAGGGAAATAAAAATCATGATGCGTTGCGTGTTCTCTCACGCTCATCATGCGCTAAGTGGGGAGGAACACATGACGGGTGTGCTGATCCAGGGAAATAATCAGCGATTGGCTCACCTCCACACGTCGCTGCCCTTGGAGAAGGTGGAGGATTTGATGACTTCCGGTGCCATCCAGGCGTAGGTCCCCGCTGTGCTCATTTTGGTGGTCTTCTGCCACTCTCGCGCCAACCCGAAATCCGTGATCTTCAGAGTGTTTCCCTCCATCCCGTCCTTTTCAATCGGCTGGGCCAAGAGGACTGAGAGAGACAGAGAGAGAGAGAGAGAGAGAGACACTGTAAATATTGAACTATTAAATTTCCATTAAGTGAAAGACTCCATCATCAGAGCGGATTAAATCTGCATTTATACTCCTGTGCAAATCCAAGCTTCTTTCATCGCAATGTTATCAATATTTCAGATAAATATCTGAAACATAATTAGTGAAAAAATGTACTTGCACGTTAAATTACACTGATCCGATTTAAAATATGCATATGGGTTATACATCCGGGGAATCGGTGAGATGGGAAACTGACTGTACTGACACGTGACAGGGTTAACAGACTGCTAGAGAGGATTTCTTTGCCATGATCAGTTGATTCACAGGGACATGAGAAACATAATCTAAGCCTAATAATAAACGGATAATATATATATATATATATATATATATATATAACACGTTTTGTTAGTTAACGCTTTCTGAAGCTTTTTTTAATGGAAGGACATTCAGAGTGTTTTCCACTATGGGGAAGTCTTCAGTGCAAAGGATTTCTCTGCAGCATGACAAGAGAGGGAGAGAGAGAGAGAGATAGAGAGAGGGAGAGAGTAAGGGTGAGAGAGAGAGGGAAAGGGAGAGAGAGAGGGAGAGAGAGGAAGGGTGAGGGAGAGGGATAGAAAGAGGGATAGAGAGAGAGGGAAACAGAGAGAGAGGGATAGAGAGAGAGAGAGAGAGGGATAGAGAGAGGGAGAGAGTAAGGGTGAGAGAGAGAGGGAAAGGGAGAGAGAAAGGGAGAGAGAGGAAGGGTGAGGGAGAGGGATAGAAAGAGGGACCGAGGGAAACTGAGAGAGAGAGGGATAGAGAGAGAGAATGATAGAGAGAGAGGAAGGGTGAGAGAGAGGGATAGAGAGACGGACAGAGGGAGAGAGAGAGAGAGGAAGGGATAGAGAGAGAGCGAAAGGGATAGATACAGGGAGAGAGAGAGCGAGAGAGAGAAGAAACGCTTGTGCTATATCGTAAGTGATTTAAAAAAAAAAAAAAAAGTGTCGTTCTTTAACGTTTGTATTTAATGTCAACTCCATGGAGCCCCGCACTTGACAAAACAACAATATCATGATTTAAGAATTCGTTCCCATGACACACATGGCCACGTATTATTCATTCGAATCCCTGAACGCATGCGTTTACCTAAAACAAGGGAACGAATTAATAAAACGTGGCCATCAGATAGATATATATATATATTCTTTTTTTATAACCTACATGTTATGTGAGGGACTCCGTATAAATCAGTGTCATATAAGGGCAATAAAGCACATATTATAGGAAAATAATAATAATAATAATAAATAATAATAATAATACACTTTAAAGTGGTAAATAAGATGCTTTGTAATGAATGACGGAGTAATTTATGGGAATTTAAGGAGGTAAAATGAGCTGTCTCATGTATGATCTGTCACACAAAATGATATTATAATCTCAGAAGGATGGGCGTGGCAGTAACTACGTGGCAGTAGGCTTTATCTCAGGAGTGAAAACACCGCGTACGCAGGTGGTCCCCACCGTGTCCGGCGGAACAAGATCTCACGTGAATATTAATTATAATCGATTATCACCAAATGCAGCTAGCAAGGATCAGAACTCGGGCTAAAGGCCTGACTTCAAAACAGAAGTTTTGTAAGTGTCCGGTCTTCTTCTTGTCCTTCTTCTTGAGTGTGTGTGTGTGTGTGTGCGCACTCTATAGCAGTAATGTAACACTCTCTCTCTCTCTCTCTCTCTCTCTCTCTCTCTCGCTTTGTCTGTTTGTCTGCCGCGCTCTCCCTCTCGGTTTCTCACTTCCTCTTTATTGGCCGAAAAGCAGAAGTGTGTGCGTGTGCGAGACGTCATGAACGAATATGTCGCGAGACTATAGAGGGTGGGGAGAAACAGGGTTGCATCTTTGCCAGAACTCTTCCTGCTCAACCCCCCCCACACACACACACACACAAATAGCAATACACACAGTCACAGAGTCAGCACGTCGTGCACAGCATGCATTGCAGTGGCAAGTACAAAGGGGACCTGTGCGACCACACACACACACACACACACACACACACAGGCGTCTTTCAGTATCTCCAGATAGCCATCACCATCCAAGTGGAATTTGGACTCTGAACACACACTGTGAAATGCGGTGTGTTAGGCAGAAGCAAAACGGCTCCTGTCTTCATTTTCTAATAAAGAACACACACAACGCTCGCTGCTCCGTCGCACCGCTTTTCTCAGAAACTCCTGCCCAACCCAGACTCTGCAAATCTGCTGCAGTAACCACAAGCAAGCCAAAAACCATAGTAGAGAACTATACCACACACACACACACACACACACACACACAAAGTGGTGGTTTCCTCCAGCCCGTTCCTGTGACCTCCCCCACAGGACGTGATGCGATTCGGCCCTGCTCAAAAGTTCCTCAAAAGAGGACAGAAAATATCCCTCGTTCGGCTCTGCTAGAACTGGAGACTCACGAACACACACGCGAAGCACGTCCGATAAGAACAAATCTGGGGTCAGTCCTGACAAAACTCATCCATCACGAACATTTCAGTATAAACCAGCAGAAAAGACGAATACAGGAAAATTACTGAAAGTTTCCGTTTCTCGCCTCGGTGCTGGTGAATGCTCGATTCTGATTGGTCTAAACGCATTGATTAGCTTTCTAACAGCAGCTCTTCACAAACAGGAACATGCAGCATGTACAGGATTCCGCCGAGTTTTTCCTCATCGTTGCGGCCAAAAACGCTTGATTTTCCTGAATTATTTTTTTTGTTGTTGAGAATTTGTGATGCAACAAAATAAAACGGGGTTTTTGTGCCTTTTTTGCAGAAAACTGCGAAATCACAGTCGCAATCAATCGTCCTGCACACTCTTTCTCAGCGATGTTTGTCGGCAAACGAGACCTTCACGTTCGACGCACGTGAATCGAAGAGCGCTTCGTCTGAACTCGCGGTGCGACGACGTCACGTGACGTTTCCGCGCCGTCTCTGCGGAAAATCTGCGGGAAGTTTTTAAAAAAAAATTTGATTTTTTTAAAACCTCAAGACTGCGGCGTTCGCTTGATTTGGCGTTCGTTTCGACGATCCCAAAATCATGAAATCCGGGAGGGACCGAATAGTTGATATGGTGGATTTTTCTTTGCTGAGACGTTCAGCATTTACGGAAGGAAAATTCTAGCGGGAGCTAGTTTGAAGTTTTCCGACTTCAAATTCCGAACGTGTAGTTCTTTCACAAGCTGTAAAGCGGAAGGCTTAAGAAGGAATTCATTGGTTTCGTGTTTGTTCCGCAACGTAAAATGTATCTATAAATGGATAAAGAGTAAGACCGGTTATCATTTCATAAATAAACAAATAAATAAATAGCACTCGTTGTGGTATAAAAGGAATAAAACACTCCAGAACGTCATGGGGTTTTTTTTTTTCCTCAATAATACATTTCATTGAGTTGTATGAAATTTGGTGTTTTTATTAAATAAACCAAACCAGAAAACAAATATATAATTAAAATGAATAATTATATGAATAATAACCAATTAAAAGGTCAATATAAATCACAAACCAATTATTTCACAGCCAGCTGTGTATACTTGTGCTATTAGGACTTGGATTTTAAATGTAAATTTGGATTTTTATTTCATTTTAAAAGATATATATCAGCTTTAGAAGTTGTTGATAATATGCTACACATCATCTTATCTTTAAGGGAGAAGGAAAAAGAAAAAGAGGTTTCACTAATGATTATTGTTCTGAGAAACATCTACCACAGTCATTTCCCCAAGGTTCACAGCATGAGTAATACATCTCTTCATATTTCTCTGCATTCACCATGACAGAGCGCTCACTAAGCTCCACTGAAACCCTCTCGACATACTGGTGCCTTTGTGAAGCGAAAATCTCACGTTTTCTCCAATAAACGGTTTCTTAGCTGCGACACACCCTACAGAACCGTTCCTTCCCACAGTCCAGGGGCTGGCTTTGGTGCCAGATGCTGAGCAAGTATTTGCCTGGCTTTATTTCTAGCCCTTAAGGAAATGATGACCTTTGAGTATTGTTCATCACATACAGAGTTTTGGCTCCTCTGCAACACGTACCGTCTCCGATTGCTTTCTCTTCTCGCCTTGAAATATCCGATCTACAACCGAAAAAAAAGTTGGGACGCTGTGTAACATTTCAAGAAGAACATAATGCAGTGATTTGCAAATCTCACAGACCCGTATGTTATTCACAATAAAACACAGAAAACAGAGCAACTGTTTAAACTGAGGAAATGTACCGTTTGAAGGAAAATTTTGAATTTGATGGCTGCAACACATCTCAAAAAAGTTGGGACGGGGGCAACAAAAGGCTGGAAAAGTAAGTGATGTCATGACTGGTACATTTGCAGCATCTAAACTATTCTTAAAGCATAGATTTTTGGAGAAATGCCTATAATTATTGGCAAACTAATTTAGTGCAACCATGTGTCAGTGTGACTGACCAATCTCCAATCACCAATGGTCTCAAACGCTCTCAAAAGTCTTGCCGGCATTTCAAGCCCTGATTTCTTCCAAGTACGATCAGCCTACTTAAATATAAGGCCCACTGGTTGTCTTGGTTAGCACGTTTGCCTCGCATCTCCGGGGTTGGTGGTTCGAGTCCCGCTCCTGCCCTGTGTGTACGTCGTTTGTATGCTCTCCCCATGTTTTCAGGGTTTTCTCTGGGTTCCCTTCTGGTTTCCTCCCCCAGTCCAAAGACACGCCTTATAAAGCTGACCGACATCTCTAAATTGTCCGTGGGGTGTGAAAGTGCGAGTGTGATGGTGCCACGAGATCGACTCCCACAACATTCAACGTGAACTATATATATATATATATATATATATATGTATAAGTGACCAGTTTAAAAAAAAACCCAAAACAAAAAACTCTACTCATAAGTAAACTGATAGAAAAACTTGGAAGTGTGAAGTGAAGTATAGTGTGTTTCATACCTTACAGCAACTACCTGATAATGAAATCCGTTGCCAGTTATTTTCATAATCGAATTGAAAACACACACACACACACACACTGTGCAGAGTCAGCATGTCTGCCTGTACTTCCTGTGGCGGAAAGCAGGGCCACTGAGAGTTCACACACTTCGAATAGCATTAAAGCTTCACTGAGAACACAACAACAACAACAACACAAAGAAGATTAAGAGTGATTCAGCGTGATTCTATAAAGAACATAAATGTTAGCTCCTCAGCTGAAAAACGTGGTGACTATAACCAAAAAACCACAAGACGGTTCATCAGTCCAACTCTAGTGAGCCGTAACCACCAATTTAGACCCACATTCACTCAAGAGCTACGTTGCTTTCAGACCGGTGTTCTCTTAAACACTATCTGTTAGGCCCTGAGCCAGGAAGCTGTTTTTTTTTTTTTTTAAACATGGTGGTGCAGGAAAAAACGAAACAAAGGAGAGAAATGAGGGCGCGCTAGACACCACGCTGAACGAACACTGGCGCTCGGAGAGACAGTAACCATGACAACGGGCTGTGTTTGTTGTTTGTTGACTGTTTGGGAGGCAGAGATGTTGGTAAGCTGAACGGCACAGGCTGAACTCGGTCACACCACACACCCACGGGGAGACACAGTGACAGACTGTGACAGATATTACTGCAACGTTCCTTTGAGGAAACGTTTAACATTTGTAGTTTAGCTTCAATTTCTATTTTAATTACAGGCCTCGGAGGCGGACCTCTGTGTCGGTCAGACTCTGTGAAAAAATTAGGAGGCGTGGCCTCTGTGCCCGTCAGTCCTTGTGGAAAGTAGTAAGAGTGGCCTTCGGTTCTTTGAAGAAATTTTGGAGGTGTGGATTCTGTGCCACTCGGTGCTTGTGAAGGAGGTGAAGGAGGCGTGGCCTCTGTGGCTGTCAGTCGTTGAGGAAAGTAGAAGAAGTGGCCTTTGTTCAGGTCAGTCTCTGTGAAGAAATTAGGGTGTGGTCTTTGTACCTTTGAATTACGTACGACCTTTGCGTCTGTCAGTCCAGGTGGAGGTGTGTCATTCATGCCTGTCAATCCTAGTGAAGAAAACATGTCCCAGTAAAAAAGCAGTCAGTCCCAGTAAAGGAGGCGTGGCCTCTGTGCCAGTCAGTGCCTATGAAGGAGGTGAAGGAAGCTGAACTGTACTGTATTAAATCACAGCTTTAAACACCCTCATAAAACTCTTTCCCTTGTGTCTCATTTCTCACCCTCCGTTCTCTCCTTGCTCCATCCTTCCTCCCTTCACTATTGTACTGCTCGTCTTCCATTCCCTGCCTGCATTCTCTCTTCCTCCCTCTCTCCCCATAACCTTTCTACATTCTCTCCGTGTGTGATTACCCTCTCTTTGTGCACAAGTGTATGTGTGTGTGTATGAGTCTGAGGTTGCCAGACAGCGTCCGTGTCAGTGCGCTGCGCCCCAGAGAGACAAAGCCCTCCTTCTTCCAGGGGAAAACCCCCACCCTGCAGGAATTCTGCTCCCACCCACGGCCCAGAGAGAGAGAGAGAGAGAGAGAGAGAGACGGATGAAAGTAGACAGGTCACGGTAATAATAACGTTCAGAATATCCCACCTCATTACGCCGTGCGTCTACTTAAATGACTTAACATGATTTAAAGTACATTATACCACAGTCCTGTGGAATTCTCGAATCTGATTGGTCAGCAAGGTTTGCATTAATGTGCTTATTCTAATACAGTATGGTTTCTATACTAACAGCTAATTTTCCAGGACTAGTCTAACCGTAAAGGGATTAAACTGTATAAGGGAAAAAGTGAATAACATTTAATAATGCTAAGTATTTATAGTTACACCATGAGCTATAGGAATTATGGAAGCTATGCTATGAGCTAACCAATAGCTAGCAACTTGCTTTTTGCTGGTCTTGGTTATCGTAAAGTTCTCCATTAAAAACAAAAAACGATCAGTTTAGCAGCTAACACTGATCTACTGACCATAACCCTAGCTACTTTCATAAGACGTCTAAAAAAACATTTCCTGGCACTCTAAACGGTTAAAATGCTAAGCGCTTTGTCACATATTACCCCAAATCATGATCCATTAACCTCAACGATCGCCTGAAGTTCTAGAGGCGCGCCAGTCATGAGCTGATGGTTAACTAGCCCCCTGGCACGCGCATCATTTCTGAGAAAGGGGTTTTCTGCTGATAATGGATGGATGACGGTGATGAGTAGAAGTATGCGCACCTCCTGACGATTCCAAACGGCGATGAACGGTGCATTGTCATGTCTGGAGGGTCTAATATTTGTTCGGGGAATAAGGGTGGAAAGGTACAGCTGGATGACTGGCTAATAACAGGACTATAAAAACCACTTATACACAGCCTGCGGGCTCAGACTCCTCCCCTCCTCCACTCCAAGCTAACTGGTACCGCAAATAGTGCTTAAAGAGCAAAACTTATCTTATTGCACAACTCTGTACAGTCAAGGATATAAAGTCTCACTCATCCACCCCCCCAAAATATATATATATATATATATATATATATATATATATATATATATATATATATATAGCTGTCCCATTATAGAAGTTGTCAACACAGTGAAAATCATCACCCATATGCTTCCTAACAGTTATACGATGCTAATCCACTCGTTTTGGGAAGGAAAATGGGTAGAAATGTATCATTGAAAACTATACGTTAATATGATCCAGAATTATATTTACCTTTTATCTACATTTGCCTAGGAACAACAACAACAATACAGATATTAAACATGGGAGAGTTATCTTATGGTCCAATGTTCACATTAGCAACTGGTGTTAGAAAAGCAAACTACACCTGCATGAACATAGACACCCTGGATTTTCTACTTTGTTTTCTGTGTTATTTCTATAGTACTGCTAAAGTGGCACTATTTCCAAAACAGACATTGGGACCGTGTAGCTGGCGACTCGACAGTGCGTAGGAGTTGAAGCCATTTGTTATTTATTTATTTTCCAAACATTGGTAAAGATAGATAACAGTAAAACTCTAATTATGATGTGAAATGAGTGAGAATGCTAGTTGTTATGCTAGCTTGTATCTGGCCAGCATTAATAGTGCATACTCTACATTAAGATTGTTTTATTTTTTCCGAAAAATGCGCTCGGGGCTTGGAAAACTCCTTCCTTTACTGTCCTGTTGACTTCCTGCCGTGCTTGACCCTTCAGCGTCGGCGTTTTCCTACAGCACTCATCCGGTTCTCACTCGTTCTCCGACAATCTCAATTTTTCGATTGAGAATTTGACATGGTAGCCTGAATGAATTATTTTCCAATAACAGCATGCTTTAAAATGTTTTATCGCTCTGATACCGTGGCGATTTGCCAAAGAATGATACTGGTTGTTCATGTATAGTTACGTTTTAATGTTGCGGAAAGTCCTCACCTAATGTTTCCTCACCAACCTCTCGTTTATTTTTTCATGCTCTCAAGTTGTTTCTTTAAAGTCTCTGTGGAAGCTGCTACTATTAAAATGATACCGTATTAAACCGATTGCATTGATGTCGACCTGGGATTTGCCTTGTAGACGGAACTACTTTTATATGAGAGCTGCTTTTATACAAAATCAATCAGCCAATCAGAATCGAGAATTCATGAGGTGTTTTTTTTCTTTTCTTTTTACAGCTCAAACAACATATTGCACTTTCAGACCAACCACAATCACTTATTTCATCCCTCGTGGTTGGCAAAGAGGGTGACCATCACGACTTGACACTACTGTTCAAACGCTGTGTGCAGATTTTACCCTGTGTATAACTGAACACTTTTTGGGGGCTATTCGGGGGTTATTTTCTGGTCTGCGGCACCATCTGACGATCATGTAGCTTCCAAGATGTACAGCTGCTCAAACAGCCCGCCAACATTTACATCCAAATACAAAAACTTTTGTTGGCATTAGTTGAGCTACCGTAATTGAATTGTTAAACCAAACAGACTGGTTAAGACTCTTTGAATGTAGGATGCCATGGGGTTCGAGCTCAGAAACATATTCAAAAACTTTAATACAGAATTCAGCTGATCAATTTGTCTGACTGGACATTTTAGATACCAAATGTTTACTAGTTACTAGGTATGGACAGGCATGGCATTTCAACACATCAACATAAAGCACCAACTCAAATGGATTTCAAATGAAAACTAGTCTGAGGTTGTTGTTTTTTTTTTTTAGTTCTAACGATTCTGATCGGTCAGAAAATGGGTTTTTTCCTTCTTCTATATTTTCTATAAACAGCTCAATGTGCTCATTTTAATACTTTCCATACAACTCGCACAGGGACTTGTATGGCGGACGTTCAACATAAACCAATCTGAAAAATGTGTGTAATCGTTATATTACGAATGAATGAGACAATAAAATGATACCGCAACCTTGTGATTTTCTTTCATTAAGAGATTAGAAGAGGAAATAAGGTTGTATGCATAAACCTCACGGTAGCAAGGTGAACTGACTCTTTTACACACACACACACACACACACTGGGATCTCTTCAGGTCCTGTATGTGAGACAGACACCTGCCCTCCTCCTGCCCACATTTCCCTCTGCCATCTCCGGATACAGCCAGCTCTCTTTTCCAAAATAAAGAGACAATACCGCTGCGCTGCCTTTCCTTATCAGCCTCGGCCAAAAAAGACAGGGAGGGGAAAAAGCTGACTAGTGCCCTTTGTTTCCTGCCCTTTTTTAAAACAGTTCACTTAAAACAACGCTCTACGACTTCAGAACGGTGCAGATTTTATCAGGCCGCGTTTCCTTTGATAGAAAACACACACACACACACACACACACACACACACACACACGTATGCTCTGAATGTCAAATGTCATGTTTTCAATGTTACAGCAAGAAAAAGACCCTTCTTTCGCTGTATGAAAAAATCTTAATATGAATTCATATCGAGAATCTGTTGCTTCTTTCCACCTATGAAGTCTGATACATTTCATCCATATGCTCTGAATGTCGTGTGTGCAGTGCACTGTGTGTGCGCATATATGCATATATATATATATATATATATATATATATATATATATATATACACATATACACACACACACACACACATATAAGTGCAATACATTGCTGGAGCTATGAAAAACACGTCATATGAATTCTCCATACTGATTGGCTGATTAATTTTCTTTAAAAGCAGCTCTCACATAAATGTAGCTCCTGCTACAAGGCAAATCGCAGGTCGATATCAATGCAATCAATTTAATATAGTATTATATATACACATACATATTAACACACACACACACACACACACACACACACACACACACACAGGGCTGTTTTTGTACTGTGATACACATCGCATCTCATAAGAGCGACTTCGAATATTGCAATATAACACATTGCCCTGTTCACACTTCATATTAGCGTCTGTCTGTAGTGCATATTGTTATAAAACTCTTAATAGCTGCTATTACTTAAGTGGTAACAGGAACTAACTTGTCTCGAACTGTAAAAGGATAAAACGTTCCTCAGTAAATTAACCATTGCTGTTGAACAATTGGAATAAAACACTACATGACATGCTCTTAGTGGAAAAGAAACGCCTCGGAGTGTTTTAATCGCTTACGCAATCGATGCATGATACGATGCACCGTGAAAGTCACCATGCACGATACTGCTGTTCGAGAATATGTGAAAGGTTCCCAGATTTACATTTCGGCTATAGGTTTCCGGCAATCGGTAAATCCCTTGACACCGAGTCGGCTCTATGAGACATAGCACGTGTTCGATGAAGTTTTGGAGAAGGAGATAAGCATGATCGAACTGAATCTACACGTGTTTTCAATTTGGGGGACCAAAAAAAAAAAATGCATTTCCCGCACATTCTAACATCATTAGATTAGTTCATTATCCAAAAAGAAACAATTAAAAAAACCTGAAAAAGTCATTAAAAAAAAACAACCAATTGGTTGTTGCAGCCCTAGGCTTCTGAGATATTACTTTCTCTCTGCTCTCTATTTTCCACTTAAAACCACAAACAACTAAATCACCAAGAACCAAAAGCCTCAAATAAAGACAAATATAAAAAAAACAAAACCAAGCAATTCCACCATTTCACGTTTAAGAACAGTATGGGGGAGAATAATAATAATAATAATATTAAAATCCGTGCAGTCGGGAGCTGCTTGGTGGCAGCGGCAGATCCAAATGGTGGTGGTTTTTAGGCGATTCCTCCACAGTAAACAATAAATAAACGCATACAAATAAATAATCTTCATATAATCCTTTAACAAATTGGTTGTCTAATGTCAACATCGATCTGCTGCCCAAAGTGTCCGAGTGCGCTGAAGGTTTTTACTGATTTATTTTACGATCAAGATTATTCAGAGGCATCCCTAGTAAAATGATGATAAATATATACTTGTTTGATGTTCCGAAGTCGAGCATTCATTGGTAAATGGACTCAAAACATTATCCATTTACATACAGAAAGCAAGGGCGCATGAGATTGGCGAGAAGGGGCGGGGCTTACAGGCAACGTCTGTTTTTGAGTGATAACTAAATGTATTAGCGTACAACTACAAATAAATATCGGCAGATCTGGTACTATAATATAATGGAATATAATACAGTATAATAAGAATGAACGTCACTGGATATCATCTCGGTGAACTATCATGTAGAGATGATTAACTCACACAAGCCCATTCCCAGGATATAATAACACAGGACTGGATTAGATAATAAGGCATTCTGTCAAATGAGGACTGCAGCACGAAGGACAGCTGTCTCTTAGAGGTGGATGGAAAGGAAAGAGAAACCCTCAACGTTTTGCTACAAGACTACCATAACTAATCACTGTAAGGATTTGTGCAAAGTAGTCAGGTGGTACTTCTCTCTCCCTCTCTCTCTCTCTCTGTGCCTGTAATCATGCTGTCTGATTAGACCCCAGATTCTTCCAGAATGTCACGCAGCCCTAAATTACCCTCATGGAACCAATAGGCCAGGTATGGGTGCGGCCAGAGAGAGAGAGAGAGAGAGAGAGAGAGAGAGAGAGAGAGAGAGAAGCAGATGATGAAAGATGTTTTCAATGATCTATAAAAAAAAGTCTGCGTGGGCGTTCAAATTAGAAATATGCACAACACGCGATCCGAGTCCATGGAAAAACACTGGTTATATCTGATTCCTGTCCTCTTGGGAGAAAACGAGGGACAAAAGAAGGAAAGTGGAGAGAAAGAGAGAGAGAGAGAGAGAGAGAGAGGGGAAAAAGTGTTGATGTTCTTGAGAAAGGCCAGGACCGAGTGCTTAGCTTTGGCGCTTTCCCACGATTTCCCAGCTATCCTAGGGTGTGTGTGTGTGTGTGTGGGGCCTGGGTGAATATTTGTTGCCTGGGTGAGGCAACTGCACTGAGTGTGTGTGTGTGTGTGTTTGTCTTTATCATTGTACTGACACTTCATTCACTTTCTAAGTACAAATGGGTCATGGACAACGTGTGCATGTATGCGTGCATGTTTCTCGTGTGTGTGTGTGTGTGTGTGTGTGTGTGTATATATGTGCGTGCGTGCACGCATGTGAGTGTGTTTGGTTCTAAAAATTGCTTCCATTCTGTATTTGCTTGCAGTGGAATTCCAGTTATGGGCCCTGGCTCAAGACCAAAGCTTTTCCCATCAGCAGCACTGATGCAAGGCTGCCTTCTCAGCATCTCTTGTTAGTGCAACACACACACACACACACACACACACCTCTATCTTACCTCTCCCGCCCGCTCTCTCTCTCTCTCTCTCTCTGATTGTCCTATAAATTTTTATTGCCTTTTTATTCAATGTCTAATTGTGTTCATATTTTTACCATTTAAAATTTTTTAATTAAATAATAAATAACATTTGAACTTATTTTTTTAAATCATTCATTTTAAAGTGTTACAAAAACACGATAAATTATAAACAAACAGAATTTAAAAAATTCTAAACGAAAAAATCTGAATCCCATCATGGCGTTGTGGACCCTACATAGTGCACTTCGGTCCCTGAGATTCAGCCACGGAACAAGAGCCAGCTGATCACTTACACGTCTCCAAATAAACACAAAGACTAAGTCTGCTTGATAGAGAGACTTATTTCTTCCTGGGAACATCCCATATAATAGCTAGCACACACACACACACACACACACACACACACACACACACACCTGTAGCAACAACTTAAGACTGATAAGCCGTCCATATTTCCTGTCTGGTTCCCTTCTAGTGCCCCAACAAGAGCGTCCGGCTCTCCTCTCGCTCTCTGGTAAAACTTCAATTACCTTTATATTTAGATTTACAAGGCTCTGTCCCAAATAACTGCACCGTGTGCACACTTCACTCAATGCAGAGCAGCCACTAAAGAAACGAGTGGGCTTCAGGATGCCATGCAACCCCGGTCAATCCCCTGGGAGAACGAGTCAAAAGTGATAGAGAGAGAGAGAGAGAGAGAGAGAGAGAGAGAATGAGGAAAAACACAGGATGCCACGTTCTGGCACGACAGAGCTCGGAGGAGACAAGTAAGGACAAGTCCGGGACAAAGGGTTTCGGAAAGAAAAGAACTGAAAAACAAGGGGCCAAAGAGGAGAGAGAGAGAGATAAGATCACAAGAGTGGATTGTGTGTATAAAAAAAGACTGCACGAGACAGAGGTGTTTTCCAGTATGATGAAAACGGCTTATTAAAGGTGTGAGAAGAACGACAGATGAATAAAAGGATGGTGCAAGGGAGAGAAGAAAAACAAAGGAACTGAAGAATGTGGAAAAGAACAGGGTCGATGTGTTGCCCAACTGAATGTCGAGCGTCATAACAGTAACACAGGACTAGAGCGTGGGGGGAGACATGGCGACGTCGGGATACAGTTGTGGATATAGTGAAAAAAGCCCCCGAAACAATAGAAACCATCACAGAAATTCGAATGGTTTCCACTACAAATACCATTACAAACCAGCAGCTGTTAACCATTAAAACCATTACCATTACTGATCCTTTATTAATAGGAAACGTTTATTAAAAGGAACAGTTTCAAATCAAATGCTTGCTTGTCCAAATGTGCTCAAAAAAGCCAACAATTTCCATGGGGTGCACTTATTTTATCTTTTCCACATGAGGATTTTATATTGAATATATTTAAATATACAAAATATTAGAGACTCCGATAAGTAAACAGCAAGCAGCCACGTGATCCTCTTTGAAACTGTGCCTATTAATAAAGGTGTTCCACTATCGAATGACACATAAAGTCACATGGAAAAAGTAAGTACACCCCTACACTTATCACACCTTCAAATCCATATAATATGAATCAGGTGTTCAGGATTGGGTGCCTGTGATTAGAACCTGTTCAGGGAGTGCAGGTGGATCCGCTCATATCTAGTGTTTGGTGTTTCCTTTTCTACTGAGGTGTGTGGTGTCATCATGCCAAGATCTAAAGAGCTCTGTAAGGGCTTCAGAAAAAAAAAGGTTGTGGATGCCTATGAGTCTAGTAAGGGATTTAAAACGACCTCCAAATTATTTGAAATACATCATTCCACTTAATTAAAAATAATTATATATATATATATATATATATATATATATATATATATATATATATATATATATATAATTTAAATAGAAAACATTTTATATTGCATTTTTCCGATACTGATACTTTTTCTAAATTAATTCGTTAATTACTTAAATTTACTAAATTCTTTTTTCCACATGTACTTTTTTGCCATTTAGCATGCATTTGCAAATATTATAAATAAAAATAAAACAATAAAAAAATACATTTTATTTATTTATTTATTTTTACAACTAATGTACTTAATGGAAGACATTAATTTAAAAACCAATTTGTATTATTTAGTTCACTATTTATTAATTTATTACATTTACTTTCTCCACCATTTTGGCAGATGTGTGTCCTCGTTATGGTGTAATTAAAGGCTAAAAACAGTAGCTTGTTTGAGACCTTAAAATAAATAAATAAATAAATAAATAAAGTTGGCGTATGCTGCAATTCTGGCAACCCCGTTCGCTCCTATCCCACTGTTCTATAATCAGACAGATCACTTCCTAAACAGATATGTGGCAAAGTTCATGAAGTTTCACATCACAGTAACTGCTTCATGGTTTATAAATATCAGAACATTATTTTAACAATTACACATCGGAACATTTTACGAGTTGAAATTGAAGCAAATATTTCTGGAATATTGCCGTTCTTACATCACTTCACAAAAGGGACTGACTTTTATTTTAAGCCATAAACACTGCACAAACATACCGCCTTATGCAGTCTGGACACACATGCAATATTCTTAGCTCGACCTTTGCTTTCCTTATCGATTTCTGCATTCCATTTCCCAACCTTCCCGATTCGCCAAAGCGAAGTCACGTGACCTCTCTAGACATCAGACTGTATCGGCACGCAATCGGCCGAAACGTTACGACACCGCACCAGACAGAAAGCGCGGGAAGGAGAGAGAGAGTTGACGGCGAAGGAACGGATCTTCATGAGCTGTCTTTAGCATGAATCATCAACGTTATATTAATGCGACGGTGGCTTAGTGGTTAGCACGTTTGCCTCACAGGGTCCGGGGTTCGATTCCCGTCGCTGCCCTGTGTGTGTGGAGTTTGCATGTTCTCCCCGTGCTGCGGGGGTTTCCTCCGGGTACTCCGGTTTCCTCCCCCAGTCCAAAGACATGCATGGTAGGCTGATTGGTGTGTCTAAAGTGTCCATAGTGTATGAATGGGTGTGTGAGTGTGTATGTGATTGTTCCCTGCGATGGACTGGCACCCTGTCCAGGGTGTACCCCGCCTTGTGCCCAATGCTTCCTGGGATAGACTCCAGGTTCCCCGAGACCCTGAAGAAGGAATAAGCGGTAGAAGATGAATAGATGGAGATGGATATTAATGCGACTCATGCTCGTGTTGGAAACCGACGCGTCGCAGTGACGTGGACATTTTCAGTAACGAAACTCGAACTGCCGGTTTGTTAGAGGAATCGTTTAATTAACGGCCAAATATATGCGATGTTTCCCACAAATCTCACATAGAGTCAAAATCAGCCCGGAGATGTTTGCTGTTCGAAGTTTGCGTCGTTGGTTCGTAGCTAAAAATGAACACGAGTCTATTTCATCTAGCCAAATCTTCGTATTATTATAGGAACAATTGTAGCAGAAAGCAGGACAATATTCGCGGATATTATAGGTTGTGAATAAACGCGGCGTCGTGGAGAGACCCGGAGCCTATCCCAGGTAACTCGGGGCACAAAATGGAGGACCCCCTGGATGGTACCAAGGGTGTACTTACTTTTTCCACACAAAAAAAGAATCAACTTTATTATTAATAAGCAGTGTTTCAAAGAGAATCAAAATGTTCATTTGTCCAAATGTGTCCAAAAAAAGCCAGCCATTTCCATGGGGTGTACTTATTTTGTTTCACATGATGATTTTATAAATACCATCCTGCTTTCTGCTGCAATTTTGCCTTTAACAGTTGGAAGGTGGCTAACTTCTCAATTCTGTTTGGTCAGAAGGTAGTGCTTGCGTAATTCAAGTTGTCCGGTTGTAACAGTCAGAGGGAAAGCTGTAACGTTTCCAACGTGGAAAGCGGAGGGATTTTGCAGGTATTTTGGGTAACGTGAATAACTGGGGGGGGGGGGGTGGGGGTTTGGTCTTACGAACTTCACGAGAGGCTGGATAAGAGACAACCAGACCTAGCTTACCTAAAGGATGCTTCACAATACTAAACAGCGCAACAAAAAAAACTGATTAAAAAGCAAAACAGTGTCTTTTTAAATAACTAAAAATGTGTAGTTGGCAAACTGCTGTAGTATTCAAGGATATTTATGCTGTTATAGGAAAATAATTCATCGCACCACCATTTTCGTTGTTGATATTCCTTTAAGACCGTGGTCCCAACCTTCTTCCTTGAGATCTACCTTCCAGCAGGGTTCATCTCCAACCGAAATTTAACAAAGAACTTCTTGAGGTGATGATTAGGTGGTCAGGTGGGCACGATTACGGTTGGTGCGAAAGTCTTCAGGAAGTAGATCTCCAGGAACAGGGTTGGTCACCACTGCTATAAGAGAACACCCCGAAGTGTTTTATTCCTTACTAAAACCGACGTACTTGGATTTCTCATGTCATGGCCCACTAGCCTACTTGAACCTGTTCCAACCGTGAGTGTTTATGTGATAACCAACCGTTTCCATATATGGTCTGAGAAAACCCGATTTCAAAATTCTACGTGTACATCATTTAGCAGATACTCTAAATCCAGAGCCACTACATTTTCACCTTGAACTGAGCACCTCAGGGTGAAGGGTTAATTGCTCCAGAGCCAAGCTGCTGGTGCTGCTGGGATTCGAACCCGCACGCTTCGAATCCGTAGTCTAACGTCTTAACCGCTGAGCTACCATTACCTCGTAGTACAGGACGCCTGAGGACCGTGAGGTAAAGAGCGTTGAACGTCTGCGTGAAGAACTGGGCACCGTTTGAGGAAGATGTTTACAGAACAGGTTACTTATTACGTGACATTCAATGGCGTGGCTAGAGTGGGGGAAATAAACCAAGCAAGATCTGGACACCAGACAGATATCGAGGTGAAGGAGATTGTGGAAAGAAGGTTTTTGGCTGAACTAGTTCTTTAGGCCTACAGTGAGGTAGCTACCAAGTGCTTTCTGAATGGACGGGGCAACCTGTACTGGCGCCTGATAATGCCTGGATAATGGATACTGACGCACAGTGACGGCAGAAGGTGGGACACTTACTGTTATTTGATTTGAGGTCTCTGTGAATGACGGTGACTATAGCTTCGTTGTGAAGGTACAGCATGCCTCTGGCGATCTGCACGGCCCAGTTGACCAGTACGTGTGGTGCGATGCGTCTCCCGGCCAGCGCGCGGCTCAGAGGTCCACCGGACGCGTACTCCATGATCAAGCACAAGTTGGGCTCCTGCAAGCACACTCCTTTAAGCGCGATGATGTTGGGGTGCGTGAGCATGGCGAAGAGGCGGGCCTCGTTGCGTACGTTCTGCGCCGTCACGCTGATGTCCTCGTCCGGGTCCTGGCGCGCCGCCTTCACCGCGACGAGATCCCCTCTCCACGTGCCTCGGTAGACCTTCCCGAACCCGCCGACTCCGATCACCTCTTGCAAGCTGAGCTCCCGGAAATCCACCTCGTCCGGCTCGAACTGCAGCTCCACCGCAGGCCCGAGTTCGTCCGCCACGCTCGAACTCGGGATGTTGCCGTAGCCGTTGGGTTTGAGCGAGACGTAATTGGACGGGAAGATTCCCACCTTGTTGTTGACCTTCCCAGCCCACCAGCCTTCGTCTCCGGAAATTTCCGAGTCTAAAGACAGGACCTCCACCACGTCGCCCTTGCGCAGGGTGAGCTCGTCGTTGCCGGCCGCCTCATAATCAAAGAGGGCTGTCCACACCGGGTTGGTGAAGTTCCCTTTCTGGGATTGCTCCAGATTTTTCCAGGGGGACAGCGTGCCACGCGTAAATATGCTCTTCAGAGGCTCCATGGCGCTCCTTCTTCTTCCTTCTCTTTACGCACGGATCCAAACACTTGGAATTGCAAAACGATCCAAATGTACACACTCTCCGGCCCCTCTTCTCACCCGTTTCCAACCTGTACGTGAGGATCATGGAGAGGGACTGGTGCGCTCGTGTTTTTCCTCCAAACCCAAAGCGCGCTAACCGTAAAAAAGCGCACGGGACCGGGACACACGGAGCGCGCGGGTCTCCATGGAGACGGAAACGGTGGACGTGAGCGCAAACCCTGCGCACTCCATTAACACCGGGTCGAGTTCAAATTCAAGCAAAGGACAAGCCCGTGATCCGATTCACCGGAAATGGATCGGATTCCCTACTACATCGATGGACTCAGTTTCCAAAAGTAAACCCCCCCCCAAAAAACCCAGTGCAACTCCAGGACGCGTAGACAACACCAAAGACCACTCCGGGAAGAGATATACATGGACACTCGGATCGGATGAGATTATCCTGAGTGTTTTAAAAGGACATAAAGTCCCGTTTCTCCGTCCATGGGGAGTATTTTGAGTCGTGAAGAGCTTGCGGTCAGTCCGAGCAGGAAGCGCATAGAAGAATGGCAGGAAAACGCACCAAAAAAAGAAAAAAAAAAGAGCAAAAGTCAAAGCCTGAGACGTGCACAATGCAGAAGAAACGTGTAACGCATTCTCAAGTCTCCAAAAACAAACAAACAAACAAACAAACTGTGCCGCACGACTTATTTACGTACTATCCCACATCTGCGCGTGCGTTTTTCTCGTCGCTTCTTCTTCTTCTTCTTCTCTTCCACGGCTGAGTTTTGAAACAGGAAGTTCCTTGTGAACTCTCAAAAACCTGCCGGAATTCCCGTAAACCCCAAAAATGGACTCTTGGACGTGATCAAATCCAAATATTCCACACATTTCTCGCTTATTTTATTTTATTTTGTTTGTTTGTTTGTTTGTTTGTTTGTTTGTTGTCGCGCTCAGAAACCGACCTTCCGGGCTGCTTTCTTTTTGAGTTACTGCGTCCCCCACCCCGCCTCCTTTTTTCACACCATGTGGGTGGAGTTTCAGGTTTTCTCGCACATTTTCCGGCTGTATATTAATTCACTCATCGTACCCTATGGAAGTGCACTACTCAGGGTTTAATACCGCTGTGTGGTGCGCCCTGTCTAGTTCACTAGACACCCGTTTGACATACGGGTTAATCAGACGATCGTTTTGACGCTCCTATTGGCTGAATATCAATCAAGGAGTCACGCCCTGTTTTAGTGCCCTATACGACGCGCGACAAGGAAACTAGGCGCCCAATCCAGTGCACTATCTAGTCTAATGATGGAATATTGAGACGTTTGGTGTCCAACAGGAAATGAAGGATCAGATGACCGCCATAACGCGATACTGTTGTTGTGTCTGTGTTAAAGCGGACTGTCATTAGAAACGGAAATGTATTTTAGGTCTGTGTTGACTGAAGTTTGGAGTTTGAATTTCTTCATAGTTGAACTGCTAGACTTTTGGTAAACACGTATATAAGCTAAATTACAACAGTAATGATCTCATCATGTAATTATGTTATGATCAACATGTGAAAACCTCACATTTAGAAGAAAGTAAACAAACACTTAAAGATGGCGATGAGTTTAATTCCATCCATCAATCAATAATAACAAGAACAACAATAGTAACGCAGAAAAGAAGAAAATCTACACCTTTGGAGCTTGGGCCCTTAATAATGAAAACAAGTGGGCGGGGTTTGTGTGATGTCAATCATGGGTTTTAGTTACTGGTGCATGTGCTTGTCCTGGAACAAAACAGGTTTCTCCAGCTTCATTCGGCTGTTTTTTTTCCGTAGTTTTTGTTTCTTGTTTGTTTGTTTTAAATAAATAAATAAAGAAAGAACGAAAGACATATTAAAGCTGAATCCCCCCATAGAAACCATTTAGAAACTCAAATGGTTTCCACTACAAATCACAATTTACAAACTAACCATTAGCGAACCATTAATTACCATTTCCATTACTGGTCCTTAATGGTATCCGTTAGACATAATGTGCCACCAACAGATGGCAACAAATTACCAGTAGAGACCCACAGGTACCATTAGAAAGTTTCCATTACAACCAGTACAATTCCCACTATAACCATTAAAACCATTGCAGATAGTTTCTGTTGTGTTTTTTTTTCCAAGTACATCAAGAAATCATGAATGAAAAACTAAAATAAACTGAAAATAAACTGATGAAGCGGTTTTGTGCTGTTTTTCCATGTAGAGAGGAGCCAGTTTGAGCATTTTAGTTCTTTTAGCACTTGAATGTGACATCTAGATTTAGGATAAATCATATCAGCAAATGCATAGATGATATAACTTCCTTCAAGACCATCACCACACGTGCAAACCAGAAACCGTGCATGACTCCTGAAGTGCGATTGCTGCTGAAAACCCGAGACTCTTTCTTCAGGTCTGATGACAAGGCAGGCCTCTGCACAGCAATCTGTCCCGGGCTGTTAGAGCGGCAAAGTGCAACTACGCAGAAAGAACCCACAGTCACTTCACAAACACCGAAGACACAAGGCGTATGAGGCGAGGCATTCAGGCCATCACAGACTACAAAGCTACACCACCTGTCTGTGATGATGACGCCTCGCTCCCAGATACCCTGAATGATTTCTACACACGGTTCGAAGCACAGAACAACATTCCAGCGAATAAAACCACCTCAACTCCCAGTTTTATAAAGTACCAAGTAATCATGCCGGTGCTGAAGAAATCCTCTGTGTCCTGCCTGAATGACTACAGGCCCGTTGCACTCACACCCATTATCATGAAGTGCTTCGAGCGGCTAAGAGAGCAGTCTTCCCACCACACTGGACCCATTTCAGTATGCATACTGTCCCAACCGCTCAACAGAGGGTGCCACATCTGCCACTATCCATCGGTCTCTAACCCTTCTAGGCAAAAAGGACAATTACACAAGGATGCTCTTCATAGACATAAGTTCAGCATTCAACACAATGTTTCTGACTGGGAGACCCCAATCCGTCAGGATCGGCTCCTGCACGCACACTCCTTTACTCCACCTCCAGCACCATCACACTGAACACTCGCGCTCCCCAGGAATGTGTGCCCAGTCCACTTCCGTTTACCCTGCTAAGTCATGACTGTGCTGTAAAGTCCAGTTCTAATCACATCAAGTTTGCTGAGGACACTACAGTCATGGGCTTCATCAGCACCAATGATGACTCAGCATAAAGAGAGGAGGTGAACCAGCTCACAGAATGGTGTAGAGACAACAATCAATTTCTTAATGTTGATAAGAGTAAAGTCGATGATTGTCGACGTTAGGAGAACCCAAGTGAACCACTCACCACTGCACATCAATGGAACAACTGTGGAGAGAGTCAAAAGCTGAGGACCTCTCCTAGACCTTCAACACCGCATGCCTAGTCAAGAAGGCCCAGCAGCGTGTCCACTTCCTGTGGAGTCTGAAAAGAGTCAAACGTCCCCCTCCCATCCTCATCCCCTTCTATAGAAGGACAATAGAGAGCATCCTGACCAGCTGTCTCACGGTGTGGTACGGAAACTGCGCAGAATCTGACCACAAGACCCTACAGCGGATTGTGAGGACAGCAGAAAAGATCATCGTGGTCGCTCTATGCACCATCAACACCTCATTCAACAACCGCTGCATCCGCAAAACCACCGGTATTGTGGGCGACCCTTCTCACCCTTTTTATAGACTATTCACCCTCCTACAATCTGGCAGAAGGTACAGGAGCATCCATGCCACCACCACAGTTTCTTCCCCAAGGCAGTCAGATTACTCAACACCCTGCTGCCTCCCATCGCTCACCTGGGCTAGCTGGACACCTAACCCAGTAAGACTCATACCACTGCACACTGCATTTTACATACACTACCTGCATCAGCCACTTTATACTATGTAACTCATTGTAGACTCGTTGCAGACCAACACTGGTAAAAGTATGACCTTTTTATTCCGTGTGCGCATTCTTAAACGTAACAGGTGCCTCAAAACGATCTTTCTTTTATGACCTTTGCCATAAAAAGAACCATTTTATTGTTTCCTAAAGAACCTCTTGGTTGGATAATAATGAGTCATTTCAGCTAGAGAGAACACAAACGTCACATTAATCTACCATTATCTGATACGATATCTTTGTGGTGGAAATCACCATTCTGCTTGTAGTGGCAACAACCCAAAAGGTTCTTAACCAAAGGGTTCTTTATGGAACCTTTTATGGCAACCCACAATTTCTGGCACTTTTATTGTCAAGACTGTATGACTGTGGCTGGGAAATGCTGCCGTTCCACCTCAATACCCTTTGAGGGCTCTCGACGACGGGTCTTTGTAATTATGCCGCATCACATATCACTCAAGTGCAGACGCAGACTCGGGGGATTGGGGGGTATATAGACATCAACATTTTCAAGGCAGCAAAACAGGAAGGAATGTCAAGTTGACTCTTATTGCCTGTGGAGGGTTTGCTAGTGTGTAAATAAATAAAAACGGGTCAAAGGGGAAAGGGTGAGATTCTGGAAATGCATCACATCAAAGAGTGAACACACAAACAAACAAACACACACACACACAGAGAGCGCTGAGTCATCATTTCTTCAGGAAGGATGCAGTGGTTTCCGAGGCCCAGTAGCAGAGTTGAGACTTCGCCCCGGCTATTATAATAATACCACACACACACACACACACACACACACACACACCTACTTGACTGAAATATTTGCACAACGTTCGTTAAAACCATATATTTATCGTTTTTCTGGTTCAGCATTTGTGCATTAAATGTCTACATGGTGTGTACTTAAGAAGACAGCGTCTATAAAAGGAATTTCGCCCCTCAAACATGACTCCACTTTACATCATGCTGCACCACACCACACCACCCAGTCACTGATTATTTTCCAACACCAGCACACGCCCAAGTGTTTTATTCCTTCTTGTTCCCAAAACACTGAACCCAGCCATCAGGATTAATGGCCATCCCACACCGATTAAACCCAAATCCTGCAAATATCAGGAACTAATCTCAGTCATTCAGATCGTGACTCATCGGAGTTAATGACGTCCGTGCGAAATTATCCAAACGTATAGCACCGTTTAGTTTGAGTGCTCCAACACTAGTGTCAATGAGACCAAAAAAAATGATATTAAACCAAAAACTACAGAGTACGGATGTAACTGAAAACGAATCTATTGTTGAGAATGAACTGATGATGTGTTCTAAAAACACAAATATGAATAGAAAGTGCACTTTTTGGTTTATGTTTTTTGGGGAGAAGCTTGCTAGTCACTGGTTAAGACTTGAGGTGAGCATCAGTTTTCACAAGAAAGTGTGCATGACTTACTTTCACATTTTCTCAAAGAAAAAAAAAATTCTTGCGAAAATAACTTTCACATTCACATCAGATCATTTCCAGGTTTCATCAAGATTTCTTTTGTTTTTTTATTATTATTTGTTTGAATTTTATTTCCCCTAAAATGGTCCCTTTCAGGGGAGATTTCTTTGTATCTGCTCACGGTATTTTCTTTTCCTAAAAAATGTTTTTAAAAATTAAAATGTAGTTGTCTGTGTTTCCCGAAAATATAAACAAACTAGTAGCGATCGTGGACATTGATAGAAAATCAAGAAAACATTTGGAGGATGGACTGGCACCCTGTCCAGGGTGTACCCCGCCTTGTGCCCGATGCTCCCTGGGATAGGCTCCAGGTTCCCCGTGACCCTGAAGGTCACCCTAAAGGATAAGCGGTATAGAGGATGGATGGATGGATGGATATTTTGGAGAAGCTTGAAATTTTTCAAAAGCACAGCAGATTTTCTGTAGGTTTGGGCTGAGCGGTCTCGCGATCACGTCACAGGACTCGTCTCGGAACAAGTCACGTGCGTCAAACACGAGTACAGCTAATATACCATCAAACATCACTGTGAAAGTGATGCGTGATCGCGATATTGCCAATTCAAGTAACCCAAAAAAAACAACAAAAAAAACACAAAAAACTCCACAACTCGCGTCGCAAATTTTTCTAAAAAGCCGCTCATGGATTGTTCAGGCCAGAAATCCGGCTTTAAAGAAAAAAAAATTGCGATACAATTTGTTTGTTGGAAACTACTCGAATGGACGAAATCTCAATCGCACAAAATAGTTCTGCACCCTTTTTCACAGCGAGGTTTGTTGGTAAAGGAGTCCTTTTAGCCGTACTCACGTTCGACGCACGTGAAGTCTACGACGTGGTGCATCAGTTAAGTATAAGTAAATTATTTCTTTTGCAAAATTGTCATTTAAACTTTTATTTCTCAAGTAAGCTTTTGCAAAAAAAAAATAATAATTTTTAAAGGGCGTGGACGAACGAGTTGATGACCAAAAGTAAAAAAAAAAATTATATATACACACATTATATATATATATATATATATATATATATATATTTATACATTTAAATATTATAAATACTAAAATGATTTGTACATCAGCTGACCTTTGTTTCTCTAAAAAAAAAACAAAAAAACCCACATTTGTATTATTTGTTATTTATTTATATTGACAAATATTAATGTAATGTAAAATTAACCATTTCGATTAGAGATTATTTTCACCTGTGTAACGACCGAGTAGTTAAATAACGTATAAAATTACAGCATGTTACTGCGTAACTGAAACACACTGCTTTCCCAACAAGAAACTCGGTGCCTGGTTTTTCGGACAGTCTGATGTATTAATATGTAAAATCATAAATTTCTATTACAGAAAATTTTTTCTGCTAAGAGGTTTAAAAAGAAAGAAAAAAAAAAGAAAAAAACAAAAAAGTGAAATCGTGGGATGTTTGTAAGACTGAATCATCGGACAGGTGGTTCGTGCAATCACGTTCTTGCCATCTCTTCTTTGTTCACACGAGCTCCTTTTCCATCAAGTGGGACCTTGATCATCACCGAGATGAAGAGACGATAAGTATGGAGCAGGTAGAAGCGTGCAGGTATAAATAGGATCGCTTATCAGAATTCTGAAGCCTGGGGCTGGAAAAGTGCACAAAAGCTACCAAGGCGAGTGGAGTTCCTGCTACAAGCTTCTCTGATTAAACTCTAGTCTTTGTATGTTTGTAGTCTTCGTGGGCGAATACGTTTGTCTATTACCTTGGCAAGAGTTGGCATACGCTGCGGTCACACTAGACTTTTATTTATTTTTAAAAAATCAACCACCCGTAGACATTTTCAATAAAACCTGTGCCTGTAAGGCAGGAAGTGGCCTCAAGGTGGAAGGGATGCAGCCACTTTGTAAAAATAAATAAAATAAATCGCTGCAGCTGGCAATTTGCATTCGTTTCTTTTGTTTTACTTCCAAATCAGTGAGGAAAACAGACATGGAGGACAAAGTGCCGGTGTAAACACAGTCTTCCAACATCGTATTTTCAGTTATATTTGGAAGATAGACAACTTGTCTACTTTTCATTGATGTGGAAAGCACACTTGGGGGTTCAAAAGGGTTTCTCATTCTCGAGTCAGGGTTTAGCTATGAAACGACACGTTTACTGCTATATTTAATCGCTGTAAACAGGGAGTTTACTGAAAAATCAGTGTTAGGCAACGAGTCCTGACTTTCTCAATATGCAAAATACAGTAAACAAAACAGAGCGAAAACGTGTAAACGCTCCCAGTCAGCGCATGTTGTGCTTCGCCTGCTGACGCATTTGTCTAGGAAATGCTCCAGTCCAAGAAAACAAAAATCGGTCCGCAATCTGCATGTGCGACATCCGTCCTCCTGACCTACACGATTACACACGCTTCGATTCCCTCTCAGGATCATTATTCCTTACGCAGTAACATTCGCTTAAATAGAAATAAACACTGATACCACCGCAAAGTTGAGGACTTTCCAATAACGCGGCTGATCTATGATTTTTGCGATTGCACAAATGAACACCGAATCAAAGAATCTCTAAGACTCTGAGGAGCTTCGCCATTTTAAAAAATCACCGCGGATTTTCCTCGGATTTGGGTCGTCACGTGACGCCATCACGGCACGCGCTCGATCGGCGCGCGCGTCGAACATGAGTACGTTGCGAAAGGGCCGTGCGAAACAATCTCGTGCGATCGCGATTTTGCCTCATAAATAAATAAATAAATAAATAAAAAAATTTGCAACTTTTTTACCACAACAAATCAGGAGGAAAATAAATAAATAAATAAAAATGAAAACTCTGCGAAATTGTGTACGGACTAATAACCGCATGTTCTGCGTTTCTTCATACACGACGACTATTTAATATTTAACTATTTAAATATTAGATTAAATATTACTTTTGATTTACTATTTAAAAAGTAACTATTTATTACACAACAACTAATCATACTGTTTTTTTTGTCTGATTACAGTTACATGCAACATTTTTACTACATCATTAATTCTGCTACAAAAGTGCTGACAGCGGGGAGACTCCTTTAATAAATAAAATGTTAAATAAATACAGAAACAGAAAACGTCATTATATCAATTATTAGAACTTTTCTTTGATTAAAAAAAAATTATAATCGGTTCATTATTAGACTTAAATACTATACAAGTCCCTGAAAAATTAGTTGTTACTATAGAAATGATATTGTATAACAAATATAATATTATATATATATAAAATGCATACCTGTGATTTAAATTACAGCCAGAACTACCATCAGATCTGCCATTATAGAAAATGAACCATCTTCGGAGCTATCAGATGTTGAAAAGGATACGAGTCGTACACAGGGGTTCGTGATGATATTCTGAAGCGTCCGAGATCATGACCGCCTTCCATGCCACCCAGGTCTTCACCTGTTCTGGAACATTACATGCATCCTGCATTTCAAAGCTTCATTATAAAAATCATACTATTCAATGCCTTAACCTGCAATTCTCCATGTATACAGAAAACACCCAGAAGCCACTCTCTAACAAACATAACAGAGGGGTTAAAGAAAAAGAAAGAAAAAAACAAAACAAAACAAAAAAACCACGATCGATGACATTATACCGAAACTTGCACTTTATTTCACTCATACAAAATAATAAGAATGTTAAAAGTTTCACATACAGCCTCTGAGCAGCCAAACTTTACACACCTGAAGAAAGAGACAGCCACAAAAAAACAAACAAACAAACAAACAAACCAAGTAGGAGGGATTGAGAGAACGGTCCGGCTCGTCTAAGGCCTCGCAAAGGACATTAAAATTATTTTAAAAAGATACAAGATCAAAGATTTACAGCGCTGAGATATAAATGTGCATTTGGTTGGACAGTCAGTTAGTAAAGGGGACGAGGCTCATGGTTCATGTCCGTGTTTGCGCAAGTTCAGTTTTTAAATAGAACAACCTCTTTAGATAGCTTTGAGAGTAGCTAAACAGAACAAACGGTGTGGGGGCGGGGGGTGACAGTGTCTTGTGTAAATTAAAATTTGAGATCTAAGGATTAAATGAAATTTTTTTTTGCTTGGTAGGAGTTGTATTTATGGGGACAAAAAGGACATTCAAAATGGGGGGGGGATTAGTCTACTGCAAGGTCACTGGCCCAGAGTTAACGTGCAGGCAACTTCCTGACTCATTCCGCCTTTGACAGTTCTCAAACAAACACACACACACACACACACACACACACACACACACACACACACACACGTTTCCTAATAGCGTGTATGTCCTTCATCTTTCTGCCACGGCGATATTTTCCCATGATAAATCTGAGGAGCTTCTAATATCACAAAATCCAACTGGACTAGCAAACGATGGAAAGAGTTTGTGCTACTTCCTTATAGTCGCAAAATGGCGGACCGTAGAACAAGAAGAACGCCAGCCTAAGATGACGAAGAAACAAAAAAAAAAAAAAAAAGAAAGTGCAAAGGACTACAGGGGATATCTATGCTGTGTTTTTAATTAAAAATAAAATAAATAAATCATCTTACGGCCGTTTTCCCCAAAAGAGACTGCGAGCCAAGAATGCAACAATGTTTGTTTTCTTGTTTTGTTTAGTTTTTCTTTTAAAAATAGCCTAAACCAATTGTCCTGTTCTTTTTTTCTTTTTTTTTCCATCCGGGCAGTAAAAGAAGAATTCTTAAAAAAAACAGAAATTAAAACACATAGCTAATATACAACCCGTTCCTCTTCTTGCGCTGTGGCTGCAGGCTTGCTAACACCCCTTCACCGGTGTCTGGACGTGAAGTATTTGAAAAAGTTCTGTTCAGTTTCCATCGGTTTGCGTTCTGCAGCCAAACAAGAACAACTTAAGAAAAACGAATGTAAAACGGTTCGACCGGCGTGGCGTCGAGGAGCTAAGAGTCGTAGTCTTCGTCGTCGTCGTGTTCTTCTTGATGCGGCGCCGTGGCGGGAGGAGGTGCGATCATCCCCATGACTGAAGCCTGGGAGCCGAAGGAACCGATGGGCATGGCGAGAGCCGTCTGAGGGGCACTCATGGGCATGGCCATGTACGGAGGAGGCATGTCGGGGCTGGTTTTATAGAAGAAAAGAGAGGGAAAAGTTGTTGGGAGTTAAATCCGAGCGAACAGCCGTCAACCTTTCTCCAAAATCTACTATTTGACATAAAAGCTAATTGAATTTCATGTAACGTGTGCATAAACATTACATAAATCTCTAACGACGATACTCTTTTCCCGCCCACAAATCATCACCGATCTGACAGGAAACAAATTACAGCTGCAGATGGTAGGTAACATGCCTATAATCAGATTGTTCAGATGTAAACGAGACCCCTCTAGCTGTACGCGACGTGCCTTGGCTGGAATCTGAGTTTGCTCGATTTTGCGTTCAGTTCTGCGATCGCAAAATCCTAGAGGGAATGATTCATTCGCGTTTCGTTATCATTCGAATGTCTCTGCTCTGAGCCACTACGCTCTCTCCCTCTCTTTATTTCTTTTGAAATACAGACAGCTAGAGAGTCTTGTTAGAATGGAGGGATTACTTAAGCACTACCTATTCATTAAGTATAGCGGTTGGGACACTCCCTGCTGAACTGCACTTCCTGACCAAAGCACGCACATTTCCTGCAGCGCTTCTATCCTGCTGCTCAAGACTGTAGGTACAACATTAAACACAGCAGTGTGTGTGTGTGTGTGTGTGTGTGTGTGTGTGCATATATATATACCTGTGAAAATGGGATGCTGCCTGATGGTGTGCGTTGGGCTGAGAGATGTCCTCCTCGTCTCCGTCCGTCTCGCTGTCTTCGGAGTCATCCTGACGAACGAAACAGAAACAGCACACTGTCAAACGGTGTCTCGGACGGTCGAGCGAGTCATGATACAAACCCGATGGACGGAAGATGTTCGATCTGAACGCCAAACTCCGAATTCCGCACGTGGAATTTAGTTAGGTTAGGTGTTTGTGGTCCGTCCGTCCACCCAAGATTGGGTCTCTAATGGTTTGGTGGGTTTGACATTTGAATAATTCCAACGTGTTCATGAAGCTCCGCTTCTAAGATCTACAGTAGCAGGTAGAGGAGAGGGTCTATACCATGACTGACCGACCAGAAGGCAGTGGGTTTTCACGATTCTTAATATTTAGACGTAATTATGTCTTCTGCCTTAAGTCTTCAGGACAGACTAGGTTGCACTTTATAGGTTCTTTGTACCAGAACATCAATGTGTGTTTTATTAACTGAAGGGGAAAAAAAAAAACAAGAAACATTAAACATAACAATAAACTGATAAAATGTACTGTGCTTTCATAAATAAGAAATTATTACTAGCAACCCGCTGTAGTTTAAGAGGAATAAAACATTTATATAGTGCTGTGAAAAAGTATTTGCGCCCTTGGTTACCAATTCCCCAAATCTATGAAACTGCATTCATGATGGGGTTCAGCTGGATTAGATAAGACCAGGCCTGATGACTTCAAACCCTGTTCAATCAAATCAACACTTAAATAGAACTTTTTCTAACAGCATGAAGTTGGTTAAAAAGGTCTTACTCTGTAACACACTATGCTAAAGTTGAAAGAAATTCCAGAAATGATGAGGATGAAGATAATTGAAACACGTCAGAATGGGAAGGGTTACAAAGCTATTTCAAAGGCTCTGGGACTCCAAAGAACCACCGTGAGAGCCGTTATCTCCTAATGGAAAAACTCAGCACGGTAGCGAACCTTCCCAGAAGTGGCCGACCTTCCAAAATTCCGCCAAGGGAACAACAATGACTTATCCAGGAAGTCACAAAAGAGCCAAGGACATCATCAGATGACCTACAGGTCTTTCTTGCATCAATAAACGTCACTGTTCATGACTCCACTATCAGAAAGACGCTGGGCAAAAATGGCATCCATGGAAGAGTGGTGAGGTGAAAACCACTGCTAACCCAGAAGAACATTAAGGCTCGTCTGAATTTTGCCAAAACACACCTTGATGATCCTCAAACCTTTTGGGAGAATGTTCTGTGGATTGAGGAGTCAAAAGTGGAACTGTTTGGAAGACGGGTGTCCCGTTACATCTGCCGTAAACCAAACTTTGAATTCCACAAAAACATCATCATACCTACAGTGAAGCATGGTGGTGGCAGTGTGATGGTGCGGGGATGCTTTACTGCTTCAGGACCTGGACAACTTGCAGTAATTGAGGGAAACATGAATTCTGCTCTCTACCAGAAAATCCTAAGGGAGAATATCCGGTCTTCAGTCCGTAAGATGAAACTCAAGCGCAACTGGATTATGCAGCAAGACAACGATCCAAAGCACAGGAGTAAATCCGAGTCCTAGAAGTAAGTGAAAGTCTGATCTCCAGATATCGGCAGGGTTTGGTTGCAGTTATTGCAGCTAAAGGTGGTACGACCAGATTTTTTTTGCTTTAATAAAAATAAATAAAAACTAAAACCTGTATTGTGTGTTTATTCAGGTGGCCTTTGTTTTATGTTGTATTTTGTTTGAAGATCTAAATCTATTTAGTACGAGATATACACAAAAAACATCGGCAAACACTTTTTCACAGCACTGTAGAACCTTTTTTTCGTTCAGACAGGCGTAAATATAGGCTCGGGCAAATATTTCCCCATGTGATCGATTACAATAGAGCACTCATAAACCGAGTGTTAAATCTCTGAGCCAACATCCTGAGGCTGGGACACAGCAAACACAACCCTCACGTTCAAACAAACACGGGTTTACACGGAACTAAAACGTCCTGCAAAGTAGAATGTTTGCGAAGGTCTTTTCTGAGAGGCAAGGTGGGTTATTTGCAAAGTAAGAGGCATTTCGTGTAATCCAGTTAACTGAGTTTATCCGTGAGCTAGCCGGATTCACCGGACGCCAGAAGGACCATGATTCGCAAGATGCATGAATAAAAGATGATCTTCATAAACATCGTAACTGCACGTTATAACTTAAAAATCAATAGGTAAAACATTTTGCTTGGTTGAAATCGTTTAATCCAATCCGATTTTTATTCGTGAAGCACATAATAAAACGTACATAACCGCAGTGCTGCATGACGTAATCTAATAAAATGACGAGAATTATCATCAACATTTCGTGTAAGCAGAGTAAAGTCAGAATAGTGACGCGTGTAAACGGGGTAATCGTTGGAATCTCGATTTTGAACTCAGATTGCCATGGGCAACCTTCTCAACTATTTTTGATTTATGTTTAGTAAAGCCGCTTATGATCCACGCGTTCGCACTACGGACAATTTTGAGATGCCGATCAGCCTACGGCGCACGTCTTTGGACTGGCGTTGGAAACCTGGAAAGTACCGGGAGAAAACCCCCGAAGCACGGCGAGAACATGCAAGCTCTGTGCACGCAGGTCAGAGGCGGGATTCGATATTCGTAATATTTATGTGCAAATATAAATAAAGTAGATTTACATTTCTGGCATTTGGCAGACGCCCTTATCCACATCGACTTACATTCATCTCATTTATACAACTGAGCAGTTGAGGGCCGTGCCCAAGGGCCCAACAGTGCCAGCTTGGCAGTGCTGGGGCTTGAACTCCTGACCTTCTGATCAGTAACCACTGAGCCACCACTGCCTTATCTATCATATATACGTGCAAAAAATAAATAAATAAATGAAACAAAGAAAGAAAAATTCGCAATCGAACATTTACGGTCTCACGTCTTTCTCTTTACTCGGTCATAAAATGTTTCCGAACGTTTTCCGCTAAATAATATCATTAGACTAGGTATCAGTAAATACCAAACGGCACTCTTTTGAGCAAACGGTGCACTACTTAGGTTAGAGTACATTACACAATGCCCTGTGCAGTGAGTGTAAACAGTGAACTGAAAGCGAAAGTAAACTTTATTTCCGAAAAAAAATACAGATTAAAGATTAAAGCGAACGCGATTCGTTGCCTTTATGAAGTGCTGTGTAGCGTGAGCTTTAAAGTTTTAAAGAAAGGAGAGATATACAGGTCATACTGCGTGCGTGTGTGCGTGTGGGGTCACCTCGCCGAGCACTCGTTCACCGGACTCACCTCCTGCTCGGACTCTGTGCCTGACAGCTTCTTGTCTTTGCCTTTGGCTCCTGCTCCTCCGTTCTTGCGTCCTGAGCCAGGCTTTCGGCCTCTGCTCCAAACACACCACATTTCACAATTACTTCATAGATCTGTCGGCTGTTCCGAGGTCACGATTAAAACTCGAGGGTGGCCCGGAATTTGCTGTGTCCGCCCTCAGACTCTGGAAAAGCTCATCCAGCTCTCCTACGTCGCGATTCGGACCTCGTCTCGGCATTCGATCGGCGTCTAGAGAGGTGAACTCTCCGACAGGCGCTGTACGCCGCGGGGTTTTTCGTGTTTTCTATTTCTAACGCAAGTTCAGATTTTTTTTGGATTGTGGTGGCCAAAAAAAAAAAAGCTCGCATTTCCTGCAGCTTTTTTCCGTTTTGTTTTCCGTCTCCAGAATTTGCAACTTATGGAATATTTGGTGCTTTATTTTTTTTATCCCCCCTCCTTTCTTCAAATTACTCGAATTGGCCGAATCGCACGATGTCGATGTTTGTTGGCAAACGAGACCTTCTAGCTGCACTCACGTTTGAAACACGTGACTTCGGCTGAACTCGTGTCGTGATGTCTTCACGCGACACGTCTCGGGACAAACCTGCGGTCATTTTGAAAAGAAAGGGAAAAAAAACAACCTGCGAGCTCCCCCGAACACGGCGGAGTTTGCTTACTCGCGTCGGCGATCGTGAAATCTTGGAGGGACCGACTAACGCTCGAATCTGATCTGGTCAGAAGGTCTGCATTATTCGTGATACACGTCGCCGGTCAAAAGTTTGCGGACACTCGACCGAAATGTTTCTTATGATCTCAAAAACCGTTTGAGCTGAAGGTGCGTGATGAAATGTGCGGAAGCGGTGTCGAAGACAGAAACATAATCGTGCCGACGTACTCGTTTCTTTCGTTAGACTAAAACTAACATTTTATTTACAAAAAAAAAAAGAAATCTCTTTATTTAAACGGATGAATCGGAGCGAAATATTCTGAAAAGCAGCCGATTAGGTGTGAACTCCTTTAATACGGTTTAAAAAGCATCTCGGGGAAATTCCTCAAGAAATCGGTCGAGAAAACGCCAAGAATACACTTCTGGAAATTTGCCGGTCGAAAAGCGTGTCTACTTTGAAGAAGATGCCAAAATATGCGATTATTTTGTTTTATTTTGGATTTTTTAAAATCACAACATAATTCCCATGTGTGCTACTCCAGAGCTTTGATGACATCATTATTATTATTATTATTATTATAAAAGTTGGGGGGGATGCAGCACGACACGCAGTCCATCACCACACACCCAGGGTGGATTATCTTCCTACCTCGGCATGGCGTGTTAATTTGAGTGTTATTCCCAACGTACTAGTTTAGCACCAAAATGGTCCTGGCCTGATGTCTGCACCGTACTTCAATCTACATCTTTATACACATCCGAATGCCTTCACCCAGAGCGCCAGGAAGAGTGTGTGTAACCTGCGTGGGATCCTCTCCGTCCCCTCGGCGTGATTCTCGTCCCCCTCTCCCTGCATGTCTGGGACGGCGGCCACCAGATCCTTCAGGAAGTCGAACTGCTGCTCCAGTTCAATGCACTGCTTCCTACAGAAATAACACACGCACTTCAATCAAGCACAATAACCCAGAGAACTATTCGCAGTTTGTACGAGTCGATGCTAGGTACTTACAAATGTGACGTGGTCATGGTTTTGGCGTTGCGGGACTGGGTGACGTGGCACGCTTTCGTCAGAAGAGACTCCAGGAAGAGTTCCAGTGCCCGCGCTCAGACAAGAGTCAAGGGCGTGACCAGCGCATCGGTTAACCAGATGTTATATCACGTACACAGATTCCTCCTCCAGACTGGCGTTTCATCATGTCTTATAGCTAATAATAATAATAATAATAATTCGCCAGGTTCTCGTCTATTTAAAGGGCACGCACTAGGGCCACGTCATCACTGCTTCTCCAGGGTGAGGGAACCTATGGGAGCGATATCGTGCTTTATCGACAAAGCAGGGGCACTTTCGCTGCAACCCAACAGGAGGACGAAAGCATTAAACGTTCTACATCAACGCGAGACTCTCGCCTCAATGTGTGTTGCGTGACTTAATAATAGAGAGAGGATTAAAACAATAACAAAAAGAATTGAAAAAAAGGACATTTCCTAACGCAAACCGCAAGGATACAGATTATGACAGGAACTGCAGCAGCTACTTTGCCTATTTCTTCGTCTGTCTGCATGATCTTCTTAATCCTTGCCTAAAGGACACACACACAGGCAGAGAGAGAGAGAGAGAGAGAGAGAGAGAGAGAGAGAGAGACAGGCAGAGACAGAGAGAGACACACACAGGCAGAGAGAGAGACAGAGAGAGAGAGAGACAGGCAGAGAGAGAGAGAGAGAGACACAGGCAGAGAGAGAGAGAGAGAGAGAGACAGACAGAGAGAGAGAGAGAGAGAGAGAGAGAGAGAGAGAGAGAGAGAGAGAGACAGACACAAGCAGAGAGAGAGACACAGGCAGAGAGAGAGAGAGAGAGAGAGAGAGAGAGAGAGAGAGAGAGACACACACACACAGGCAGAGAGAGAGAGACAGACAGACACACAGGCAGGAGAGAGAGAGAGAGGCAGAGAGAGAGGCAGGCACACACACAGACAGAGAGAGAGAAAGAAAGAGAGAGAGAGAGACAGACAGAGACACAGACAAGTACATCACCTGATTGCAGTGAAGTTTCATAAGCAAGGAAGTAACTCGGAAAACTACCAAAACCCAGATCTAATTACGGCGTAGTCATAACTTCACATTTAAATCTATTTTCTATCCACACGCACACACACACACACACACGCACACTATCTAAAAGTTAGAATATTTAGGGGTCCAAGCCCCATAGTGAACACAGTGCTTTACACATGCTGAGAGATTGAAAGACAGAAAAACATTTCAACATTTAAAAAAAGAATAAATATATAAATAAATCCATACTGAGCTGGTCCGTGGAATTGATCGGACTTTTTTTAAATAAATAATGAATACGAACAGCAGAATATTGAACATATTTAAATCGTGTAAATACAACTAATGTTTAAATAGAAGAGTTTTAATGTAGAGAACGGGGAATTAAAAACATTACTGTCTGTGTTTGAGTAAAAAGTCTGAGGACTCTGTGTGTGTGTGTGAGAGAGAAAGCCAGACAGACAGAGAGAGAAAGACAGACAGACAGACAGAGAGAGAGAGAAAGACAGACAGACAGAGGGAGGGACCAAGAGACACACAAAGAGAGACAGAGAGCGAGAGACAGAGAGCGAGAGACAGAGAGCGAGAGACAGACAGAGACAGAGAGCGAGAGACACAGAGAGCAAGAGACAGACAGACGGAGAGAGACACAGAGATAGGCAGAGAGAGAGTGCGAGACAGACAGAGAGAGAGAGACACACAAAGAGAGAGACAGGCAGACAGAGAGAGACAGAGAGAGACAGACACGGAGATAAACAGAGAGACAGACACAGAGAGAGACACAGACAGAGAGACAGACAGACAGAGACAGAGAGAGACACAGAGTGAGAGACAGACAGAAAGACACAGAGATAGACAGACACAGAGAGCGAGACAGACAGAGACACAGAGATAAACAGAGAGACAGACACAGAGAGACAGAGACAAGAGACAAACAGAGAGAGAGAGACAGAGACACAGAGACGGACAGAGAGAGTGACAGACAGACAGAGAGACACAGAGATAGAGTGTGTGTGTGTGTGTGTAACTCGCTCACTCCGCTTCCTAGCTAACAGGCTAAGCCGTCCTTCTAACCCAGCTAAAGCTAACCGCATTAGTTGAACGAAGCAGTGAAAGTAATAATAATAATAATAATAATAATAATAATAATAATAATAATAAGAGAAGAACCGGTCCGATTGACCAGGTGTGTCCTGAGTGTGGAGTAAAGGAAAGGAGACCGGTAGCAGGAGACAGAGAGCAGCGGGAGCCCTTAGCCCGGTAGCGGGAGCCCTTAGCCTCGTAGCCTTGGCCTTGCCTGGCTTGTTCGCATTAGTTTTCTAACCTGACGTCAATCAGCCATGTTGGGTTCGAGAGGGAGCGGGACCGGGAGCGGAAGCTAGACCTCCGTGGCAGTGTCGGGAGTGTGAAGGAGAACGAACAGAGTAATAGACCGAGAGGAGACTAGACCCACGGCCGCTAGCTGTCCCGCTCCTCCGCGCGGACTCGAGCTAACCGACTTACCGGAGGAAATCTAGCGTTGTATTTCTTCTTCTTGCTCGGCATGTCCAAACTCGGTTCCTAACCCGAGATCGACGGGGTTCTTTATTATGATGATGATTATGATGATTATTGTTAAATCCTGTAGTCGCTCTTCTTCACGCAGCTGGAATTCTTCACGCCACTGTTTTTTTGATCTGCAGCTTCTTCTTTTTTTTTTTTTCCTCCCGCTAGCTCCGCTCGGGCCGCGTCCCAATACACTCATCCATTCACTTAGTTGAGAAAACTCCTCCTTCTGATATAGACGTAATAACGCACTCGTTAGGCGCCCTAGCTAGGATACGAGTACGCGAATCTACACACTGCCCACCCAACTCGGTTTTCCAGTTGATTTTGTAGCAAGCGGTGGTGGGATTGTTGTTTTGTTTGTTTGTTTGATTTAGATCGGTGTAAGACTAAGTCTGAAATTCGTTCGCTGGTGTAAGTTATTTCGAGGTTGTTGTTTTGTTTTTGTTGTTTTGGTAGTGTGAAATAAAGTTGGGTATTGGAACCGTAGCCGTTAGCACTTAGCGTAGTCAAGGGGATAAATGCACGCGGATATTAATGATCAAAGGTCTCCCCCTTTTAAAAACAAAAACAAAACAAAGTATATCAAGAAGGAAAAGATGGACTCAAAGTAGAAATGAGTTGTTTGTGGGGTGAAGTGGATAAACCTAGAAACGCAGTTTGTTAGCCGCATGCTAACGTGTAAAATCCAGGTTCAGTTGTTGTACCTGACGCCGTTCCCCCCCTCTTTAAACGTTTTTCTTTCTTGTGTTGCAGCTCCGAATAATAAACATTTATTGTATCTAGTATAGCATTTGCAACATGTAATCAGAATTAAAAAAAAAAAAAACACCCATTTTTATCGGTTTGACTAAAGGGTGTATGCGATACTGATATCAGACCGATATCAGTATCGTAACCATTTCTCACGCTCCGATACGAACACGATGCCATCACGACGTTTACGTGGACAGCAGTCGAATTATTGACCGTATTATCCTGAGTAAGACACCACGGTCATATTCTGATTAAGGTGTTCACTGCAGTCGCTTTTAGAACATTCCTGTTTGACGTGTTCTAGAACATAGAGGGATTCCCCATCACCGTGCCACGCCCACGCCGTCCCCTCCAGGATTTCACGTCTCGTTCACGTACGGTTTTGGGGGTTTAGTTTGAAATTTGTACGCAAGCCTCAAGCGCGGTTCGTTATTCGTCGTGCTATACGTGCAAATAGACGACCGCTTGAAGACGTGAGCTGCGTCCCAAACCGCGTACTTACCGTCTACATAGTAGAAAAAGTAGGTGTGTCTCACCTACTATATAGCAGGTGAGTACGTGGTTTGGGACGCAGCCGTGCTCTCTTGTTTGCAGTTAAACAGTCGAGCGCTGTCGTGCGTGTACGTGTCCTGTCCCACAATGCGGTGAAAACTCTGCATGTGTGTACATGTCTGTAATACACGTCGATAATGCGACTAAAACAGGAATACTCCACGTCTTAATTCCATTTGTGTTTATTTCGAGTATGACTTTAATCGGATTAAGGTCATCAATAATCTCTGTTTACATGATAGTTTCTTAATCAGACTATCGTCTTAATCGGGTTAATATCGGATTATTGTTGTCCATGTAAACGGACCGTATGATGGTCTACGTTGCCAGGCAAAGTCGACAGACGACGCGAGATGACCGTGTTCTGGACGCATTTCAAGATTTATTTTCAGATCAAATCAGAAGCGTGTTTTGAGACAACTATCAAGAGGACGCGTTACGGCATCTTCCTGCAACGCAAGTAGCTTTAATAGAGTCGGACCTGACAGGATTGTCAGTAAAAATGAGCACGAGGTGTGACGCGAGCGTTCAGAGAAACTGTCGCGTGTGAGAGCAGTTCAGTCCGGCGAGCACCGAGACACGTGAACTTGCTTTTCTCGTCAGCGGTACCCCTTTAAAAGCGTTCTCACACCTAGATCGTTCGGGGCATTTGTTTCGGATCCTGGTGCTTGTTCCTCGTCCGGTTCGACGCGGCAGTCGCGCCGGGATCCACGCAGAATCGATCGGGCCGAGACGGTTACATCGTTCGAGTGATTTCGTGCGATTGTGATTTCAATTAGTTTACCGCAACAAACACATTTTTTTTAAATCTGTGACAATCACAAAAAAAAACTTCTTTTCCTTCAAGGTAAAACTAATGGTACCTTGTTCCAGGGGCGTTATCTTGGGATCAATGCATCACTAGACTCTAGCTTTGTTCGTAAGGAAAAGAAAGCTTAAGGTGATTCCTGTAGTGTTTGTTGTTCACAGGATTACACACCGCACATCCACCGAGTCGCGTTCGGAACAGAAGATGGAGGAAGAAGACGACCATCCCGAAGCTCTTTCAGCGGAGGATTACGCTGCCGAGGCGATGGCGGCCGATCTGGATCCTTGGATCGTATTCGACGCCCGCAAAACTCCCAGAGCCGAGTTCCCAAGTTGGCTCGAGTCCAATCGTCCGTCGTTGGTGAGCCGCTTCGGGGACGACGTCTCGGGGCCTGTAGGGTGGATCGCCGTATACGGCACCAGCCACTGCCCGAGCAAAGGCGACGTCTCGGGCTTGCAGGAGAGCTGGGAAAGACTTCGCTCCAGCGGCCGAGCCATCACTTTCCAGACCATTAAAGAGATCGCACTGAACCACAACGTGCTCACGGGGAAATGGCTGATGCACTTGGACTCGGGTTTCAAAGTGGACCACGCGTGGGAGTGCGTCGCGCGAGCCATCCTGGACGGGAAGATCGCCTTGGCCAAAGTGAGTCCACGCGACCCCAACTCGGACGGCAAGCACGTCATTTGCGTCTACAACCAGAACTTCGCTGACGAGGAGCAGGTGATGCAGCTGGACGCGGCGATCAGGGCGACGGGCATCAAGTGTCCCCTGTCTTACAAGCCGGACGTCTACACGTACCTCGGGATTTACAGGAATAACCGCTGGAAGCTGTGTCCCACGATTTACGAGAGCAAGTTCGATCTGGAGTGCGTGCCTCGCCGCTCACACATCATCAACAAAGTCACCAACTTGGAGGTTACATAGGCGGAAGATCAAAACTCCAGCATTGTGAACTGTCCCGAGAATACCGAAGAGAGCTTGCTTTGTTTGTTTGTTCGTTTGTTTGTTTGTTTTTTAACGACCTGTTCAAGTTAATCTTCTCTCGTTCCCCTAAAACGGTTCCCTTAACTTTTCTTGCCAATCTGTTTGTGGTTTTTCCTCGAGACTTTTGTTTGAGGTCAGTTTTAAAAGAGATTGTACCTAATTTACAAGCCACTCTGGTTTGCCACAATGCTAATTAACACTTTAATAATTGGTGTTGAATTATTAAGGAGCAAAAAGATAGCACCGTCCGTGCTTAATAAACATGTGACAAACATTTTCTTTGTAGAACTCTTTCTGCTTGAAGATACTTTCCAAACGAGGCAGGCAGACACAACCACAGGGATACGGACACAAATCTGCAACCTGACTGAATCGTGCACGCGTCCCCTCGCTGTAGGACAAGAGGTCCACGAGGTGGAGACGGACCCAGTACAGCTCCAGGTCCGACTCGAGCCAGAAGTCAAGGGGGTAGTCTGCGTTTCGGGCTGGATCGGCGAGTTTAATGTGATGTTTTGATTTATACAGTGTTGTGTAGGTTAGGGATTAGGCTTATAGTTGGATCAGATCTAGCTCTACATCTTGGACCCGGGCTGTCTGATCTGATCCTGAAAGGGCCGGTGCGAGTGCAGGTTTTTATTCCAATCGAGCCGGAGCCACACCCGATTCCACTTTCAATACTCAGGTGTGCCTCCGGCTCGGTCGGAATACAAACCTGTACTCACACCGGCCATTTCCCGGATACAATACAATTCCTGCGTGAAGGCGAGTGGAAGGAAAGATTGCACCCACGGTGAGGCGGCAGCGGAAAAGCAAGCTCCGAAAAGTAAAGCGAGGCGAGGCGTACCACGGGTTGGAAAAGCGGCTTTATTTCAGATCCTCCGGGATTTAGCGATCGCCGAAATGAACGCAAAAATCAAGCAAAAGTAGGAGGAGCTCGGAATTTTTCCAAAATGACCGCAGATTTTCCACCGATTTGGGCCAAGACGCATCGTGATGTCATCAAAAGGCACCGTGTAGCGTCATCACGTCACGCTCTTCGATTCACGAGCGCAGCTAAAAGGTCGCGTTTCTCAACAAGACCACGCAAAACCATTTGGTGTGATTGTGATGTCACAGATTCAAAAAGTTTTCTGAAAAAGGCAAAAAAAAAACAAAAAAAAACTCTGCAAGTTGCATCGCAAATTTTGAAGAAGGGAAAAAAGTCGTGGCAGAATCGAGCATTTTAGGTTGCAACGATCACAACAACAAAAATTTATTTTTTATTTATTTATTAGTTTTTTTCACACCTCAGCAAACAAGACCTAACGGTTTAATGTTCAACCAAAATTCCTATTTCTGAATATTTTTACGAATAATTGAGCAACTTCGGCGATTCTAGAAAGAACACCCAAAAACCAGTTGAGTATATTTAATGGAAATATATTTATTTCTTCAGTTTCTGTTTGATCAACAACAGGACAGACAAGCGTATCAAATCTACATACATCATCTTTACACGATCACATCTTGACTACAGATCAGCTGTTATTTATTAAAAAAAAAATGTATTCGGGTATACCAGATGACATGATCGTATTTTCATCACTGAAGAACGATATAACGAACGCAGAAAAGAATATTTATTCCGTGGTAGAAAACCGTTGTGTTAGTGAATTAGATCACGTTCACGAAATGATCGCCTATGTACAAAACCTATCCGGACAGGTTAAGCAGAAAAGCCGGTTTGCATACCGTGTGTGTGTGAGTGTGTGTGTGTGGGGGTTATTGAGTTATGTTACAGTGTACTGCAATAAATGCACAAAATCTGATTGGTCAGAAGGTGTTGATGAATTTTAACAAGTCTCATTAAAAATGATCGATTGCTCTGCTATATATCGACTTTAGGGTGGTAACGCCAACTCTGCTTCATCACGCCACCGCGCCGATCGTTATTTGGCCGTAACGTACCCGATATGATCACGAGGTGTCTCTGTAAACGTCTGCACACAGCCCAATTGGTGTCGGGTTTCCAACAACGTGATACCACGATACGTATCGTGATGTACTTTTACCATATCGTCCGCCACTGTGTCACGATCGACACACCTTACTCACCCTTACTTCACCATGCGCTTAGCGTTTTGGCCAAAAATACTGGCACCAGGCTTAGTCCTGTATCGCGATTCTCAACATACGCCGTATCTCGTTCGTCATCGGGCCGCACGTTTATGCTTAAAAGACTGAAAAAAGAACACAAACGATGTGCTTATTTTGTCTCGATGGGAAGGCAGCGTTGCGGGAAACGCTGTTAATCGAGAAGCGCGTTAAATTTGGACAAAAATGGCAGAGAAAACGACGCTTCCACCTGAATTATTATTGTTTTGTTTTTTTTAAATGGCATTTCAAAATGTATCGGCACGTGACTCTCCGGCACCATGAAAAGTATCCGCCATGTAAACGTTTCGTTTACGTCATCGAGCGATACGTCTTTAAAAACGATCAGCGTTTTTCCTCCGTTTTCGAACACACGATCTTGTCGAGCGTCGCATGTTTTTGCTTTACTTTAATCCGTGCTGAAACAGGACTTTGGAACGAGTAGTGTCTGAAAAATAAAAAAAACAATTTTTTTAATGAAATATTAAACCGTAAACGTGACTCCAGTTCCATTTCCAAGTCTGTTCGATATGGCGAGTCCGAGTGGGAGTGGCTTAAGAGAATGGGATTTTGAGTCACTAAATCCCAATCATTCGCATAAAGGTTACACTTTGAACCTTTAAGTCAAGGGATGACTAGGATAGAAATTGCCTGGGGTGCCAATAAATTTGAGTAGCGCTTTCCAAGCTGCAGGTATGTGGTACTTATGCCGTCATTTAGGATTGCTGAAGCTCTCTTTCTAATAAAAAACACAGCATTTCATTACAGTCGATAGATTTCCCTTCCACATCATGAATATTATCATAACCGATTTCTATGTTCAAAATGTATAGTTTCTTTTATTTTATTAGAATTTGTCTTAAAAGTCCACCAAGTAGGTGAACAAACCTGAATTACGGTTGTTTGTTCAATGAGAATCGAATTCCCAGCCACATAGTCAACATTCACCATACTTTTTCACACCTATTGCTGACTAACCACTAAATCGCGTGATCAGTCATGTGACTTTGCGCGATATATGAAAAGGCAGGAACGTCAGTGCCACTTCGGGGATTATTTTCCGCTTCGTGTAACTAAAAACGTGAACTTGGTGGCGCTTTAACGTAAAGCGAGGTCTGTTTGGAACGCTGGGTCTAGTTTGGGATGAAATCTTTCGGTGTTCGAAATGATCAAGAAACGGCAAGTGGGTGTGGCTTATCCTTTACCGAACGTCTCGGTCTTTCAGAGCTGAGGCACTTTACAAAACTATGCTTTCATCAAAGAACACGGCGAGGTAAATGAAATAAAATGCTGTTAGCGATGCGTTTTGATTGCAAAAAGAAACATGAAAGAGATAATGAGATGGCCTCGGTAGGCATTGTGAAAGTCTGGCCTCCATTCTGTCCTCTGTCCCTTTCTTCTTCTTCTTGAGTTGCTGCTCTTCCAAGTCTCGATGTAAGGATGGTGCAAATCCGACTGTGTGTAATATCTAAGTGGGATGCCCGGACAGGAAGCTGACTTGGTTGCCGCTGTTAAAGATGGACATGAGGCGATCGTCGTCTAAGGAGGGGAATTCCAGCTCTTCCTCAAGGTCGTCGGCGACGGTTGATGTGCCCGCCATCCCGGCGTCCGGCATCGGCTCGTTCTGCAGAAAGTTGACGATGCTTTGTGGGAAACTCATCCAGGTTCCGTTGCCCAAGTTTCTCGCCGCCTGCTCGGCACCGCTGGAACCCAGCGCGTTATCGACGACCATGCCTCCCGCCGCGTTGGCGTGACATACAGAAGCAGCCGAAGTACCGTCTCCGCTTTGGCCCAACAGCGCCTGAAAATCGTCAGTGTTGATGTTCTCCACGTCTGACGTCTGAGCTTCGGAAAAGCTCGGAAATTCAGGAATCTCGTTATCAATCAGGTTGATGGAAGAGGCGTACGTGTTTTGGACCTCTTGGGCCACCATAGTACCGGGCCCGTTAGCCCCGGTTCCGTCCCTCCTGCTGCCCGAGTCGGATTGATCTGGAATGGAGTGAGGGAACGTGGGGAAGGAGAAGTCGTGCAGGTCGGAGAGATTGACCGTGGGGAAGTCTTGAGTGACGGAAGGAGCAGGAACGGCAGAAGGCTGCACTTTGACGTTGGTGAAAAACTTCCATCTGTCTCCGTTAGAGGGCGTCGACTCGGTTTTGGTCTGAGTGAACAGAAGGCCTGGAGCGGGAGTGTTGAACAAAGACGGAGGATTCCCTGCACCCATGCATGACACGGGATTAACCACTAGAGGGAGACACACACACACACACACACACTCAGCGTTCGGACAAAAAAAAAAAAAAACACCCCAATAAAACCGGGAAGATCAAATACACACAAACAATAACACACTGAGCAGTCATTTCAACTCAGGAAAAATAACCCATATAAAAGAATACAGGGATTAATGTGTTTTAAATCCAGCCTAGGAACATCTCTACACCTCACACTCGTTCCATTGTTACTGACAGTAAACAGGGTGTTTGTGTAAGGTGAGGGAAAGGTGCGTTTACCTGGTGGAGCACTGGCGGTAGCCAAGGGTTTCGGAAATGTTCTTCGGGCAGTACTCACAGGCCTCGAAGGGATGGCATCTAAACACGCACACACACACATTATTGTAAAAAAAAAAAAAAAAAAAGGTTTAACAGTCAGATATCATCGATGTGTTGCACTTTTATTTGGGTGGACCACATGCAAAACTCACCTGGCATGATGTTGCCCAGTTTGAGGTTCTGGAGCATTCCCTCCGTCCGCTTCCTCTTCTCCATCAGCCTGTACTCATCTGCTCAACAGCAACCATAAACAACTAATTAACCAGTCAGCATTTTCAATTTGACTCGACCTTCATTTTGTTAATTTTTAAGACTTAAACTCGGGCAGGAAACTGGAGCATTTTAATCATTGAATTATTGTCACATGTGATGCACTTGGAACAATCACAGAGGCCACACCCCCTTGCGCTGGGACTGACAGGGACAGAAGCCACAGCCAGTCACCACAGAGGCCATACCCCTTCACTGCAACTTATGCATACAGAGGCCACACCCCTTCGATAGGCTTAAGAGGAACAGAGGCCACACCCCTTCACTAGGACTGACACATACAGAAGCCACACCCCTTCAATAGACTTAACAGGCACAGAGGCCACACCCCTTTAATAGGCTTAACGGTGGCTTAGTAGTTAGTACGTTCGCCTCACACCTCCAGGGTCCAGGGTTCATTCCCGGCCGGGGCCATGTATGTGCGGGGTTTGCATGTTCTACCCGTGCTGCAGGAGTTTCCTCCGGGTACTCCGGTTTCCTCCCCCAAAGACATGCATGGTAGGTTGATTGGTGTGTATAAATTGTCCATAGTGTATGAATGGGTGTGTGAGTGTGTATGTGATTGTGCTCTGCGATGGACTGGCACCCTGTCCAGGGTGTACCCCGCCTTGTGCCGGAGGCTTCCTGGGATAGGCTCCAGGTTCCCCGTGACCCTGAAGAAGGAGTAAAGCGGTAGAAGATGGATGGATGGAAAAAAAAAGTTGGGGGTTTTTGTGTGTGTGTTTTTTTTAAAGGCTGAGCAACTACATTTGGGGTTACATTTATTTTGTGTCTACACTATCGCTTTAAGGGAACAAGGGGGGGGGGCGACCTGTCATTCTGCTCTCGTGAATCATTGATGGCGCTGAATCACTCGTGTTCTTTCCCCAACATGAAAAATTCCAGAACAAACAAAGCACCGACTTCACCAATCCCAGAAAACAAAGTGCTTACGGACGTCTTACCGGTTACAGCTGACGTCAGCGGAGTTGTGCAACCTTACGTCTTGATCACATCATTAACTCGTTGATCACAGCCTGCACGCTACACGCTGGGGTGCCGAGATATGACCCGGCAACACTGCGTGTACACACGATGTCCCTTCTGAGCATTCCTGTAGTCTCATTAACTACCACTAATCAAACCGGTTTAAACTGGATTTGTCCTTCACCGAGTCATTTTTCGACGTCATGACTCAGGAGGTGACACAGCAGTCGTACCGTTTCAACTAATAAACTCACGTCTGAAACCCAGATCAGATCTGCTGACTGGAGAATGTGGCACACAGAGCTACAACGCTAAAACTCTACTACACTGAGTTGGCATATTTCAAACACATGGTTAGCCACAGGAATTTAGGGTGTAGCTTACAAATGTGATACAGAAAAACACACAAATACCATTACAGACTGCATGAACACACACACATACACAGAGCATGAATACATGCAGAATATTCGGAATAATGCCTGGCTCTTCTGACAAGTTTAGCTTGACTTTTTCAAATACAGTCATTGTTTTAGAATGATACTAGCTAACTAGCCAGGTATCTAGCTATCGAACAATTTATGAGGAAATGCTAGTCAGCTAGCTATATTTGAAACTTTCTCTCATCTGATACTTTTTTTTACGCAGATAAATGCTAACTAGCTTCGTTTTGTTAGCCCACCGACAACCCGTTGGCATAACAGTAGCTAGCTTTATTTAATCTTCTCTTTCAAAGACGTGAAACATAAACTTTCGATATGTGCTGAACTAATGCCAAAACAATCCTCTTCGGTAACTCTAGCCAACTAGCTCCATTTGAAACAACATTTAAAACACCTTATTTTATCGAATACTTTCTCGACAGTGCTAGCTAGTCGGCCGAGTGCTCGTCTTGAGCGACTGCGTTTACGACCCTCGTGTAATTAAAAATTTTATTTTATTCAACATGTTTTATAGCGATAGCAGCTAACTACTTAGCCATCTAGGTATGTAGCTGGTCGTGCTTTGCTACTGCAGTGACACCCCTCAGTGTAAAACTAACCAGCTAACTATATTTAAACATGTTCATGTAGCTATTACCTCAGATCATTCCCATGTTCCCCATGTTCAATATTCTATTAACATTCACCAATGAAACTTTTCTAAGGGTTTTATTGAGTCCGGACTCATCATCAGAGGGACCTATTAACTTTCAACTTTAAATTAGATTCAAATCTACTCTTCATCTACAAACGTATGAAAGTTATGAAGTCGGAAAATGAACTAGGTTGCACATGCTGAAGCTTCATTTGTGCTGCTTGGAGAATACCTGTTAGTCTACATTCATATAATTCATGCATGAACAATAGTGAAATGTATACACTAAACGGAAGAAATGCCATACTGTAGCCTATAAAACGCAGTAAACACTCATACAAAGAACAAAATGTTAAGTATGGACATGTCCAAGCTCTCATTTATACCGAGGCCTATAACTCCAGCTTTAAATCACCACGTGCTCATTACGTGCCATATAAATCTGGTGAACACAGATCCCTGGGAACATACAGAAGATACGTTCGACTATTACCTAGCTTATTACGCTTAGCCAACATGAAATCTTGGAATTTTCTTTTCTCACGGAAACACGGAAATGACTTCGGAGGTCACCTGGGTCGGCGGGAAGATACTGGAAGTCCATGGGCTCGCTGACCTCGCGGTCTGACGGCCTGCGGAGCTGCATCTTCACTCTCACCGGCTCCGTCAGGTTCGTATCGCAGTAGGGCGGCGTGCGGAACACGATGGCGACCTGCCTGTGGACGTCGGCCTGAGAGAACGAGCCTTTACTTTCCCACGTGTCTCGGAAGAAGCGCACCTCGATGTCCTCTGAGGAGGGGGGAAAAATCGTGGGGGTGGGGGGACACGACACACCAATGAGCGGAGATGTTACGGGATTCCAGGGACGGCGTTTTTATGTTGACTATAAAAGCATGGTAATAATTTTAATGCTAGTTCGTGGGTTAGCATGTGTACTACAACGCTAGAGTGTGGGTTAGCTTATTGACTAGAATACTAAAATCCAGATTATTTATAAATCAACTCATGCACTACATAGTAAAGGAGTCTGAATCTTAGAAGCTGAAGGCCATGTCTGTTCTCAAGTCCTATACGTGGTTCCAAGTCAAATGACGAGTCGTGACTCAAGTCTTCCAGCACTGGTTTACTGTAAGGTTCTTTCCTGGCTTTCGAGTGAACTAGAAAAAAAAACTAAACAAATGAATGGACACAGATAACCTGCAGGAGTTGGTAACACACACACACACACACACACACACCTTTTTGCACTTTGTCACACAGTAGGAAGATCTCATCTCCACCCCGGCAGCTGCCAGAGTTCCTGTTCACGCGACAGATCTTTAGCTCGGCTGTGTTAGGAGCTCCTGGAGGGAGGAGGATGGACCCACAGAGAGAGAGAGAGGGGGACGGAGAGAGAAAAGTTAAGCAGTCATTTGTAGCATGTTTCTCATTCTGGGAAGGTCAAAAGGGAACACGCATGAGTTGTGTGCATACACTCTGTCTGTGTGTGTGTGTGTGTGTGTGTGTGTGTGTGTGTAAATGCAACGCTGTAAATAGCTACAGATTCTGCAGTATAAACACGTCCTAATGTGCGCATCGGCACCGGCGTGTGCGGGGATTGATTTCTGCAGACTCACTGTTGTCGTAGATGGGCTGAGAGATGACAGGCTCCAGAGAGTACAGCTCGCCGGTTGCCAGGGTGATGGTTGCCTGGAAACAGAGGCGGACGGCGTTCAGGTCGTACTCCTCCTCCCACACTTTGGCTTCGGGAACTGCAGAACCGGACGGCAGACGAGGAGTGAGACAAAGCAAGGACGTGCACACGCTTTAGACAGACATGAACACACGTTTCACCCTAGAAATCAGGTCGCGAGGAAGAGAAGCAGGAGATCCAATCTAATCTTCAAAACAGACTTCTGCAGCTTCCAGTGTTAGACAAATAAGCCAGTAATCAGACGGGTGTAGGGGAGGTTGAGGGTTTCACCTCCAGTTGTGTTTATCACAGCTACACTTTCTCTCTCGTTCTCACTGGCGTACAGCTTAATGATGTTTTGTTTAGAATATCGATCTAAACACGTACAATGTTTTGGGCCAGACTAAAACACGAACTTTTATTTCTTTTTTTTTTTCTTTTTTTTATCCTCTCTGTCACATGGTCACACCCATGCACTCTCACATACTTACATAAACAAAAGTTACAATCAGGGTTAACAGGGTCACAGTTTGTTTTTTGTTATTTTTGGCTGAATTGGGCTGGTTTTGGAACAAGGCTGCGGGCTGGGTAAAAACTAGTCCGCAGCCACGAAGATATTATTTTAAAGCAAATACTCGGAATTAAATCTAAACATCTGTTCGCAAGTAACGGCCATGGCAAAGCGTAAGTGCAGACAATGTGTGTCAGAACCAGGTCTGTCGTAGGTTACTACTGTAAAGATTATAAAAGGGTACCCGACATTATCCTGGTTAATTATCTATAAACCTCGTTTGATTATAGATAATTAACCAGGTTAACACCCGTACTTTGTGGTGACCACTTGCTTCCTACACAAGCACTTCGAGTTCGTCTCGCTTGCACTAGTGCTAGAATTTTCTGGGCTGTGGTTGGCTTGGAAGATTTTGCTGAGACGTTACACGTTTTGCACCGGCTCGTCGCCCAGAAAGGTGTCAAAACCAGCAACGTGCAAGAAATGCAGGAAATGCTTACACTTGCAAGGTAAAACTCTCATCGTGACCTGACTATCGTGATTGCGTTTTATTTATAAGGCCTGATAATGTGATCGACTCTGTGCAGCTTGCAAAGCTAATTCAGTTGTGTTGTTCAGGTTGTTCACCGTTTGGCACTACTTTTAAACCTGGTTAAATTTGTAACGCTTAAAAAGCAGGGCCAAACTTTATCAAAGACCAGGACACGTGACCGCTATATTATAATCACTCAACAATGTTTTTCTCTGGGGTAAAATAAAAATAAATAAAACGTCAATTGTGCTTATTTTGCTCAAAAATAATAATGGTATGTTATCTAAGGAGGATTATTCATCATAAATTCAGTACAGTACCATAAGTACAATAGTGAACCTTCCCAGAAGTGGCCTATCTTCTGAAATTCCTCCAAAAGCACAGCGACGACTCGTCCAGCAAGTCACAAAAGAGGCAAGGACAACATCAAAGGAACGACAGGTCTCTCTTACATCAATAAACGTCACTGTTCAGGACTCCACTATCAGAAAGACGCTGGGCAAAAATGGCATTCATGGAAGAGTGGTGAGGTGAAAACCACTGCTAACCCAGAAGAACATTAACACTCGTCTGAATTTTGCCAAAACACACCTTGATGATCCTCAAACCTTTTGGGAGAATGTTCTGAGGATTGAGGTGTTGAAAGTGGAACTGTTTGGAAAACAGGTGTCCCGTTACATCTGGCGTAAACCAAACTTTGAATTCCACAAAAACATCATCATACCTACAGTGAAGCATGGTGGTGGCAGTGTGATGGTGCGGGGATGCTTTACTGCTTCAGGACCTGGACAACTTGCAGTAATTGAGGGAAACATGAATTCTGCTCTGTACCAGAAAATCCTAAAGGAGAATATCCGGTCTTCAGTCCGTAAGATGAAACTCAAGCGCAACTGGATTATGCAGCAAGACAACGATCCAAAGCACAGGAGTAAATCCGAGTCCTAGAAGTAATGGAAATCCTGTATTGTGTGTTTACTCAGGTTGCTTTTGTTTTATGCTGTATTTCATTTGAAGACCTAATACAACTATTCTATAAAAAAAAAAAAAATCCTTTTACACACCCCGAGGAAAAAAAATTTTTAACTTTTACTTTTTTTTTTTAAGGGGCAAAGATTTTTGGTGTTTCTTTTGACAGATATAGCGTTTCATGTTCATCACAATATTCAGTTTTTATTTAAATATTATTTTTTTGTGTTATATTTAAAAGTTACTAATATTTAAATGAATTTATTAATCTGTAATTTCCTTAAATTTGTGAAAGTGTATATTTATACACTATTCGGGAGTTCTCGTTCGATACAGACTTTTTTTTCCGTTACAGTAAATTTCTATAAGCCTAGATTTCTTGTATGGTCGATATTAGAAAGTACCGTAATTTCCGGACTATAAGCCGCTACTTTTTTCACACGCTTTGAACACTGCGGCTTAAACAATGATTTAATTTATGGATTTTTACGGGCTAACGAGTTTCATGCCGCCAAAACATTTAACCTCGTCACATCGGACAAATGAAATTACCCAAGAGGTCACGGTGGACCAATGAAACTATTCGAATTAAATCTAACGCGCTCACACTATATTCTTCAGATCAGTCGTTTTGCGCTTCATGCACACCCCCTCATCAGGGAAAACACACGAAGAAATGCATGTTGGTGACGTCATGTCTCCGCCCCATCTTGTCATGTGTTGTCGAGTCATGTGTTAGCAGTTTGGCTGGTGTGTATATATACCGGGAGCCATGACAAACACAATGCGGGTAATTAGATAAAGAGTTAGAATTAGATAGCGAATATAGTTAGAGTCTTTGTTCATGCCATGTGTCTTAGTTCTTGTTCATGTCTGAGTTCATGTCAAGGCTAGTTAGCGTATAGCATGGCTTATAGCTTAGCCTGTAGCCTAGCCTGTAGCCTAGTAGCTTATAGCATAGCTTATAGCCTAGTTGCTTGTAGCATAGCTTATAGCCTAGTAGCGGATAGTATAGCTTAGAGTTGTATAGACTTAGTTTAGAATATAGATGTAGAAATGGTTTATAGAGTATAGATATAGAGTCTTTCTTTCATGTCATAGTTAATGTTTAGGTTAGTTGCTTTATTTAGCTTAGTTCATTGAGTTTGTCATGTTTTGTTTCTTGTTTCTTTTGAGTCTGCTCTCCTCTGTTTCAATAAAAGCTCTCGTCCTAACTGCACTTGCATCCGTCCTGCTTCGTTTACGTCAAGAATCGTGACAGTTACAACGTGGACACCTGTGGCTTATAGAAAAAGTTCGGCCTATATATGTACAAAATTGTTTTTCTTTTTAAAATGAGCGGGTGCGGCTTATATTCAGGTGCGCTCAATAGTCCGAGAATTACGGTATATACAAGACCCAGATTACATCTAGATGAGCTATTCATTCGATTTTCTCATTCGAACTGTTAAACGTTGACGCGTTGCTAAACGTTTACCCCAAAAAAATTTATTACACTCTTCTAAAACCATTTCTTTATAAACATGGAACAAATTTTGTTTGTGCAATTGTTTGTGGTTACTATGACGATCTATATACGGTGTGGGGAAATGATGCGGGTTGGATGACTCACACATGGAAGCTTTCTTCTGCATATTTGTGTGTGTGTGTGTGTGAGAGAAAAGGCACTAGTGTCTCACTGTTAAAAGGGTTGTTCTGTGTCTGCAGGCGACAGGAAACGGCTTCGGCCACATCCTTCTTCTTCACACACTGAATACCGAGATTCTGGAAACTGAGAGTGACAGGAGAGAAAAAGAGAGCAGCGTGAGAAAGCAAACACGGATGACAAAATCAAAAGTAAAAGCAAAATGCGTGCATGCAGGAGAGGTCCTGGGCTCTAGAGCGTTTATTTCTACTGGAAATCTCTCAAACAGCAATTTTGGGTTGATGAATGCTTTGTAAACGTTTATTGTACGTACAATCGTTATTAAATTCATAATTATATTGTGATTAAAATGAGGGGATTTTAAATAGCTGGAATTGCAGAACTAACTATGAGGATTCATTTCAGATGGTAGTGACTGGTTTGGGTTTTTTTTTCCATCCAGGAACTTGCCTTGAAAAAAGTGATAACCTTGTGTTGGAGAACACACACACACACACACACGCACACACACACCTGTGAACCCGTCTCTCGGGCAGGTCAGCTTCGTAGTAGCCGTGTTTACAGTCTTTTCCCACCAGCTCGTGTGGGTGTGGCTTGTACGGCGGATTCTTGGTAACCAAGGAGATCCTCACTCTGATTGGGCCACTGTAGTTATGCACCTGTAACGAGAAACACACCTGAATTGAGATTAATGTCGAACGCACCAGAGCTGCTTGTGTCCACAATTTATCTGAAGTCCACTTGGTCTGAGATTTATAGCGGAGCTAAATCGAATGGGGAATTTGTCCTGGCGCTGACACCGACGTTGGAAGCGAAGTGAAACTAAATAAAGGAAGCTCTTGGAAACGTTATCTTTCTGTTGGGAGATAACGGACAGTTCTCTCTGTAGATTGGCGTTGGCGTAGAGAGCAGAAATATGTAGGATCCCGCCGTTTCCTCCCTTACAACTACGATGCACATGAATGCTAGTTGAGTAATAGCGCAATAAAAATTGTGTTCAGGAATAAAACTCGACTGGGCGTGGTGTTATAGGAAACTAAGCAACGACGGGGGGGCGGGGGTTTGCTGAGATGCAGCCTGACACACCAGTGTGGAACAACGTGTTTTATTTGTTTGTATTTTAAGCGTTTACAGTTACATTTAATATTGTGGAATGAGGGCTGGGCGATATGACTAAATGATCGTATCACGATACTTGAGGACATTTCTATGATACACGATGCGTTTATAATTTAGTTAACAAACTGTCTGCAAAAAATAGTAATAGTATTAAATAAAAGTAATAAAAAATTGAAGTAAAATAAACAAACTGACTTTGACGATACTTTTATTTAATGCCTACAAAGACAAAGAAGATTTTTTTTTAATTACATCAAATCAATGGCCATTCAGTGTCTTTTAATTTGTAATTATTAAAACCGTTAAAAAAAAACGTCACCATGGCAACAATATCTCAGAAGTGTATCGTGTAATCATTTGTTACGATGTCAATATTATATCGATATCTCTCCCAGCCCTGTGTTTCTAAAGTTAATAATATACAGTATCTCAAAAAAAGTGAGTATACCCCCAAGTGAAAATGTCCAAATTGGGTCCAAAGTGTCAATATTTTGTGTGGCCACCATTATTTTCCAGCACTGCCTTAACCCTCTTGGGTATGGAGTTCAACAGAGCTGCACAGGTTGCCACTGGGGTCCTCTTCCACTCCTCCATGACCACATCACAGAGCTGGTGGATGTTAGAGACTTTGTGCTCCTCCACTTTCCGTTTGAGGATGCCCTACAGATGTTTGGGTCTGGAGACATGCTTGGCCAGTCAATCACCTTCACCCTCAGCTTCTTTAGCAAGGCACTGGTCATCTTGGAGGTGTGTTTGGGGTTGTTATCATACTTGAATACTGCATACTGATCATGATCTGCTTCAGTATGTCACAGTACATGTTGGCATTCATGGTTCCCTCAATGAACTGTAGCTCCCCAGTGCCGGCAGCACTCATGCAGCCCCAGACCATGACACTCCCACCACCATGCTTGACTGTAGGCAAGACACACTTTTCTTGTCTACTTGTCAAGACACCATCTGAACCAAATAAGTTTATCTTGGTCTCATCAGACCACAGGACATGGTTCCAGTAATCCATGTCCTTAGTCTCCTTGTCTTCAGCAAACTGTTTGCAGGCTTTCGTGCGCATCATGTTTAGAAGAGGCTTCCTTCTGGGATGACAGCCATGCAGACCAATTTGATGCAGTGTGCAGCGTATGGTCTGAGCACTGACAGGCTGACCCCCCACCTCTTCAACCTCTGCAGCAATGCTGGCAGCACTCATATGTCTATTTCCCAAAGACAACCTCTGGATATGACGCTGAGCACGTGCACTCAACTTCTTTGGTCGACCATTGCGAGGATCCTGTCCTGTTAAACCGCTGTATGGTCTTGGCCATCGTGCTGCAGCTGTGTCAGGGTCTTGGCAATCATCATTTAGCCTAGGCCATCTTTATGTACAGCAACAATTCTTTTTTTTTAGATCTTCAGAGTTCTTTGCCTTGAGGTTTCATGTTGAACTTGCATTGACCAGTATGGTGGAGTGTGAGAGCGATGACACCAAATTTAACACACCTGCTCCCCATTCACACCTGAGACCTTGTAACACTAACTAGTCACGTGACACCGGGGAGGGAAATTGGCTAATTGGGCAAAATTTGGACATTTTCACTTAGGGGTGTACTCACTTTCGTTGCCAGTGGTTTAGACATTAATGGCTGTGTGTTGAGTTATTTTCAGGGGACAGCAAATTGACACTGTTACACAAGCTGTACACTCACTACTTTACATTGTAGCAAAGTGTCATTTCTTCAGTGTTTCACATGAAAAGATATCATCACATATTTACAAAAATGTGAGGGGTGTACTCACTTTTGTGAGATACTGTATATTTTTTTAAAACGCAGCTTGTCAGGCTACGGAGAAAAAAAAAAGTGTGAAGACTCGTTCTATAAACGTTAAATAAACGTCTCCTTCGTTGTTAAATAACACGTTTATTATTAGCCTTGTCCTCCACCATTACAAGTCAAGGGTGTGTCTCAATCAGCTCCCTAGTTCAGCAGTCAGGGCGCTGATCAGGGAGTCGGCCATTTTAAGGGCTGTCTCAATGGCAAAACCCTTCCAGTGCACTGGAATGTTCGCTCAATAAAAAAAAATTCCACAATGCACCACAGAATCAAGGGTGCATTGATGCTCGTTATGTTTCCTTACTGGGAATGACGTCTCTCAGCTCGGAAAAAATTTAATAAAATGTCGGACGTACTCTCAGTCAACGTGTGATTTTTTACGCTATTTGATGTTTTATACGACTTTTAAATGTTTAATGATTATTATTTTTTTAATCCACTAGCTAGCCTGCGATCCTGCTTGAAGCACCTTGACAGAAACGCATGTGATTATGCTAACAAATGTATATGATGTATAATCTCAGAAATATATCATTCCTGCCCGCTGATGACAAACACCGGTGGTGACATTTTATGACGCGAGTACGTAGTCATGTTGTCGGAAATTGCATCATCATTGTCGTAATGCGTAGCGATCCAGGGTCCTTACGGTTGCCTGAAGTCGTGTACACCATGTACCGATTCAAAACCTCGGGAGCTACGAAGCTGATTGAGACGCACCCCGAGTCAACATGAACGATTTGTTAGGGTAGAAAAAGGAGTCCAAACCCTTCTGACCAATCAGAATCGAGAATTCAACAGCGCCGTGGTATAAACGATAATAACCCGCTGATTGATTTAAATCGCTCGAAGCTAAATGAAAAACAAACGGATGAGACGAAAACAAGGCAAGTTGAATGCAGCTACTTTCAGATGTTTGTAAACATGTGCACGGATCTCGAATAACAACAACGCTCCTTCGTGTCGCCTACTCCTAACTGCAGCGTCTCTCGAGACGATCAAAGGAGAATGGCGGAAGAAATACAAACTGACAAAACAGTCGAGCGGATTGTGAGTACACGTGGGAGACTTGCAGCGGTGTTTCCATGTTTCTGTCCTGCAGCTCAGGCAAAATAACCTTTCGAATGCAAAGAAGACTTCCTCTAAAATCAGTGCCTGAAGACACGAGTCTCGACTGTTCACGTAAGCACAAATCGACTGTTGCGCTTTCTTCAAAGAATGGAGGGAAGAATGAGTCATTCAGAGAAGAGGCTGATGAAGGGCCAACAGTCAAATACATCAACTCCTGTATCAGTGATGTATCAAAGAAAGCTTGATAGAAGATAGATTGATCTCTATCTCGAAAATATCTGAGCAGAAACAGGAAACCTTACACCAAGGTCATCAAAAAAATGGTCTTCGCTGATTGGCTGAACGTTAAAGTGTGCATTCGTTGCTTCCAATCGAGGTCATAAGTTTACATACGCCTTGCAGAATCTGCAAAATGTTTATAATTTATTTCTTTTTTTTTTTTTTTAAATAAGAGGGTTCATTTAGTTTTTATTTAGTCCTGCCCTGAATAAGCTTATTATTTTCCATAACAGATGTTCACATATAGTCCACAAGGCACAATAATAAGTGAATTTACACAAATGAACCTGTTAAAAAGTTTACACACGCTTGATTATTAATACTGCGTGTCGTTACCTGGATGATCCACGACTGTTTTTATGTTCTGTGAGAGTTCTTCATGAGTCCCTTGTCTGTCCTGAGCGGTTAAACTGCCCACTGTTCACTTCAGAGAAATCCTGCAGGTCCTGCACATTCTTTACTTTTCCTGCATCTTCTGCATATTTGACCCCTTTCCAGCAGCGGCTATATGATGATGAGATCAATCTTTTCTCACTGAGGACAACCGAGGGACTCGTACACGACTACTACGAAAGGTGCAAACGTTCACTGATGCGCAAGAAAGCAGCATGCTAGAATAAGAGCCGGGGGGTGTAAACTTTTTAACAGGGGGATCGGTGTACATTGTTATTACTTTGTTATTAGTTTAACTGCTCAGGATTTAGAGTTAATGCTGTGGAACGTCTGAAAGAGAAGTTGGTTCCTGTGATCGATGAGGTTTGTCATTTCTCTCTCGTTCTCAAGAAATGTGCAACAACGAAAGAAAAAAAGTAAAGAAAAGAAAGAAAAACAAACAACTCTTCCGTGCTGGGAAACTTTACAAAGCACAGATGTTTGTGAAACATATGTTTTGTAAACACCTGCTTATTATTAATCTGAGATCAAATGGATTGTCCACCATACAAGCCCTTGTGTATGAACCGTTACTATAGAAACGATAACGTATTACAACGTGCGCGTTCATATTAACCTGCCGTCTGGTAACTACACCTTCCGACCAATCAGATTCAATCATGCTGTGCTACTAATAATATTTATTACAGAGACTTGAATTATTTATAGACTACAGTGTGTGGAAGTAACCATAGTAACCGAAATAAAACACTGCATTTTACGTACTTGGGCCTGTTTCACGAAGCTGATTTTGGTGTCTACCTCAGGACGTTTGAGCGTTTCGTTTGACCAAACTCTGGTTTTTCAGCCGGATTGGTTTTTAGCGAGTTTCATCACCATGGTAACTAGACGGCTAACCTGCTCCGGAGGTTTCATGCATACAAAACTACTATTGTGGTATAAATGAAGTAAAGCAAATCGGGGCGTGCATAAAGGGTGGTGACAGGAACTCCGCTTCACACTACTCAGCTTTATACCATGACCACCATAATATATTTGCAGGCGCGTGTTCAATCTCATTAATTGATCCACTTTATGTTGGGAATGAAAGCAGCGTTGCCGGGCGACGGATCTCACGTAACATGGCAACCGAGATTGATTATAAGACAATGGGGGGAAGAAAAAAAAAAGAACGATATGGATTTACAAAGAAGCGCGGTACAGACCGACTGACACCTGTTACTGTAACCATAGTAACAACTGTACAAAATAATAAAGCTATGTAGGTGTGAGTTAGCGCAGAGAAAGTGGTGAGACCTGAATGGGATCAGTGTCACCACGACAATGTGAGCGTTACGGGAAGGGTGTTTTGTGGGAAGACGCCGTACCTTGATGGCTGGGTGTGTTTTGGTGGAATCATTGCTTTTTTCGCCGGGTATGCTGCCAGCTGATCGCCCCTCACATTTATAACGGAAACGCATCCCTCTCGCCTTGGGCTGCTCGATGATCTCGATGTACGGCGAGCCTGGAACGAGAATTAGAAACAGCCGGATCGATACAACACGTTCGGTTATGATGCAGCAATGATGGAATAAATATAGGACAATTATATACTGCCAGATCTTGTACCGCAATAAGTGACACAAATTATACTGTTCACGTTAGTGATGCAAAATACTGAGAACTGATTTGTAAACTGCGCCACAAGGTTATGTATCTAATCTAAGATAATAAGAATACCGCCATGTGAGGAGAACGACGGTGGCTAAGTATAACTTCAAAATGCACAATTTGTACAATTTCTACTTTTGTAATTATTATGGATTTGTCCATATATGAAAATATTTACAAATTGTTTTTGTTAAAAAATGGATAGCAAATAAACAGTTTTTCAGTATCATTTAATCATGTTGGTAATCATCTCGATGTGGGCGGGTGTGGTCGCCCGCATGTTACGCTTGCTTTTTGCTCTTTACTAACTGTGGCTTATCTACAAGTCTGCAAGCTATTCATTCAGACGGTTTATATTTCCGAACACAGAACCTCGACCTAAGATTAAAAGAGGTCCTTTACAGTGTATCGCGGCATATCAGTGTTACTGTCAGCAGTGTTTTTCAGCCTAGTGTTGCAGTAATCTTAAACTTACTTGCAGACAAAAGCGGGGAGTGAAATCTTTTGCAACCGATCTGCTTCATTGTTGAATTACAATACGACGGACGGGTTAAGACGTATTGTGTAAATCAACTGGAAAAATATAACCCCTAATGTGCTCGTTTCATCCCAAGTTCTAGCATTACAAATATTGGAATGGTTCGCAGGAAGGGGTGGACAATGGAAATCAGTGGCAATGACTTTATACACACACACACACACACACACACCCCTACCCCTTACCTTGCTGCACAGTGGGCTGTCCCCAGTTGTACATTTCTGGAAAGTAAAAGAGAGAAGGAAAAAGAATGAAAAAGTAACTCCATATGTTCGTTTGTTACTGATACTCGAATGGCTCAAGACCTGATCAGTTCTCTCATTGTAATACAAATACATCAACATTCACTCGCTACCGAATGTATACGTTAGTGAACAGGGCACGTCAAACATGAGGATGTGCATTTCAAAATCAGCTAATCTTCTGGGATATCAATGGCATCCGTTCCGTACCGTTATATTTGTAATTATTAAAAACGTAAAAAAGTAAATAAATACAATCACCATTACAACGATATCTCAGAAAAGTGTATCACGTCATCGTTTATTACGATATGGAGATTATATTAATATATCGCCCAGCCCTGTTGTAAGCTTTTAGTGCTCTGTGATTGGACAATGACGTTGGCGTTTGGTGCACTGTGATTGGATGACGTTGTAGCTGCTCGGTACTCTGTGATTAGACAGCATCTTAAGCGGTTATTACTCTGTGATTGGACGACATTGTAAGCTTTTAGTGCGCTGTGATTGGAGGATGTTGCAGGTGATCGGTGCTCTGTGATTAGATGATTCAGTTCTCTGTGACACGAGGATGTTGTAAGCATTTCCTGCTCTGGGACAGGATGACATCGTAAGCATTTCCTGCTCTGGGACAGGATGACATCGTAAGCATTTCCTGCATTGTAATTGGATGACATCAAACATTTACTGCATTGTGATTGTATGACATCAAACATTTACTGCATTGTGATTGGATGACGTCGCAAGCCCGTACTGTTCTGTGATTGGATGGCATCGTAAAACCGTATTGCTCTGTGATTGGATGACATCATAAGTCTTTACTGCTCTATACCTGGATGGATGTTTATTACTCTGTGATATGACGAGATCATACGCGTTTAACGCTCCGTGATTGGACGACGTCGGATGCGTTTAATGCTCCGTGATCGGACATCATATGCATTTACTGCTCTGTGATTGGACAACGTTGTAGGTGCTCAACGCTCTGCGATTGGAAGTCTTTACTGCTCTGTAACTGGATAGATGTTTATTACTCTGTGATGTGACGATATCATATGCGTTTAATGCTCTGTGATTGGACGACGTCGGATGCATTTAATGCTCCGTGATTGGACATCATAAGTATTTAGTGCTGCGATTGGACGACATCGTTAGTGTCTCAATGCTCTTTGAATTGTAATTACTCGTGACTTTTTCCCCAGCTCAAAATCAACAACAAAACAGCATAATAAAAGAAGCGTTAATAGTAAACCAAGCTTTAGTTTACGGACGGAGACAGTTGCAGTTTTCTTTTCTTTTTTTTTTTCTTTCAAAAATAACCTGGGTATATTGAGAAATCTGATTATTGATCAGATCTGGGGGTTATTATTTTGTTTAATATACATTTTCACCAAACTATGTCGTGTATAATAATAATAATAATAATAATAATAATAATAATAATAATAATAATAATCAAATCAGAAACAGAGTAACTTAAGACAGCTTTTTATTCACAACGGCAAAACTACGTAACCTACGTACGCCCTTTTTTTCTTTACTGCTACTTAAAATGTTTTCGATAAAGTCGTAAACACAGCCAATGATGTGATATTAGTAAAGTGTTTACTAATAATCATGACAATAATAACGAATAAACAATCCAGCTGAATTTCCTGGAAAACGATTCCATTTGCATGAACGTTAACGTCGCTACGTTTGTAGCTGTACTTCCGACAAGACATGGCAGCACAACGGCCGCAACCCAAATGACTCCGGTTTGGACATCGAGTACACTAGGTAAAGTGTGGAACGCTATCGCATTCGTGTGCACCTAAGGAGGGAGCGCCGCGCCATTTGGTATACGGCCTCGCGTTCGGTCGCAGCCCTGTAGTGTAAAGAAAGCGTTGACGTTTGGGGGCTTCCCCCCCTCACCGGTGGACAAAAACAACAACTTCATTGAACACACACACACACACGCATACAGAACACTCTCAGCAAAACTTACCAGCCATTTGGGCTCCAACGTCCGCTCATAAAAGTGTGTGAAATCCGCAGAGACGCAGCAGTCCGTCCGTTCTGCACTACTTTGGTAGTGTTGTGTTTTATTTTTGTTGGTTTTTTTAGGGGGCCGCTTCGCTCTTCCTCGCTTCACCGAGACGAAAGTAAGTTTGCGGGCCGCCCTTGCTTGCAAAGCGGAAGTGACGTGGTACAATTTAAAGAAACAGTACGCTGCGTTTCGCGTCCAGTGAAGAACACAAACCACAAGCCAGCCTTACTGTAGTTTCTTCAGAGGATTAAGAAACCAACCGCAAATACTCATAAATAAACACTAACACAAAGTTTACACACAAGCAACAATTTCATATGTTTAAAGGTTCAGTATTTTAATGTCTTACTTGTAGTAAGAGTCACCTGAAAGACAAGGATGAAAGCCATATCCTCTCACACAAGTGTATTAAAGTCCCCATGAAATCAAAATGGGAGTTTTGTGGCTTTTTAGTATGAACATGTCAGCCTGAAGTTGATAAGCTAGTGCGCTCCAAAACAATGATCAAACTCACCTTTCAAAGTTGACAGTTTCTCTCTAGCACAGAGACGGATCGGATCGACACATTCGATGACATCATTCTACACATTGAGATTTTCCGTCCAATCAGAAGCTGTCTAGAATCCAAATTGTCCCGCCCAACACTGTAAAAATCCATCGTACCATCTGTTAAAGTACGGGTTAACCCTGGCTGTGAGGTAAGTGAAACGCTATTGGCTATTTAAAAAAAAAAAAAGGTTAAGGAGCCAGTTCACAGATCCAACCTTACATTTAAATTATTTGGCAGACAATTTACATGTATCTAATTTATACATTTGAGCAGTTGAGGGTTAAGAGTCACGGGCCCAATAGTGAGAGCTAGGCAGTGCTGGAGTTTGAACTCATGACCTTATGATTAGTAGGCCAATGTCTTAACCACTGAGCTACCAATGTATTATTATATATATTTTTTAAGTATGACATCATTACGCAGACCATTTTATTGGTAAAAGGCCAATTGGATGGAAACAGGTGGGAGACATCAAACAAACAGTACAAACGTGGATGGAAAGAGTCAACGTCAATACATATCTATCTGTCAGTTTTCCAGGTCAAACTGTAAAATGTTTAGTGACGTTAGACACACTCACAAGCTCTGTCTCGCTTTAAAATGTTTTGCTGTTGTCATGATTGTTGTCATGGACTCATTTGTCTCAAATCAAAATCTCTGACCTTACATACACAAATATTTACTAATCTAGAAAATCCAGAAGACTGGTTCGCAAAACAGACCTTTTGGTAGGTTTGAATGTGACATGAGAGGCTTTTACAATTCAAACACTGACTGTTATTGGATAATCAGATCGTGTTAGTCCTCAATATCAGCCTAGAATAGTATAAAATAAGCATGCAATTTGGGACACAACACTAGTTTGTTTAATGGAGGTAGATGGACAGGGAAATTTGTCTTTATTTATTTATTTTTGCTACTCTAGTGCAGTGACATTATAGTGAAAAGACTAAAACAACATGTACCCTATTAAAGTAATGATGGCTTGTCTGAATGTGACTCCAAGTAACATTTCAAAATATTAGCACACAAAATCTGTCTTCAATATTTCTAATATCGATCCATTTTCTGCACTGCTCATCCTACACAGGGTCACGGGGAACCTGGAGCCAATCCCAGTGAGCACAAAGCGGGGGACACACTGGACGGGGTGCCAATCCATCACACATACACTCACACACCCATTCCTGCATTATGAACACCCAAAGCACGGCGAGAACACGCAAGCTCCACACACACAGGGCAGTGGCCGAAATCGAACCCTCAACCCTGGAGGTGTGAGGTAAACATGCTAGCCACTAAGCTACTTCTAATATTCTTTTTGTCAAATAATTTAATGAAACAAAAGAGGAGATTGAGTTTCTCTCATGACCCCATTAATTAATCAAGTGACCCCAGGAGGGGTCGTGACCTCTAGTTCGGGACACGTTGCCCTAGAAGTCGCCAGAAGAGCAACACGTTCTAGAAGGCTCCAGCGTGCTTTAGGCGGTTTCGTTTCAGGTCTAACATTGTTGTTCTGAAATGCCATATTATAGCTTTGAAAGATTATCTATGATCTTGCATCTGAATCAGAATAAACAGATAATATTCCAAGAAAGACAGGAAAAGGATGTCAGTGTAAAAAAAGAAGATAAAAAATGATACGCAGAATCAACTAAGAGGAAAAAGCTTTGTCTCAAGAAACAAATCAAGTTGCAGTCACTTGACAGCTTTTAAACTGAGAAGAAGGAGACTGAGTGTTGTTTTGGGAAATCCTTTCTATCAGAATGTCTGAAGCACTTTATCATAATGCATTCTATTCAACATAAACAACAGTGACGATGTAGACATATCATTGGAAACATCTGGTTTGTAATAAGACCGAAGACATTGTCATTTTCAAGCTGTATTTTTAGCTGAGTTGGAAGAAGTCATACACTTTTTGAATCATTTCTCTCTACTTTGTGTATGCAATGAAACGCCACTCCTGTGCACTTTAGTTTGTATTTCTCCATCTAGTGGATGATTCAGCATGAGCAAGAAAAGAAATCAAAAATTTCGATTTTGTGGTTAATATGTTCGTATGCGTCATAGACCATCTTCGACTGCTTCTTTTTATTTCACCAATTATCATTTAGAGACATTTTTCACCAGCACATCTTCCTTAAATCTCTGAACAGGAACAATGAATGAACAATGAAACAATATCCTTATGAAAAGCCTCTGGAAAATGTAATACATTCGATTGAAATCCATTAGAAACTGCCCCGTTACAAAGAGACACAGTGCGCCTGATTGACTATGCTAGAGGAAATATGTAGCCTACTGTAAGGATAGAAATAAATATATATATATATATATATATATATATATATATATATATATATATATATATATATTGATACTGGTAATTTGATGACCCTCCCAGTATAAATATTGGTTTCATTAATTGAAACATGTTTGTAGATTGCACCATAAATCCTCAGGATGGGTCGATGGATGGATTAATAAACAGAAAGCGAAATGAATATATAAAAAAAAATGCATGAAGACCTTTCCACCATCCCAGAAGCCAGTTTCTGTCCTGATACACGAAAATGATGCATGTCCCTAATTACTGCACACTTAGTTTTTAATATTGAATGTTGTTTAATCGTACATTCATGCAGTCTTCTCTGTGATGTTCCCTGGCATAATTTTCTTTGTGTATAAATAATTATCTTTAATTATGTATAATTATATGTAATTGTGTGCGATTATATTTGTTTATCATGTGTGTCATTGTGCTTGTTTTTAAAAGCATTTCTGCAATTCTTTCTAATTAGGGGTCCAAGCACTGGTCTTTACAGTGGACCTATTGTTGGATATTGGATATTTTCATAAAAGGGTTCCAGGCAATAAATAGCACTATCTATCTATATACAGTATCTATCTATCTATCTATCTATCTATCTATCTATCTATCTATCTATCTATCTATCTATCTATCTATCTATCTATCTATCTATCTATCTATCTATCTATCTATCTATCTATCTATCTATCTATCTATCTGCCTGTCTGTCTAATAACCTACCTATCTGTTTGTCATTTAAACCTTTTAAGACTTACATTAAGGCTTGCCATTGATTAATTTCCAATAACAGCAGTGTTAGCGATTTGCCTTATTTTTGTTTCATTGTAAAAAGGTCTGAACAGCATCCAGTGAGTTTGTGAACCAAGCTGAACTTTTGTGTAGTCCTGGAGAACACGTGTTGACCTCTTGGTGTTTTTTGTTACTGTATTGAGCAGTTTTTGGGGGGGCTCCTTAATTTAAAAACAAAACCTAGTGCCAACTCAAATGAGCTTTTAGAAGACATTAATGATGCACTTGATACAGCTCTCCAGCTCACATCACAGCTGACCAGGTTTGAGACCTGGTTTGGTGGAGTTGTTTGAGTTTACGTTTCTAACAACCTGTCACTAATCACCATAGTTCCCAATAACCTATCACTGATCACCACTGTTCCCAATAATCTAGCACTAATTACCATTCTTCCCAATAATCTAGCACTAATCACCATTGTTCCCAATAATCTAGTACTAGTTACCATTCTTCCCAATAATCTAGCACTAATTACCATTCTTCCCAATAATCTATTACTAGTTACATTTGTTCCCAATAATCTAGCACTAATTACCGTTCTTCCCAATAATCTAGTACTAATTACCATTCTTTCATATAATCCAGCACTAATTACCATTCTTCCCAATAATCTAGAACTAATCACCATTCTTCCCAATAATCTAGTATTAGTTACCATTCTTCCATATAATCTAGGACTAATTACCATTCTTCCCAATAATCTAGCACTAATTACCATTCTTCCCAATAATCTAGTATTAGTTACTATTCTTCCATATAATCTAGGACTAATTACCATTCTTCCCAATAATCTAGTATTAGTTACAATTCTTCCATATAATCTAGGACTAATTACCGTTCTTCCCAATAATCTAGCACTAATTACCATTCTTCCCAATAATCTAGCACTAATTACCATTCTTCCCAATAATCTAGCACTAATTACCATTCTTCCATAGAATCTAGCACTAATTACCATTCTTCCATAGAATCTAGCACTAATTACCATTCTTCCCAATAATCTAGCACTAATTACCATTCTTCCATATAATCTAGGACTAATTACCATTCTTCCCAATAATCTAGTATTAGTTACAATTCTTCCATATAATCTAGGACTAATTACCGTTCTTCCCAATAATCTAGCACTAATTACCATTCTTCCCAATAATCTAGCACTAATTACCATTCTTCCATAGAATCTAGCACTAATTACCATTCTTCCATAGAATCTAGCACTAATTACCATTCTTCCCAATAATCTAGCACTAATTACCATTCTTCCATATAATCTAGCACTAATTACCATTCTTCCCAATAATCTAGGACTAATTACCATTCTTCCCAATAATCTAGGACTAATTACCATTCTTCCATAGAATCTAGCACTAATTACCATTCTTCCATAGAATCTAGCACTAATTACCATTCTTCCCAATAATCTAGCACTAGTTACATTTGTTCCCAATAATCTAGCACTAATCACCATTGTTCCCAATAATCTAGTACTAGTTACCATTCTTCCCAATAATCTAGTACTAGTTACATTTGTTCCCAATAATCTAGCACTAATTACCATTCTTCCCAATAATCTAGCACTAATCACCATTGTTCCCAATAATCTAGTACTAGTTACCATTCTTCCCAATAATCTAGCACTAATTACCATTCTTCCCAATAATCTATTACTAGTTACATTTGTTCCCAATAATCTAGCACTAATTACCGTTCTTCCCAATAATCTAGTATTAGTTACCATTCTTCCCAATAATCTAGCACTAATTACCGTTCTTCCCAATAATCTAGTATTAGTTACCATTCTTCCCAATAATCTAGCACTAATTACCGTTCTTCCCAATAATCTAGTATTAGTTACCGTTCTTCCCAATAATCTAGCACTAATTACCATTCTTCCAAATAATCTAGCACTAATTACCATTCTTCCATATAATCTAGCACTAATTACCATTCTTCCCAATAATCTAGAACTAATTACCATTCTTCCCAATAATTTAGTACTAGTTACCGTTCTTCCCAATAATCTAGCACTAATTACCATTCTTTCATATAATCCAGCACTAATTACCATTCTTCCCAATAATCTAGAACTAATCACCATTCTTCCCAATAATCTAGTATTAGTTACCATTCTTCCATATAATCTAGCACTATTACCGTTCTTCCCAATAATCTAGCACTAATTACCATTCTTCCCAATAATCTAGCACTAATTACCATTCTTCCATAGAATCTAGCACTAATTACCATTCTTCCATAGAATCTAGTACTAATTACCATTCTTCCCAATAATCTAGCACTAATTACCATTCTTCCATATAATCTAGGACTAATTACCATTCTTCCCAATAATCTATATAAATTCAATTACTTCCATATAATCTATAGCACTAATTACCATTCTTCCATAGAATCTAGCACTAATTACCATTCTTCCCAATAATCTAGCACTAGTTACATTTTCGTTCCCAATAATCTAGCACTAATCACCATTGTTCCCAATAATCTAGTACTAGTTACCATTCTTCCCAATAATCTAGTACTAGTTACATTTGTTCCCAATAATCTAGCACTAATTACCATTCTTCCCAATAATCTAGCACTAATCACCATTGTTCCCAATAATCTAGTACTAGTTACCATTCTTCCCAATAATCTAGCACTAATTACCATTCTTCCCAATAATCTATTACTAGTTACATTTGTTCCCAATAATCTAGCACTAATTACCGTTCTTCCCAATAATCTAGTATTAGTTACCATTCTTCCCAATAATCTAGCACTAATTACCGTTCTTCCCAATAATCTAGTATTAGTTACCATTCTTCCCAATAATCTAGCACTAATTACCGTTCTTCCCAATAATCTAGTATTAGTTACCGTTCTTCCCAATAATCTAGCACTAATTACCATTCTTCCAAATAATCTAGCACTAATTACCATTCTTCCATATAATCTAGCACTAATTACCATTCTTCCCAATAATCTAGAACTAATTACCATTCTTCCCAATAATTTAGTACTAGTTACCGTTCTTCCCAATAATCTAGCACTAATTACCATTCTTTCATATAATCCAGCACTAATTACCATTCTTCCCAATAATCTAGAACTAATCACCATTCTTCCCAATAATCTAGTATTAGTTACCATTCTTCCATATAATCTAGGACTAATTACCGTTCTTCCCAATAATCTAGCACTAATTACCATTCTTCCCAATAATCTAGTATTAGTTACTATTCTTCCATATAATCTAGGACTAATGACCATTCTTCCCAATAATCTAGTATTAGTTACCATTCTTCCCAATAATCTAGCACTAATTACCATTCTTCCATAGAATCTAGCACTAATTACCATTCTTCCATAGAATCTAGCACTAATTACCATTCTTCCCAATAATCTAGGACTAATTACCGTTCTTCCCAATAATCTAGCACTAATTACCATTCTTCCATATAATCTAGCACTAATTACCATTCTTCCCAATAATCTAGGACTAATTACCATTCTTCCCAATAATCTAGCACTAATTACCATTCTTCCATATAATCTAGCACTAATTACCATTCTTCCATAGAATCTAGCACTAATTACCATTCTTCCCAATAATCTAGGACTAATTACCATTCTTCCCAATAATCTAGCACTAATTACCATTCTTCCATATAATCTAGCACTAATTACCATTCTTCCCAATAATCTAGGACTAATTACCATTCTTCCCAATAATCTAGAACTAATTACCATTCTTCCCAATGACCAATCACTAATCACCATTGTTCCAGTGGCTCTGTAGTCAGCTCATATAAGACAAGTATCTACCGAAAATAGTCCTACGGCAACGCGTTTTGATATACTGATAATCATGCCTATTCAACGAATATGCAAATGAGTCTATGGCGTCATCCAGCACTGCTGAATACGGTCGGTATTTCATTACAGACATGTAAATACATTCTACAGTCAAACACCTATCCTCGGAGCAGCGCAGTGTCTCTGTTGCGTTTGCGAAAAGGTGTCCTGGGACAGGCGTACCCTCGGGCGCGAGCGCTCTGCTTTCCGCCCTACTGCGTGCGCGTCCCCGGCTCCAGCGCGTCAGGCGCGCTCGCGTGTGCGTGCGTGCGTGAGCGTGCGTGTGCGTGTGCGCGCGTCTCTGCTCTACCGAAGGCGCAGAATAAAGCCTCCAGAGCGAACACCCTTCAAATATGGCGGAGGGGGAACTGGATGTCGATTCGCTCATCTCCAGGCTTTTAGAGGGTGAGTTTTGCTTCCCTGTATCTCCATTTCACCATTTCAGCGTCGATAACTTTAACCCGAGCGACGTTTGAGGAAATATATGTACGTAATAGAGTTTTGTCCTGTGTGTTGTGGAGGATTTACACCCCCCCCCCCTTTCTAAGAGGCCTCTTGTACGAAGAACAGCGAACATGTCGGTCACACCTTTTAGCTCAGACATCTCATCTTATCTTTATGTCCTTTTGTTGTTGTTTTGTTTTTGTGTTGTTGTTGCCTGTGACATTGTAGATGTGTTATAGAGTGTTGTTAGGTAGCTGTGTTGAATAAACAAAACAGTAAACACCTCCAGTGTAAATAAAAAAACAAGCCCACGACAAACAAACGGTCCTAAAGCCACAGCACTCCTATAACTGGACAGATCGAGTAGTTTCCAAGGATTCTGATGGTCTGTTGATGTCAGTGTTAGTCTTTAAACGACTCCACACAGACTCAGAGTGCTGATTACACTCAGAGCCCAGTGTCCATGATCAGCATTATTACAGCCTGGGGTTCTTATAGCTGATTACATCTACATTAACATCTCAATTCCTTCTAAAAAATAAATAAAGAAATAAATAAACCCTTCATGCAAGCACATTCAATTGAACTCATTCGACCCTGGACATTATTGTTTAGAATGTTCTGCACAAGGAATTCCACGATTCAACTGTCACCCACTAATATACTGTGTACAGAGGAAAAATCCCATTACAGCCAGTAATACAAATGCTGGGCGTTATTGAAGCTGATCAGAACGTTGTAGTGGTTATAACTGGTGATATCCGCTTCGAACTGGTAATCGCAGTGCTCAAACTGGATTTTTTTTTTAGTTAGTATGTTATTATATCTGGGCTGGAGGATTAGTATTTTTATAACTAATAATAATAATAATAAAAAAAAGGATTGGTGTTATAACTGGTGAAGGGATTGGTGTTATAACTGGTGAAGGCATTGGTGTTATAACTGGTGAAGGGATTGGTGTTCGTTCTAGTTAGTGAAAGGATTGGTGTTATAGTTAGTGAAAGGATTGGTGTTTTCATAGTTAGTGAAAGGATTGGTGTTATAACTGGTGAAGGGATTGGTGTTATAATTGGTGAAAGGATTGGTGTTATAACTGGTGAAAGGATTGGTGTTATAACAGGTGAAGGGATTGGTGTTCGTTATAGTTAGTGAAAGGATTGGTGTTCGTTATAGTTAGTGAAAGGATTGGTGTTTTTATAGTTAGTGAAAGGATTGGTGTTATACTTAGTGAAAGGATTGGTGTTTGTTATAGTTAGTGAAAGGATTGGTGTTATAACTGGTGGAAGGATTGGTGTTTTTATAGTTAGTGAAAGGATTGTTGTTATAACTGGTGAAGGGATTGGTGTTCGTTATAGTTAGTGAAAGGATTGGTGTTACAGTTAGTGAAAGGATTGGTGTTCGTTATAGTTAGTGAAAGGATTGGTGTTTGTTATAGTTAGTGAAAGGATTGGTGTTATAACTGGTGAAAGGATTGGTGTTTTTATGGTTAGTGAAAGGATTGGTGTTATAGTTAGTGAAAGGATTGGTGTTTGTTATAGTTAGTGAAATGATTGGTGTTATAACTGGTGAAAGGATTGGTGTTCGTTATAGTTAGTGAAAGGATTGGTGTTTTTATAGTTAGTGAAAGGATTGGTGTTATAACTGGTGAAAGGATTGGTGTCATAACTGGTGAACTGATTGGTGTTATAACTGGTGAAAGGATTGGTGTTATAACTGGTGAACGGATTGGTGTTATAACTGGTGAACAGATTGGTGTTATAACTGGTGAACAGATTGCTGTTATAACTGGTGAACAGATTGGTGTTTTTATAGTTAGTGAAATGTTGTTATAACTGGTGAAAGGATTGGTGTTGTTATAACTGGATAAAAGTATTGGTGTCACAATAACTGGTGAAAACTGTTTATAACTGGTTATAACAATACTAAATCTGAAGGATCTGAAGGATTTAGTATGTTATTATATCTGGAAAGAAGGATTAGTATTATTATAACTGATCAGGATTGGTGTTGTTATAACTGGTAAAGAAGGCTGGACATGTAATAACTGAAGAAGGTTAGGTGTTGTTATAATTGATAAGAACAATTAGTATTAGAGGTTGACAAATTTTGTTGTGTTATTTGAAGTGATTTTTTTTATTATTCATTTTTGATGTCTCTATTTTGATTTGTTATTTGGAGTATTACCTGTAGTGTGTATTTTTATTTGCTTTAACGTTTATTAATAGTTAATATATATTAATATGTCTGTATTTATATATAAAAAAAATTAAGTATATTTTTGTATTTATTACAAGAAGTTTATTTTTGTAATAAAGTTCAGCCATATTTTACTTTGAATGTTATGTTTTCATTCAGTAGCAGTTTTAAAATTGGTTGATTATTATTCGGTTATCGCCAGGTACTGCCTGACTTAGTCATCGGTATTGGTCAAATCCACAATCATTCGACCTCTAATCAGTATTGTTCCAACTGGTGAAAAGGATTGGTGTTGGTATAGCTGGTGAAACTGGTTTTAACTGATAATATCCGGTCAGTATGGCTGGTAATTGTTATCACTGGTGAGAAGATTAATTATTATAACTGGTCAGAAGGATTGATTTTATAACTCTTAAAATAGTTTGGTGTTGTCATAACTGTTAAGTCGGCTTAGTGTTGTTATAACTAGTCATAATTATTGATTATAACTTGCCGGTGTTGTCAAAACAAGTGGAAAAGGCTTTATTAAAGCTGGAGCGTGATTGGATTTGTTATAAATGGTGAACAGAATTGGCATTAGGATCAAAAGGATTATTTGACGTTTCTTTTGGGACACCTGGTGACATTGTGTGTCATTATAACTGGTTATAAGCTTATGTATGGTCACGAGCGGTGAAAAAGTGTGGTATTAGCCAAGCTCTTAGTGTTATTTATTTGACTCGTATTATTAAAGGATCTGTACTCAGAGTACAGGCATTCATAACTCCTTCATGTCGTACAGGATTTAAAACAGATTTTTTTTTTTTTTTACTCTTGGGTACTTTGAGAACAGATTTAGTAAGACTGATATTTGAGGTTTGACCTTTGACATATGAACTGTGGCGTGCTTAGTAAAGAGCCTCAGTTAAAACGTATTTTTAGTTACTTACTATACTATGAGGGGGTTATGTAGCTGGAAATTCGACAGAATAACTGCCATAACACAATATACACGGCTGTATCAAGTTCGTATGAGTTTATATGTTTAGAATGGCATTTATGTGCAGAGACGCACAGCCATGCTCTTAGTAAAGGTGTAAAACAGTACACGGGAGATGGGTGGATTCTTTACTGATGCGATGATGGATGATGAAGAGCATTTTCCTGGGAAAATTAGACTCTCGCAAAATAAATAAACAAGGACAGATTTGACAGACACAAGGGAAAATGTATTAATTAGCTTTTTTTTTTGGAATGTTGATCCGCTTTATTATTATTCAAACATTGTGAAACGATCTGATGTTGTAATTACACGACTGTATTTGTTTGTTAGTTAGCGTGAACATTGCTGATCCAAAATATCTTCAAAACGTCATGTTGTACTCGGTGAACAGTTTTGTTACAAAATGTGGATTATGCATTTGGATGCAGGATGTTGGATCAGTTGGATGTTTAAAAAGTAATAAATCTATACGTATAATAATGACACAGAAAATCAGACAGTTCGATATATTCCAAAAACCGTGAAGAAAAACACGTTTTTTTAAAAAGTCAGTTGTTTGTGTTTGTGAGGGTTTTTTTTTCTTCTTTTGTTACCCTCTACTTCAGGACATGGGGACGATGACATGTACCGAGTTTCGTAACGATACGCCAATGCATCTGTGAAACACGGCATCTCAACACACAGTTCAAAATGGGCGAGGCCCAAAATGTTGATTGGCCGAAGGCGTGCATGTTTTTCAAGATTCGCAACTGTCCTTATAGTCACTGATGCGACCTTGAACAAAGTCACTTCGAGTAAGATTTCAAGTCGATCGGGCCAACGGTTCGATATTTAGCGCCTGTTTCATGTTTTGTCCTGTTATAGCATCATCACGTTGCCAAGTGCCACCATTTTGTGCATGTGACCTCAGACCGAGCCCATACATACGTCTGCCAAATTTGGTGACAATATCTCATTCCGTCCAAGCGTTATAGCCTTTTCATTTACTTCTTTTTTGGTTATGAAGTCTCAATTCTATTTATATTTTAGAATATTCGGTGATATTTATTTATATTCCTACATTTCAAGATCCTCTACATGTTTAAGCGTGAGCTCACAGACAAAAACAAATAAATCTGACATTCATCACTGTCGTGTAAGTCGAATCTGTGGTGATTAAAGTGTCCCCGTGGTTGTTCACGCAAAGTATGAATTCCTGAGGACACACTTCACTTCAGAAACCCAGTTCCGGAGTGTGTGTGTGTTTGTGTGTGTGTGTGTGCACTTTCCTAACAGTATATTAAATTTTAATCATCATTTATCATGCTGGGAAATGGTTTACATCATCCAGTAGTCTGGTGTTCTCGCTCTGATTCATACCTGGATTATTGGTCACGTTCAACACAAAATAAATCACATGTTCACATTTCTCCATGTCAAGTTTATGAGTCTCTCACAGTAAGGAATTCGGAAAGTTAGACACAGATAAAATTGCCGTGAAGGAGAAATGCTTAGCAAGGCTTTGGAAAGAAATTCTGTTGATCAGGACATTATGATTATATCGTAAACATATTATCGTCCCATTAATAATAAATGTCCCATTAATAATAAATGTGATACTGGCACATGGTTAGTCTTTATAGGACCTATAAGTTAGGACTTATAGGACTTAAGTTATGACAGACGCCTGTTTGTGTCGATGTCCTCTAATCCGCTCCAGAAAGAATTCAGATTCATCGATCGGTGCTTGTGTAACATCTTTGCACGAGGAATTTCATCACACCGTCGCCAGAGGGAAATTGTTCAGGATGAATTGCGACACAGTTTGTATGATTAACGAATAAATCGACTCGCAACGGTGAAGTTTATCGCATTTAGCTTTTTATCTGTTAGTTAGCGCTACTTCGAAATTATCGTTAACTACGGTCAGAGAAACCTAGCTAGCTGCACCACACATTACGTAACTAGGCAATTGTGTGTTTACACTTCAAATAATAAATAAGTAAGCGGAAACAGCTTCACACTTCGTCATGAAGCTTAAATGTGACGGTTAATACACATAATAGACCTGATGTGTTAAGCTGGATATGACGAAATTTATTTGTAAATTATTTGTAGGAGAGTTTTCACAAGAAATGGATGTCCAGTTAGTTTGGGGGGGGAAAGTTTGTATCCGACAAGAAGGGCTGGGCTGATATGATATCGATATCATAATAAATGATTATGCGATACACTTTTCTGAGATATCGTTGGTATGGTGATGCTTTGTTTACGTTTTTAATAATTTAATCACGACGGTACTGAATGGATGTCGTTGATTTGACATAATTTCAAAAAAACAACCTTATTCTTTTTGTCTTTGAAGGCATTAAAGAAAATTATCGGCAAACTCAGTTTAAGGTTTTTTGTTTATTGTACTACTGTTTTGCGGACAGTTTGTTAGCTAAATTATATATCGTGATACGCATCGTGTATCGTAGAAATGCCCTCAAGTATCGTGATATGATCATTTTGTCATATCGCCCAACCCTACCCACAAGAGCTCTTGAGGCTGAGAGACTTGCTAATGTGAACCTGGCTTTACCGTATAGTCGTCATGGGTTACTACAGTTTTATTCGTTCAATTAGGACAAAAATAATTGCACCCTATAAAGGAGCTTTAGTTGTCTATGGAAGATTTGGCGCATGCCAAGCTTAGGAGCTGCTCATTTTCGTGAGCTTTGCCTTTTATGGAGTTTTGTGGGTGTGGCTAAATGTAAATTAGCGTTCTTGCCAATGCGCTTGGTAATATATTGATGATTGGCGTTTGTCCACGTAGACATATGAATACGAAGAACGTTTTGGAGGAAATAATTCAGTTTGGCTTACGAAAACATTCACACACTTTACTACACAGGCCGCCCTCCCCGTCCCCCATTTGGGAGGAGGCTTCTAATATACCTTAACATTTTTGAACAAATTGAATCAGTCCTTCTCGTAAAAAAAAAAAGCACTCCAGTATTTGTGTTTACTGGACAATGGCGGATGGAGTCACCACTCAGACTCTTAATATTATGTCAGAAAACAATAATAGTCTCTGGAGGTTAGACATTTTTGACAAGCATGGTTTATTTCATTTTAATCCTAAAAGCAAGCTTATGAGTTCTTTTTTCCTTCCAAAATCTGTGCTAAATCTTCAATATAGTTCTCACTGTACTGTAAGAGCAAACATTAATCCGACGCCAGTCGATGGTATTGAGCAGTTGCACGAACGTGACCTTCAAAGTGACCTTCAGCACTACACAGGGACCCTCGAGACGACAGGAGAGCGCACGCTCGCTTTCTTTCACTAAGAGCCTTATTTGGACACAGCCTAGGCGTCAACCCTTACACTGTAAAGTAAGGGCTCTTAAAATAGCCACTTCTCCGTGTGCTTTTCCTTGCGATGGGAAAGAGTCCTTTATGACTGTCATCATTAAAGGAGGTCATGTTGAAGATAACATCGAGTCATTAAACATTAGTTAATGCTGGTCTAACGCGGTAGGTCTTTTGTTACGGATCATTGGTTTTGTTACGTCCGTTTTAAAGACGCCGAACACAGTCATGTTCAAATTTGTTCAACGCAGATCACTCGGGTGATTGTTCTCATATAAACTGAGGAGTCTTGGCTTCTGTTCGGGTATACACACACGCACACACACACACACACACACACACACACAACCCTTCAGCTTGCAACAAGTAAACAAATATGCTTGTGAATATTGCGATGCAATATTTCCTTTTCAGGAAAAGATGTAGAAACTGAATCGTAGACCAAAGATTTTGGCATGTATAAACATTATAAAAAATGTATTTCGTTATTTTAACAAGGACACTCTCGCCGAAGTTTGCCGACGAAATGCGTTATTCCAGTAGTTTGTAAAATGTGTGATTGGTCAGTTGCAATAACAGTAGGCATTTCTTGTCCACAGAAAGTACCAGAAGTCTTGTCTACAGATAACGAATATAAAAAAAACCAACATTTTTTATAATAAAACCTAGTTATGGTATTTGCACTAACGTGGAGGCACCAAGAGAGCACCCAAGTACAACAGTGGAAAACACCACCGTTCCAGGATTTCAAACATCACATCTCCGTTTGCATCGGTCCTCCCTCCCTTCTCTCTCTCTCTCTCTCTCTCTCTCTCTCTCTTTCCCGTCTGCCCGAGCCATTTTCCATTCCGCTTTGTAAATGGCTGCAGTAGTAAAGCCTCAGCCCTCCTCTCCCTCTGTTCATTGTAAAGCACACAGAAGTGTGTCTCATAGCTTTTTCTGGGACTTTAACAAGACTAAACGCCTCTCAGGGACAACAAGCCTCCAGCAACAGCTCTATCTGACACCACTGTTTACACTCTCAGGGCTCTCGACTGCTGAATAAATAAACAGGACATTTTATGGACGCTTGAATAGACGCGTCACAGCGTCGTGCCAAGCAACATCGCAGAAACAATATTGGCTCACATTACGGTGTCGTCAGAAAAGACATCAAAGTATATCATATAAAGCATTTAAAGTGCTCAGCTCGGTCCTTTAACGCACAGGTAATATCGTCATTGAATTAGAGCTGCAACAACTTATTGATAATAATCGATTATGAAAATCGCTGGAAACGAATCTCGTTATCGATTAGTCGGTCAGCACGTAGCACGGTTTGCGTTTACTCACTACTTTACTTCTGTTCGGAAAACGCTAAATACTAAAGTCGTGTCCCAAATGCTGTACTGTACACTTACACTATGCACTATGTACTCTATTACTGTGTGAATTTTAGAAAGGTAATATCGTGTGTGTGTGTGTGTGTGTGTGTATTGGGTTCTTTTCAGTTGTATATAATTGGACAAACAGTTTTAGTCTGAAGTTTATATTTGTAACATTCAGTTTGTGGATTTTATTTTATATAAACGGAAAAACCGGTACTGAAAGTTCCCCCCCTCCCCCATCCGATTAGTCGTAAAAATAATCGATTATGATCGTTAGTTGCAACCTTACATTGAATATCATGTAGAGATGCAATCACAGAGATGTCATCCCCGAGCACACGGGAAACCATCCTTTTTTTTTCACAACTTGGGAAGTGTTTAATATCCGGAGAAGGATCTCTGATACAAGACTACATACGTAGCAAGTAGCAGCAGTCAAATCTTTTTTTTTTTTTTTCCAACGTGAGGTGACATCTGTGTAGAAAATCCCGGACACAGCACTAAAAAGTGCTGAGTACAGGTCATTCAGCCTGTAATTTTCCCAGAGGAGGACAGCGAAAGACCGACATGGCCGAGCCAGACCAAAATAAACGAACCGTAAAATAGGAAATGACCCCAAGAGTCCGTGCAAAATGAATCCCGTCCGGATACCGAATCAATTCATAGCAAAATGTACGTTCGTTCTAAAATCTCAACGTTTTTTTCTGTCCAGTTTGTAAATCACACAAACGCAACGTTGACTGTTTTTTGGCCCCCGTCGAGTTTTTAGACCAGTGTTACTTATGGAATGAAATTTGTGCCTAAAGCCAGAGTTTTCATTTACGCTTTCCGTTTACCTGACGAGTGGGCGGGGCTTAACAGCGATTTCCTCTCACTAGCTAGTGAGATTTGAGTCAACAGCTCCCTGACCTGGAAGTAGACATTTCAGTTATAGTGTGTGTACGCTGTAGTGGAAATTACTGAGTTACTTCGTTACTTGATAAGTAATATTTGAGGTTCGGGTCGACTCATACGACTATTTTTCCGAGGTGAGCTCTCAGGGGTGTCTCTACTTCCTGGTCAGGAAGCTGTCCATCCCAATCTCACTAGCCAATAAGAGTAAATCGCTGTTAAGCCCCGCCCACACGAGAGGTTTTGTGGTAGAACGGCGAACGTAAACTCGCGGAGCGTAAACGAAAACTCTGGCATCACGTTCATAAACCACGATCATAAAAAAACGAAGCTGAGAAAACCGTTACCAGAACGCTGTTTATTTGAAGACCAGGTTAAATGTTCGCCAAATTCTGAGCTCACCGTTTTTCTTCTTTCTCATCGTATATGTTTTTTTTAATAGCACAAATTTCGTTCCCCGGTTACTTTGAGTTACTAAGATTTAACATTCGAAGTATTCAGTCCTCGCCGTATGTGCTCACTACGTAGGCGTTATAACATTAACGCACCGTAGGACCTGCTTAATATCCAGCAGGCTTTCATTTAAGATTCAGCGACAGAGGGAAAAAAAACCCCTGGAAATTCTTCGTCACTACTTAGAAATCAAGTACGTCATTGGCGTTTAGCTAGCAAGTTTAGAAAACTCATGTTTCCCCACAGCTTTATATCTGACAACGAAACGAAACATCTTAAACATTTATAAGAATTGATTTTCGCCTGTCGACAAGCGTAGTACAGACAGAAAGGACTTTTCCCCTCGCTGTTTCTCTCTCTGTCTCTGTGTAAATGTCAGCAGGCACAGCTGTCTCTGTTAGTAATCACTGCTGTACTGTTTAGTGACAGCGACAGCTCACACGCAATCCGAGGGCCGAGCGAGCGTCACGGTGTGCTTTTCGTACAGTATACATGAAGATCTGACTCAAAGACTTGAGCTGTCGGGATTGTGTAGGTCTTCACCGTATATACAACAGTATGCGGGTTAACCTCTTTTTTAAAATATTTTTTGTGCATATATACCTCACTTGCAGTTGATGCTACGGATCCAATTATTCCTCGTTGCAGAAGGGAAAAAAAATGGGTGGAGTTGGTTCGTGATCTCGCTCCTCCTACCTGGGTGGAGTCGAGCCAAAAGTCTAGAACGTGGAGACAATTCGGAGCGCGTCTGATTTAGGGTTTAGGGGTTAGAATTATACTAGGAATTGGATCAGATCCAGTTCCACTCCCCTGGACTTTTGGCTCTTCATCGAGGATTATATCAGCGTGTCCAGGAGCCACAACGCTCCTCATCCCGATCCGAATCCGAATATTTTTCGATTGTTTCGCGACTTTTTGCCTCTCCGAATTTTTGATTCTGATGCTTCTTTATATTTCTTGTCCGACGAATCGTTTGACTTTCTGTCTGTCGGTTTAGAACGGTTTAAAACACGTAAGCAAGCACTAATAGTAACTGCGGTCTATATTTAAACGTGTTGACTGGACTGAAAGGAAGTCGCATCATTTGTCCATCAGATATTAGAAGTTCACACAGGAAACCCCACGATTCACCATGCCGCTCTCCTTTTATTTATATACTAAAATCAGTCTTATCGTATATCACATCCTGGACTCCAGTTAAACGAGATATCATCATGAAACGATAACGGCTTATAAATATATATATATATATAATATTATATATTTAGCACCAGTAAACCCGTATGATGAAACAACGTCGCAGGCGAAATGACGGACGGATGTGCGAATAAACGAGTGCTTCTTTTTAAAACCTTGTTGTGAAAGAGCAGCATTGTTTTTGCAGCACACCTTAAGTTGTTTCTTATTTTCACCGTCCTCGCCTCTGTTTTTCATTACGTTTAATGGAGCTGTGAGCGTGTGTGTTGCGGGGGTGTTCATATTTTAGCTCGTTAGCCCTCTCCAGATTATAAATCAACAGCAGCTCTGTTCTCTCGCTCCCTGTTTTTGTTTCTGTGTGTATTTCTCTCATTATTTCACACACACAGAGAGAAAGAGAGAGAGAGAGAGAGAGAGAGAGAAATTGCACACATCCTGCCAATGGCTATAAAGCCGTATGATCATAAAACACTAATTGTAAATTACGCAGTTGGTGTGTGTGTGGGTATTTAGGATAATGAGCGTCAGCTTCTTAATTGTTTACCAAAATGAGTCATAATGAAAACGCATTAGGAACGTTTAGTGCACTGAATGAACCCTTCTTGATTAAAGACAGTTTTTAAAAAAAATATATAATGATAATTTTTGTAGTAATATTGGTCTAGAGAGGCTTTCTAGGTAGAGAGGATTTCCGTGGATGAAACGCATCCAGTGTGTACCGGTGAAGCTGCAAGACGACGTGCACTATCGGGCCTCTTCCGCATACCTGAGCTCAAACCAGACGTCCACGATTGGCTAGTTTTTCTAGCAAACGGAGAGTAGGCTCCTCCCACAACGAGAGACGTCCAGCTCTGCTCTCCGGACTCGCAGCTAGGTATAGCTGTAATATCAGGACAACTATAGGTAGCCAATCAGAAGCCTCGTTTTTATCCAGGCAACTAACACTCACGGGTGACGAAGCCACGGACGTAACGGAGGTTTGGACGGACGCAAATCCAGATAAGAGCTTTATAGTAATCAACACAAACGGAAAAGAAGCTATAAACACGTGGACGAAACAAACGCAACGGCAAAGTGAGATAATTAAAGCAAGACAAAAGTGCAAACTGGGGCTATATATATATACACATAGTGCTCGTTAACTAGAATGTGATTCAGGTGCAGGTGGTCATGTGACCGTAATGTAGTGCAGTGGCTGCTGGGAGCTGTAGTCGAGAGTACCCTCCGGGCGTGGTGAGTAATGTCTGGGATCGAGCCGCTGAAGCTGAAGTGTGAACCGAACATCGGTAAACATTACTAACGGGTTAACGGACTCGGACAAACAAATCCGATACACGTATGAGATTAATCAGACATTCATACACAACATGAACATAAACAACATATTACAACTCGCTTCTGCACAAAACGACGCGAGTGCGCGATTCCACTTGAACCTCAGTAAGGCGCCAGCTAGGTCCATGTAGAAAGCAGAAGAGTGTGACGTGTGCGCGCATCGCTTCCTTGCGCAATCTAGGCGCCGCTCAGGTTTTTCCACACGTGTGATGAATCTGAAAATCCGAGACGTCCTTCGTTATAAAAACGTTATGCATGTTTGGGGAAAACATGGTGGACAGAACTAACCAACCTGATCTGTTTTTGTCACGTTGATCAGAATTATGGGATTGTCTGCTTGAACGGGGTGCACTTTAGCTCAGGAGCACACACATGACTGTGTACTGAAAACAACAACAACAACAACAAAACAGTGCTGTGTATTGGATACCAGTGCAGCAGGGATTCGGTCCATTAGACTCTGAATCGTACATACGAATCATTCGAAACTATCAGCATGTAATTATAACGGTTACTCTGTTTAAATCCTTTATAAAGGTTTGTGTGTGTGTGTGTTGCTGTTTTCCCTTCCTGGCACCAGAGCTGGCACCAGGATGCAACATAATGCTTTTAGTCCGAGAAACTCTTACTAAACCACACACACACACACACACACACACACACAATGAGACGTATTCAGTGTGCACTCCATAAACAGTGAAAAGGCCTTCTCCATTTTCTTCCATTTTCAGTTGCCACAAGCCAGTCGAAGGGACACGTTTTTCCTGTGTGTGTGTGTGTGTGTGTGTGTGTGTGTGTGTGTGGGTGGATGCATGTGTGTGTGGGGTTCTTCCTTTCTCTCCATTTTTGCCCATATATGGCCGTAAGATTTTGGAGGGAGTCATTTGTATACATATATGTCTCTGTTCCTTCCTTCGCTTTCACTCTTACTCCCCACCACACACACACACACACACACACATATCGTAAAATCTACAGTGAATGTGGCTACCTATGGAATGTTTCTGCACTCGTTTCTCAGAGGTCTCTGTGCCTGAGTTACAGATTCTTTTCAGTTACAGGTGCTCAGCATGTCCTCATGCTGGTTTTGCTGGCTCTGCTAGACAGGGCTTGGCCCCCCCGCCACCTCCCCCTCTCGTGAATGCCATGTATATGATCTCACCTGCGGTGCCGGAAAAACACGCCACGCAGTCTGTCTGTGGCAAGCTCGAATGATGATGAAGGCAGTGCTGCATTAGTCAGGTCATGTGGAGATAGAGACTTCTCTCTCTCTTTCTCTCTCTCTCTCTCTCTCTCTCTCTCTATATATATATATATATATATATATATATATATGTAGTGATTTTTTTCACTTCAAGTCACCAGTCACTGTACTCTGAAGTCACCAGTTGGTGTTCCTTCTACTGGTTGCCATAGTAACATTTATCAGTGGGGGGAAAAACTAGCATTCCATTTTTGACCAGAAACCAGTTTTCTTGCCGCTAAAATGAAACCACCTGGAGGGAGAGCGATTGTATGTAAAATTCATACTCGTATGTATATCACATCCTACGAGATGAAGGAGAAGCAGCGTGTGGTCTTTGCCATCATGGCCATCGATCACAAGCGCAAGCGCCAGACAGTCTGGGTCCACAAAACAATTCAGACTTTCAGGCAGCATGGTGGCTCACGGATCACCTTCGCTCTTCTCTCTGCACCAAGTCGCTCCAAATTTGGATAAAGTTCAACTTTTCTCAACTGGACCCGCCCACATCTAGTCGCCAACGGTCGCTGCTGCTAACGTCACCGGAAGTCTCCGGCTCTTGCCGAAAATGAACGGCCTCCGGTCGCTTTGTCGCTACGAGTCGCTGTATGTGTGCACGTAGCTTCGTTCTGCTAATCTGTAACTACTAGAAACATGGCCGCCTTTCAGGCAGTCGGTATTCTGCCGACACGGTGCTCACACGTCCTCGAGCTCCGTCCGCATCATAAACCTCCAAAACTTCCTGAGATTCCCGTTTAAAGCTGCTAAAGAGACCCTTAAACAAATTAAAAAAAATACCTGTACAGAATAAAACCTGATGTGCGTGGAAGTGGTGCAGTGGCCCAGAGAGAGAGAGATGGAGAGATGTGAAGAAAAAGAAGGAAAGAGGAAGAGGGCAGGCGAAGGCCAAAGATCTGCACTGCAGTGTTTTAGTTTGGCATAAAGGAGAACCAAAGAGGACACCATGTCTGTCTCTCTCTCTCTCTCTCTCTCTCTCTCTCTCACTTTCTCCCTCGCTCTCCCTCTCTCTAATTCCCTCTGTCGAACTTTCTGTCTCTTTCCCTCTCCCCTCCCTCTCTCTCCTTCCCCCTCTCTCTAATTCCCTCTGTCGCCCTCCCCCCCTCTCTCCATCTCTCTCTCTCTCTCTCTCTCTCTCTAATTTCCTTTTTCTCGTAACCCAGGCCAAATTTGGAGGGATGTACTCAGCTGCCCTGTGGAGAAGAATGCAGTTCCCCCACACACCCACCCACACACAGATATTTTACTCTTGATCTCAACTGATCTCAATACATGATGTATTTCTCATCCTGTCCTTCTCCTAAACACAATACAGAGATATCGGCGAGGACTCAGATCTTCAAACCTTGTACTCCACATTACGTTCTCAGACCACACACGCACACTCGGCTCTCTAGTACATCAATATTTGATCTGTTGTGTGACTGTGGAGCGAGGAACATACCGATCGCAAGTCCTATAATCTTTTGGCACCGTTACTTTTGGAGTAGAGATGGAACGGTATGAACATTTTATATATATCATGGTTATCAGTATTATCATGGCGTGGTTCAAATGCGCTGAAAATGTACAAAAAGTACTGAAACACACTGAAATCCTTTAAACAGGTTTTATATTTCAATATAAAGTCGGATGTGGATGCTTGGCTCGCTGCGATAGTCAGTGTTCCCGGTGTTACACGGTGTGCGTGTATGTGTGTGTGTGTGTGTGTGTGTGTGTATATATATATATATATATATATATATATATATATATATATATATATATATATATATCCTAAATGTGTACAGGGGGAATGGATTTTTGTGCTAAATAATCATGAAAAAATAAATAAAAATTGTATTACAACATAATTTTTTAACAAGTTTATGTATTAAATATTAATTCAAAATAAATTCTAATAAATGACTATTTATTCCCCACATATTCACTGTTAAAATATTTAATTTTACTTCAATAATAAAAAGTGCTGTATTTAACTCTCTCGCCCACTTGTTAAATGTATAATTAATCATTACATTTGATATAATATTAAATATTTATTTTTTTATACATATACAATTGATCTAGTAGTAGTAGTAATACTAATAAAAGGTGTATGGTGGAGAATTAAGAGAGCTATAAATGATAAAGCGGTAATGTGTGTCATGGAGCCATCGGCGCGCTTTCGATCATCGTGCCCCGCCCCTCACCCTCACCTCACCTGACTCTGTTGCCATGGAGAGTTTCCTTTGTGGAAACACAGAGCAGAGTCCTGCAGAAGGCGAAATGGGTGTGTGTGTGTGTGTGTGTGTGGGTGTGTGTGTGTGTTCATGCCTCTTCAACTGTTTAGGTGAGAGTGCATGCACTTGCAGTTGTGTGTTTGTGCTCGGTTGTTTGTGTGCGTGCTTGTTCATCAAAATACATCCATGCTTTAAATAGGCTGATGTCTTTCTGTGTGTGTGTGTGTGTGTGTGTGTGTGTGTGTGTTTGACGTCAGCTTAGCCTAGCAGTGTGTACAGTCAGTGTAACTTTATCCAGGTGGTGTAAAGGGCCGTAATCTCTCTGTGCTATATGAAGCCTAGTTTACTGCTAACTGATCCTTAGATGTCCAGTAAATGCTCTCACATCAGACAGAGTGTGTGTGTGTGTGTGTGTGTGTGTGTGTGTGTGTAGACAGGTGCTAAGTGTCAGACACAGACACACATAAACCCATACTGTCCATGTCCACGTCCCAAGATCTAATAAATAAATAAAAAAAAATACTTTTTTTTCGCTCACGGAATTACAAACCTGGATTTTTTCCTCCCTCAGAGAATAAAAATGTGTGACTAGGTGTTCAATAAAGTGATAATAGCATGATGTATTGCTTTAGAAATATCATCTCTGCTCATATTTTCCATTAGGACTCATTTGAAAGAGCGAGTCTGATCTCTGAAGGCACTTTGTGCTGTGTAATATCGAGACACCTCTATGATTGACTGTGATATGAAAACATCACGCAGCATGACGGCGCCACCTGACTGTAATCCGGTTTGTGAATCAGATACGAGTCTGCTCCCACACTATCAAACATCAGCATCACCTCTTCAGGCCGCTCGCCTCCTGCTCAGGAAGTTTGCACCCTGGCTCGCATCGTTCGCCGAGACGCGGAGAAGTCAGCTCGTGGTTTTATCTCATTTTGCTTACGTCGCTGAAGCGCTGCTCAAAACACACAGCTGGAGGATTAACCCCTCGACTTTTTTAGAGCCGTTGTTTTTTTTCTTCTTCAGAAGAAAAACAGTTTCTCTTTGTGATGTATTAGCTGATATTTTCAGAATGATAATCAGACTCATCTCTGGACGTTGACCGACTGCAGTTTTCACACAGTGCAACAGATCCTCACCGGTGTTCAGATCTCCGGCCGCTGTAGAACATTCATCTTCTTGTTTCGTTTGATGGTTTTATCAGCGGGCCGACGCAGGTTCTCTCGCCTCTATTTTAACTCCTTAAATTCTTCCGACAGTTTTGACAAGAAGCCCATTTGAAAAGCATCCGCGGAGCATGCTGCTACCACCACCATGTTTCACCATACGTCACGTAATGCACGTAACGGATAAGAGCGTTAAGATATGAACGACAGGCAGACAAATCCAAATCGTGAAACATCGACGTGGTCATAAAGAGGCAGTAGGTCAGGCGAGAACAAGATCAAAACTATAACACACGAACCGAGAAACAAACGCTCGGTATATCTATAACTCCTGTAATACTTCGCAAGGTGCAAAGAGACACGAGGGGTTTAAATGACAAACGTAATCAAGGATGAACACAAGACAGCTGGGACTAATGATGACACATACAGGAAACAACCAATGACAATACGGGGCGGAGACAGGACATAAACCATAACAAATGCACGTGTCGAAAGTAAACAAAGCCGCGTTTGATGTAGCTTCAGTGTGTCTGTCAGAGGAACTCTGATGGTTTCTCTGATGTAACATCTGATTCTAAATAGCGCTCGGGTGGATGTGATAGGGATCGCTGTTTCAGGAAAGTAATCAGTGATCAAGTGGTGAGATGGCGTGAAGCGGAGTTAATGTTACCGCCTCAAAGTTGATTATTTTCCAATGCCAGTGTGTCCTCGAAGTGTTTTATTCCACAGCAATTTGATAAGGAACCATACAGGGTTTTTTTTTTAACATCTAACTTAGTGGCTTGTGTTGCAGCTATAAACAGTCATTGGTTCACTATACCCCACCCCCCCCTCTCTGTCTCTCTTTCCTCTTTTGAAGTTAATAATCTTTTTTTTTTAGAAAAGTGCTAAACGATAACACTGGTACGAGCGCATGAATATAAAAACCTGTGATTACAGCTGGAAGTACTGTCAGAGCTGCGGTTACAGAAAACTATTCAACACCTTCCAGCCAATCAGAATCGAGAATTCGATTACCGCACCTTATGTTAAAAATATCTCTATTACCTTTTATGGCCTGTAGTGTAGTGTATTATAGATTCTGCATTGTTAAACCAGTTGTCTGATCACCTCTCTGTCTGTCTGTCTGTCTGTCCCTCTCTCTCTCTCACACTCTCTCTCACTCACTCTCTCTCAATCTCTCTCTCACTCACTTTCTCACACTCTCTCTCACTCACCCTCTCTCTCTTTCTCTCTCTCTCTCTCTCTCTCTCTCTCTCTCTCTCACTCACTCTCTCCCTCTCTTTTCTCCTCTCTCTCTTACTCATCTCTCTTTTCTCTCTCTCTCACTTTCACTCTTTTTCTCATTTCTCTCTCTCACTCTTTCTCTCTCACTCACTCTCTCTCTCTCTCTCCTCTCTCTCTCCTCTCTCTCACTCACTCTCTCTTTCTCTCTCTTTCTCTCTCCTCTCTCTCACTCACTCTCTCTCTCTCTCTCTCTCTGCTCTCTCACTCACCTCTCACTCACTCTCTCTCCCTCTCTCTCACTCACTCTCTCCTTCTCTCTCTCTCTCCCTCTCTCTCTCTCTCTCTCTCTCTCACTCTCTCAGTGCGAGGATGTCGCCCTGGAAAGATTGTGCAGATGACGGAGGCGGAGGTGCGAGGGCTGTGTATTAAATCCCGAGAGATCTTCCTGAGTCAGCCAATTCTTTTGGAGCTGGAGGCCCCCCTCAAAATCTGCGGTTGGTATCGCACACAATCACAGTCAAGTTTACTACTTCGTATCATCACCCAAGGGGTTTCATTAGTGCGGCTGAGTCAAGTGATGATATGATATCGATATCGTACTATACTAACATCAAAATAGCATCGTTATTATTGTCACATGTCAGTGCTTTTTTAATTACTCAAGTGATTTTCTTCTTAACACTACCCGTCCACCATGTTTCGCAGATGAGCTCGTAGGTTTCTAAAAATATATATATCGAGATGTAAAATGGGTGCCAGGAAACACAGCTGGAAATGCTGCAGAAGTATGACGTCTCCCAGATATCACAGCCAAAGAACGTTGGAAAAAAGAAACACTGGTTAGAAATAAGGATGTCTTTAAACAATGAATTCCTTTACGCATTATTTAACAGCGGCTTCCTGCGATTTCCGTCCACGCTGTCCATCTCTGCAGCCATTTTTTTTAAGCGTCCCTGTCCTGTTCTATTGTGTGTACAGGTGACATCCACGGTCAGTACACAGACCTGCTGAGGTTGTTCGAGTACGGCGGATTCCCCCCGGAGGCGAACTACCTCTTCCTGGGCGATTACGTGGATCGAGGAAAGCAGTCTCTGGAGACCATCTGCCTCCTGCTGGCCTACAAGATCAAATACCCCGAAAACTTCTTCTTGCTGCGGGGAAACCACGAGTGCGCCTCCATCAACCGCATCTACGGCTTCTACGACGAGTGTACGCACACAAGCACGCTTTAATATACCCTTCGTGCTATTTTTTACCGTTTAGTACTCTGCATAAATTCTGAGATTTGTGAGTACAGAGATAGTGCCACCTGGTGGACAATCACAAGCTATACGCTGAAAAATAAACGGCTGTCTTATTGACTATCACTGTACGCTGTGTTTATGTCTGTATGCGATAATTGATCATTTTATTCACAAATAATTGTGCGGTTTCAGGCAAGCGCAGGTTCAACATCAAACTTTGGAAGACCTTCACCGACTGTTTCAACTGTCTTCCCATCGCCGCCATCGTCGATGAGAAAATATTCTGCTGCCATGGAGGTGGGTTTAAGCGGAAACTATCAATAGCTACGTTTTAATTGACGTAACTGCTCCTTTTAATTGACGTAATGGCTATGACTGACTAACAGAGCTGACTGATTTTAAACGATTCACCGTCCCCACCTTTGCCACAGGCCTGTCTCCTGACCTGCAGTCCATGGAGCAGATCAGACGGATCATGAGGCCCACAGACGTCCCCGACACAGGTACACACTCTCTGAAACGAGGAATTTTAAACATTTGGTCAGCTTCATTTTAGAAAACTCACGAAAGCGCTACAAATATACCAGAATTCAACAGATTTCTATTAAACGTGCGCGATTTGCCAATGATTACAGTTTTTAACATATTACCAAACGACTCATGGTACTTAGAGTTACGTTTAGTGTTTTTTTGACATGTCCGCATAGCCAGTTAGTTCCTGTTAGTACCCGTGATAGAAACGAAAACGTATTCGGACAAGGGCGTTAATAGAAAATGAATGAACAGTACTGTGGTAAAAAGATCTGTAACGTCCGCTGCTTTGATCGGCAGGGCTGCTGTGTGACCTGCTGTGGTCCGACCCGGATAAAGACGTTCAGGGCTGGGGAGAGAACGACCGCGGCGTGTCCTTCACCTTCGGAGCCGACGTGGTCAGCAAGTTCCTCAACCGCCACGATCTGGACCTAATCTGCAGAGCGCACCAGGTGACCGCTCTTCACTCAGTTTATCCCTAAACACCTAAACCTTCAGAAGGATCCTAAAAAGGATATATTTTATGATTTCTGGTATATGTGTGTGTGTGTGTGTGTGTGTATATAAAAATTTTTAAAAAACACGGTTCCGTTTTCTTTTTTTTCCTTTCAATAACGACTCCACTGTGATTGCATTCGAAATACGTACATAAGGTTTGGATGCCATTTCTACAGTATATTGAAAATACATTGGTAGGATTCCTGTTGGACGTTGAGACCCCACCCCCACTCCTGAAACTACGTTGTGGGAGGAGTTTAATGTCCAGCCTACGAAAAATGTAAACAAAAGCCTGAAATACAGAAACTAGCCAGATGTGATATTTTCACACAGCACAATGAGAAGCTAATCTAATTTATTATTATTTTTTATGTGTGAGTATAAATGTGTAATACCGTGCATGTGTGTGACTGCAGGTGGTGGAGGACGGGTATGAATTCTTTGCCAAAAGACAGTTGGTCACTCTGTTCTCAGCTCCGAACTACTGCGGCGAGTTCGACAACGCTGGCGGCATGATGAGTGTGGACGAAACGCTCATGTGTTCCTTCCAGGTATAACGCTCGGGTACACACACGCACTTTTGGAGTTTGCTTGGAGTTAATCATGTGAGAACACTAAGGCTGGGGAATATGATGATACGCTCGAGGTCATACGTTTACATACGCCTTGCAGAATCTGCCAAATGAAATAACAGAAGTTTATATACAGTCCACAAGAAACAATAATAAGTGAATTTACACAAATGAACCTGTTAAAAAGTTTACACACGCTTGATTATTAATACTGCGTGTCGTTACCTGGATGATCCACGACTGTTTTTATGTTCTGTGAGAGTTCTTCATGAGTCCCTTGTTTGTCCTGAGCGGTTAAACTGCCCACTGTTCTTCAGAGAAATCCTCCAGGTCCTGTACATTCTTTACTTTTCCTGCATCTTCTGCATATTTTATGCCTTTCCAGCAGCGGCTATATGATGATGAGATCCATCTTTTCTCACTGAGGACAACCGAGGGACTCGTACACGACTATTACAAAAGATGCAAACGTTCACTGATGCGCAAGAAGGCCACACAATAGATTAAGAGCCAGGGGGGTGTAAACTTTTGAACAGGAGAATCGGTGTACATTGTGATTATTTTGTCTTCTGGGAAACAGGTACATATCTTATCTAGCTTCTGAAAGGCAGTACTAAATTATTATTTATTTATTTTTTACACCGATCATCCTGTTCAAAAGTTTACACCCCCTCCCCCTTGCTCTTAATGTATCGTGTTGCCTTCTTGAGCATCAGTGAATGTTTTCTCAGAAATATCCATGTACGTCTGGACTAGAGGTCGACCGATTAATCAGGCACCGATCGGTTATCGGCAAAAATCCACACAGATCATTTTTCCCGTTTGCGTCCGGGTGTCAGCTGTCAATCTACAGTACAAGAGCGTGATTAAAATAAATAACTAAATAAATAAAAACCATCACTGACTAATTTAGTTATGTTATTTGAAATGTTTTTGATTCATTTCGGATGTCTCCACTTTTATTTGTTATTTGGAGTGTTGATGTATGTCTTTTATTTGCTCTTTAATATTTATTAATAATTAACATATATTAATATTTATCAATCAAACTTTGGTTAAGGTTCTTTACTTCTTTTTTAAATTATTGACTTTAAATTATTGAATGACGTAACATGAAAATTGGAAAAGTACATAAACAAACTGCTCTTTATCATTTTCAATTCGTCCTCATTAGATCCTGAAGCCTTCGGAGAAGAAGGCCAAGTACCAGTACGGAGGGATGAACTCGGGGCGCCCCGTGACTCCGCCCCGCACAGCCGCGCCACCCAAAAAACGGTGAACACTCGAACGACTGACGGCGAAAAGTAGAGCGAGAGAGAAGATTGAACAAATCGGAGGATGAAGTAAAGGCAAGATCGAGTGTCACAACTCCCTCTGCAGTTTCTACCATGATGGAAAAACAATGTAGTTATTATATACACAGCGAGAAGCGACCCTTTCTGCTTTTAAACACTTATTAAACTTTCCCCTCATCTCCTAAACGTTCTTCTGTACTCCTATACTCTTTTCTTTTCTCCATCTTTCAGTCCGAGTCTTTGTCTGTGTAACCAAGTTTTTCAATGAAGTGTTTTGTGGGGGAAAATGTATACTTATTGACACACACACACACACGAACACACACACACACACACACACACACACACACACACACACACACATTAGTCTGTCTGCATATCAGAGTGTTCCACTTTCTTTTTGTTTGGATTTTGTTTTATGACAGAACGATGTACATTGACTAGTTCTTTCTGTTGTTTTTGTTTGTTTGTTTTTTGTTTCATTCTTCCCGACCTGTTTGAGAGAAACAGGAACACGTAAATAAACCAATAACTTCGTCTGGATTTTCAGTAAATAAACCAGAATAGCTGAAAGTGCTGTGTGTGCACTTTTTATTTATTTATTTATTTTTTAATAATTAAAAAAAAGGTTGCAGTTACACAAAAAGGCCAATAGATGTTGCTGTTGAGTGCAATCTACTTCAAATGATGTTTTTCACAATAAATAACACGCTTCACTCGAAGGTAACTACTGCAAGTTAGAAATATTTAATAATAAACAATGTTTAACGATCTTATTAGAACGTTGCTCATGCAAATATTTCTAACAACAAAACAATGTTGTAGGAAGGTTTACCAAACGTTATGTGAAAACGTAAAAAAAAAAAACTTTACAGATAGAGCGTTTTTCATGATATCGTAATAAAAATGTTTTGCTAACGTGAAAATGTTAGCTGGGACGACGTCACCTCACCTGCTAATGGAAATAAAACTTAACAGAGATCATTTTTAATGGATTTTAATGGAAAACTAAACCACATAGTATATATATTCCGGTCCTGTGAGAGACGGAACATGTCCCAAACTGTACGTCATCCTCATGCTTAATCTAGGCTAGGTTACTTAAGGTTAATCAAATTGATACTCTATTTATTAAATTAAATTAAATGCCATTTAATGAATCCACAATGTGTCAAACAATGAGCTGAAAAGGATTTATTTTAGTTAGTTAGCTAGTTCTATTTAAGTTATCCAAAGAGACTGGAGTTTATTATCGGAATAAATATTTCAATTGACAGCTGCCGGAGAACGTTGTCAAATGATTACAAAAGTTTTTGATTTAAAAATTACCGGCCTCACCTTTAGGATTAGCTTCAAAGCTTCCACTGCCATGTTCCAATAACCAATTTTCAAATTCACAGCCGCAGGTGGTTGGAGCAGATTGTGCTCGGAGCGTGCTTGTGCTTGTACTTTCTGGAAAACAGCACGGTAACACGTACCGTTCGGTGCCACTGAATTGATAGCTGAGGCGCTACGACACGCCACATCTGTCGCTCATGTCTACACTTACTTAACAGGCACTTTTCGGAATACATGAAACATGAAATTACACAACATGTCGCTTTTATGATTTATGAGGAGGAGGACTTGGACAGACGGACTTTTTATCCCTGCGCTGCGCCGGAGCTACGGCCTGGTGGCACTGATTAGAGGCCAAGGCCTTTTTCAGAGGGTGGATGCAGGTCAGGAACATAAACATGTCGTATTCCTCAAGCCTGAGGCAGGAGGATGGTCAGGGGCTGCGTCCATACTTCTACTGTAAATAGTGTGCCGAAATAGTACCTCAGAAAGATGAAACGCATCTGAAACCACACTGTGTGTCCTCACGTATACATAGTAGACGTGCAGTGATTCATAGAACACGTCCAGTCCAGACTACACTACTCTACTATGCTGGTACATCCAGTCAAATTCTGCTTAATATCATAATTCTAGTGGTATGGACGGGCTCTAGAATGACCGGTAGCGTTTATCCCCTCTCAGAATACAATTACAGGCATGACTCATGCCACACAATAGAAGAAAGCATGTTAGTTATATTAATGTCAAAGCCGGTTGGCTAACATTAGCTAATATTAATGGTTCTAGATTTGCATAAAAGACTCGGAGTCAGGCCTGAAACCCTCGCTCCTACAATTCTTTGCAGGCATTTTGTTCCATACTTCCTGTCACATTTGAAATGAGCCTTCCACCAACTTCCCCCTTGAATTGCTGAAAGTTAAGGGACCTTTGCATCATAAAGCAGTTCTGTTGGGAGCTCTTTCTGAAACGAAAACACTGTGGTAAGATTAAAATAGAAAAGTATCAACACCTTAATCTTCCATATTGACAAAGGACACACATGCCATGAATGGAGCTCTTGAACTCTGCACGGAATACCGTCCTGCTTTAATACCGCACGTGTTAATGAGCTGACGGATTCAGACTGGGGTGTGGATTGCCTTTTGGTAGATTTCTACAGCTGCTGGAGCGAATCAACCCATAAAACACACTTTACTGGACAGCTGACGGAACTCAGCCACCTGTTTTCCTGGACTGCTTAGCAGGGGTCAAAGGTCAACAAAGCATGCTAGCTTTAAGAAAGACTTAAGGTGAAGGGGGAAGGTTTAGACCTGACCTGCTGCTTCTTACACAGCCTGCTAATGACAGGTAGGCCTGAGTCTCTATGGACACCCACACACACACACACACACACACTCTTTGTGTCTTTGACCTGCTACTGACACACACACACACTTTGTGTCTTTGACCTGCTACTGACACTTATATACACACACACACATACACACACACACACACACAGCCTGAAGTAAACCTGTATTACCATGGAGACACATCCAAATACACACACATACATACACAGTAGCTTGCATAAATATTCGCGCCCTTTGAACAGTTCCACATGAAATTGAAATGGACTTAATTTGGATTGAGTTTCAGGAAGTGAGGTGGGGTGGGCGGTTGTGATCAAAATATTTTCCCAAATTATTTACAAATAAAAAAACATAAGAATGTTATGATTAAATAAGTACGCACACCTGTTGCTGGGAAACCCCCAAATTAGTCCTTGTTACCATTTGAAGTCACACAATTAGACTAAAAAGCAATTCAAGTGTCATATGATCTCGGAAGTTCAAATGGGTGGGGGCTGGGGGAGATATATATATATATATATATATATATATATATATGTGTGTGTGTGCACACACACATACACGCACACCTGGGTGCACATGCACACACTCCATACACACACATTCGCCTTTGTCCTTTTCTAAGAATGCCCTAATGAGGTCATTTCGACTGAAATACCGAAACCCTGTTATTATTAGTCACTAGCTCAGCATGCCACCGTTTTATCAGTTAGCGAACGAGAGGCTATGCAAACAGAAACTCTCCACACGGAGAATGCAGCTCTGTGTCTTGCCGCATGCCTCGCTTCATGGCATCACAAGATAATCTCTCACAGATCGCCGTTCTGTCACATTCCTGATGAGAGACCAAAAGTGTTAGACATGTTTGGTATGTGCCACAGCTCACCTTTCCATCATTCCACAGACTACAGTTATCAGGCTTCTTTGTTGATGATGGCCTTCACAGTGTTCCATGGTACGTCTGAATGTTTCGGAAATTTTCCGTAAACCTCTCCTGTTCAGTTCCTGACCGTGAGATACCATGCATGCTTTGGAAACTCTTTGAAGACCATGGCTTCAGTGGTCAGACGAAACCGCGAAGATGTGAAGAAAATTTAACAGAAGCAGCTGTACGATAATTACTTTTGATCACGAGCTTGAATGTGATTGGGTCATTCTGAACACAGCCACATCCGCAATTATAAAAGGTTGTGCACATTTCTACAACCAGGTTATTGTACGTTTTTTTTTTTATTCCCCCATCCCATAATGTAACTGATTGTTTTTCACATCAGTTTTAGACAGACATAATTTATCTTGGTTTCCTTTTTTTTCTTGGTAAATGGTAAATGTGCACTTATATAGCGCTTTTATCCAAAGCGCTTTACACTGTGTCTCATTCACACACTCACACACCAACGGTAGCAGAGCTGCCATGCAAGGTGCTAGCTTGCCATCGGAGCAACTTTGGGGTTCAGTGTCTTGCCCAAGGACACTTCGGCATGTGGGGTCACCCGGGCCGGGAATCGAACCGCCAACCCTACGATTGGTGGACAACCCACTCTACCAACTGCGCCACAAAATAGCAGCTCTTGGCAGTTTTAAGTTTTTTAAAACTTCAATTGAAAAAACTGCCATTTTAACAGGGGTGTGTAGACTTTTTTATATCCACTGTACTTGTATGCACTCGTGAAAAAAATAATGCATGCATATATCGTGTTATTTATATGTTATTTAGTGTTAATCTGACGGCTGATGGCTTCGAACAGTTTGGGGAAGGCCCAAGTTTGGGTGTGATGGCCGGACATCTACAAACCTTTATCCGTGTAGAGTATGGTACTCTCAAAGAGACATTGCACACCCGTAGGCACTGGTATATACAGGTATTTATTACCATTATGACTAATTAGGACTTGCTGCAGGCCAAATAGCAATTTGTCGACTTTCAAACAACAACAATGTAGTGCCCTTAGTAAATAATACTTATCTTATGTTAGGCACCATTAACGAGCCATGAGGTAATCTTGGCATAACTGTGAAACACTTGAAAAGGTATCTAAAGGAATATTCCAGTGTAGCGTACACTCATTAGGAACACAATTCGCTGGTTCAAGCTGGCAGGAAGCCTTTAGTACCTCAAATAACCACTCTTTACAACTGAGGTGAGCAGAAAGGCATGTCAGTATCCTCAACACATTAAAGCATGAGGCAGATGGACTGCAACAGCAGAAGACCACATGGGGTTCCACTCCTGTCAGTCAAGAACAGGAATCTGAGCCAACAATGGCCACAGGTTCACTCAAGAGACTGCTGTATATTCAAAATGATGTTTGTTGGAGTCAGATCTTGTCGTTTGCTTGCAGCGAGTCGTGAAGGCCTGGTCGCCTCCAACAGCAACACTGGAACACTCATGATCGGATGTGTAGGTGGACGAAATCCTGCTAGTACAGAAAGGTGAAAGTTTTGCTCTTTGCATCAAATAATGGAAGTAGTGACTGAGATCAAATGTTGTGCTCACACCCTTGACGGAAAGATTACCAACAAAAGAATTTAGTCTTTTATGCGATTAGTATATGATTGCCTTTAAGTATTAACCACGTCAATCACTTCAAATGTAACATCATGGAAAAAGGGAACACACCTCCATAGACATGAATCAGTGGGAGAGAGTTGAGGGTGGTTCTGCGTCACTGAAATGCTCTTGGAAGGGCTGGGTCTTGAAAGCTGGAACATGATCTCCAAAAAAAAAAAAAGAGGAATATAGTGATTTTCCAATGATTTTTACATTTAGTGTGCTATTTGGGAAGTCGTGCGGCATACTTAGTTCTAGCAGTCATGTAAAGTAGCCCAATTCTCAAACCTTAGTGGGGTTCTCAGTTGCCAAAAGTCTTAAAATTAAATTCATTAAAAACTATTCAAAAACATTTGGGGATGAAATTAAAGGAATCATTGAAGGGACCTTCCTTTATAGGTTGGGTGAACCAGCAATGAAGGATTCGCGCACACAACAGCTGAGAAAACCAGAGTGTATTAATGAGAACCATCTAGGTTCCTCAGGATTACTATTACCCTTGATTCAGAGTTGTAGCAAAGGGACACAGTTTTTTTCTCATCCATCTGTTTTTGGTATTGTAGCCTGGGAAACACAAAACCTAGTGGTGTTCTAAATTGTTGCTTGTGAATGAGTTTTTCAGATGAACTTCTGGCCTGAGCAGGTTACCAGAGACATGGGACTTGAACAGAGCTTCCCAGGTTTCTGCAAGCGCAAGCAGCAGCGTAGCCAGAAAGGTTTCCATTTTCAGTTTGAGTCTGAAAAAACATGTGGATTGTGTAAGAAGAGAGATGAAGATACAACGAAGACGTGCAAACACAAGTAACCAAGATTCGACAGCCACTCAGTCGATTTCATATTAAGACGACGACATCATGTGAAAACTTGCATAACGCCCACATACTGGCAAAACAAATCCCTCTCCAATCACCTGTACGGTCTTATAATGCCTACTCATACATCAAGTTTTATCAGCTGTGTTTTAAGTGCATTGAATGGATTTTAAGAAAATTCAGGGTAGGTGAAGCAAACTTGTCCGAGCTCATTTTAGAAAGTGACTACAGTCCGTGTAACAAGGTCATTTAAGGATACGTTCAAGTAGATACCCATGGGCATATTTCAAATCTGGCATAGACCTGAAATAAACAAATACAAAGCTAGCATAAAGTTTATGTGTACTAAAGGAAAGCTAGTATAGGATGAAATGTACAAATGGAATGCTTGCATAGAGAGGAAATGTACAAAAGAAAACTAGCATAGAGATTAAATGTGTGAAAGGAAACTAGTATAGAGATTAAATGTACAAAAGGAAACTAGCATAGAGATTAAATGTGTGAAAGGAAACTAGCATAGAGATTAAATGTACAAAAGGAAACTAGCATAGAGATTAAATGTGTGAAAGGAAACTAGTATAGAGATTAAATGTACAAAAGGAAACTAGCATAGAGATTAAATGTGTGAAAGGAAACTAGCATAGAGATTAAATGTACAAAAGGAAACTAGCATAGAGATTAAATGTACACAAGGAAATTAGCATAGAGATGAAATGTACACAAGGAAATTAGCATAGAGATGAAATGTACACAAGGAAACTAGCATAGAGATTAAATGTACAAAAGGATAGCTAGCATAGAGATGAAATGTACACAAGGAAATTAGCATAGCGATGAAAAGTACAAACGAAAGCTAGCATAGAGATGAAATGTACAAAAGGAAATTAGCATAGTGATGAAATGAACAAAAGAAACCTAGCATAGAGAGGAAATGTGTGAAAGGAAACTAGCATAGAGATAAAATGTACAAAAGGAAACTAGCATAGAGATTAAATGTACAAAAGGAAACTAGCATAGAGATGAAATGTACACAAAAAACTAGTATAGAGATGAAATGTACACAAGAAAACTAGTATAGAGATGAAATGTACACAGGAAAACTAGCATAGAGATGAAAGGTACACAGGAAAACTAGCATAGAGATGAAAGGTACAAAAGGAAAGCTAGCATAGAGATGAAATCTGCGAAATGCAAAGCTAGCATAAACTTACAAAAGGAAAGCTAGCATAGACATGAGATGTACACAATGCAGGGCTAGCATAGACATGGATTGTATGAAACTTTATATTTGTATGGAAATATATAAAATTGTGCGAATTGTACGTATGAATACAACACGCTGGTCGTTGTGATATGTCACATGTCCAAACTAATACAAACGAGTATACAAGCCATAGTTCATATGTTGTTTTGTCGAAATATTAAAACGTTGTTGTGCCTTATACGGTGTAAGTGCACACACATACTCACACCCGTACACAAACCCATGAACCGTGCAATGGGATTAAACAGAGCACGCCATTGCAGACAGGTCTGATTTTCTTAGATGGGGTCTCGCTCGAATGCGCCATTATTTCAGCGGCAACAAACCAACACACCTTGGCACGATCATAAGAACGGCAAGGTGTTTCAGACAGTTTGGCTTATATGAGGTGTCTCTTATCTGCCAGAGGATTAAATTTTAGAGAACATAAGAAGCCTGAGGCTTTCTGTCAGCACCGCAGCCGAGGTGTCTGCAGAGACAAACATGCATGCACATTGTATTGTAACCGGATGATCGGGTTTCGGCTCAATCGTTCCAAGGTTCAGAGGTCAAATGTGAGAAAGACTTGGTATAAATGCAGGGACACAGACGAGGGGAAAAGTTAATGAGCTACTCAGTATGGGGAATATTTCTTGTGGGTGTGGTTGCGTCTGCTAGTGTAGGTTTTCATACATTTCTACAATGCCTTAATTAGTTTAACCTTCTGCACTCAATCAACCTGTTGCTTTATGTGCCAAAGGTGATAGTGTTTTACTGTGTGTGTGTGTGTGTGTGTGTGTGTGTGTTAAAATATGTCCTCATAGGATTAGTCATTTCCAATGTGAATCTCAAATTTACAGGCAAGGTTAAAAAAAAATTATAGTTGACTCCAAAAGTATTAGTACCCTTCAAAATACGGGGCAAAAAAATGACGGAAGATATTTGCATCGAATTGCTCTTAGGAAAAACTTTTAACCCTATATTTCTTATAATTTCAATTAATTCATTATATTATTTCATTAATTATTATAGTTAATTTGTATTTTATTTATGCTTATACACTCTCTCTCTCTCTCTCTCTCTCTCTCTCTCTCTCTCTCTCTCTCTATATATATATATATATATATATATATATATATATATATATATATATATATATATATATAACACACACAGTGCTGTGAAAAAGTATTTGTCCTATCCTGATTTCTTCTTTTTAAAATTGTTTCAGAAATTACATCCAAATTTAAAACCAAAGCACCTACAATTTGCATTCATAATGGAGTTCAGCTGGACTAAATACACCCAGGCCTGATTACTTCAAACCCACTGCTAACCCAGAAGAACATTAAGACTTGACTGAATTTTGCCAAAACACACCTTGATGATCTTCAAACCTTTTGGGAGAATGTTCTGTGGATTGATGAGTCGAAAGTGGAACTGTTTGGAAGACAGGTTTCCCGGTAAATCTGGCGTAAACCAAACACAGAATTCCACATAAAAAGAACATCATACCTACGGTCAAGCATGGTGGCGGAAGTGTGATGGTGCAGGGATGCTTTACTGCTTCAGGACCTGGACAACTTGCAGTAATTGAGGGAAACATGAATTCTGCTCTCTACCAGAAAATCCTAAAAGGAGAATATCCGGTCCTCAGTCCGTAAGTTGAAACTCAAGTTCAACTTGATCTGCGGTCTGAACTGAAGACATGCGCACAATAAAAAGAAATGAAAATAATGTAAAATATTCTGCAGGTTTTGGTGCTCCTCAGGGACATCTTCAGCAAATATTCATTGGATGCTGGCAGCTTTGAAACCAATATACTTTTTGACTCAAGCTCAAAACTGCACGTGTGATTGTTTTGACATGTTTTTGGTCATTGATTCAGAAGTTGACTGTTTATTATTTTGCTTTTGGTTCTTTATATACATCCATCACTATGCATAATGAGTGCTAATACACTACTGGGGAGGCTCCACCAATTATGGAAATACAAATAATTTTGAAACCAGTGTTTTCAGGGAAAAAAATACAGCAATTCAGAAAATGTTGTGGTTTGAATTAAAAGTAAACAGTGTTCCCTTGTGTTTCCGCTCATGTGTTATGGATGGAAATAATGATAAAATAATTACCGTATCTTTTTCCCCAGCAGCCGTTACTCATTACAATAAATTCAAACGAGGACTCATAAATAATTGTCAAATAATAATGTTGGTACACACCCTTCACAAATTCCAGGGTGTCTTTTTTAATTTTTTTCCCCAACTGATAAACAGGCAAAATACTAACAGGTTATAGTACTCGGGTACACAAGACCTGCGTGCTCTCTCTCTCTCTCTCTCTCTGTGTCTGTCTCTCTCTCTGTCTGTCTGTCTCTCTCTCTCTCTCTCTCTCGCTCTCTTTCACTCTTTCTCACTCTGTCTCTCTCTCTCTCTCTCTTTCACTCTCTCTCACTCTGTGTCTGTCTCTCTCTCTCTCTCTCTTTCTCTCTCTGTGTCTGTGTGTGTATGTGTGTATGTGTGTGGTTAACTGTCACCTTTAAGATAATACTTTGGTCTGTGCACTACATCCACAAACCGCTGCATTGTTGGAGTTCATGAATAAGTGATAAATGTCTCTCATACAAAAGCCCTTTTGAAATGCGACACCTCCTACAGATGAAAATGTGTAAAAACAAATTGCTATTCAGATTTGCTCTTTTCTCCTCCAACCAACTAGGTCTTGAAGAAATAATTACAGCCTATACAGTCAGCACCAGAAATATTTGGATAATGTCACAATTTTTGTAATTTGGCCTCTATACACCATCACGATAGATTTGAAATGAAGCAATCAATATTTAATTGAAGTGTAGACTTTCAGCAAAGGGATTCAAAAAAAATATTGCATTAACAGTTTAGGAATTACAATTATCCAGAGTCCATCCGTTCTCACAGGCTAAAGTAATTGAATAAATGGATAATTGACTGATAAGCCGTTTCATAGCCAGGTGTGGTTTGTTTCCTCATTATTTCATGGCAAATTAAGAAAATGAAAGGTCTGGAGCTGATTCCTGTTCATAGAAACTCTCAGTATGCTGTCCAAAGAGGTTTCAATGCAAGTGAAGGAGGCCATCATTAGGCTGAAAAAGAGAGACAGCAGAATCATTATGAGTGGCCAAATCAACAATTTACATTCCTAAAATGAAGGAGAGAACTGGCGAGCTCAGCAACACTAAAAGGCCTGGAAGACCATGGAAGACATTATAAAGAGGTTGATTGCAGAATTGTTTCCTTAATAAAAAAAAGAACATCGAGCTAAGTCAAGAACACTCTCGAGGAGGTAGGCATATCATTGTCAAAGTCTGCACTCAAGAGACACCTTCATGAATGTAAACACACAATGCAATGTTACACAAGTATTTGAGTATTACAGGTACATCTGTAAACTAACTCACAGGTGTGAACTGCCTTTTCATAGAATATCAGTGGACTCTTTCTGTTTTAGTTATTCTATATAAGACTTAGTTATCTTTAGTTATGTCATGTTTAGTTTTAAACAAAAGATGTATGAGTAATTGGCTAGTCTGGTTTGGTGGCTGGACCAGTTTCCCATTTGGTATCTGATATAGCCAAGGAATATTTAGAAATGTTAACTAGCTAGGCACCTAATTTAGCTAGTCTATGCTGTTTATTTAGCATAGTCATAATCATTCTTGCTTTACACTACCTAAAGCAGGTAATGAATTAAAATTGAAGTCTAGAGCAAAAAATGGGATGTACCACCTAAAAACAAAGAATAAAAGATGATAATATTTTGTTTTGTTGAAAGTATTGCATACATTACATGTCTGGCTTTCTATTAAGAATGTAGACTAGACAGGATGTGTTGAGAATTGTGAAAAATAAGGAGGAGGAAAAAGCTCATGATGACTTTCATGCTGTAGTGCCCCATTAAAGTGAGAACTCCCTAATTAAAGTCTTTAACAAGCTGCTTCTGAGAATATTCGCCCATTTCCCATACAGTGAGACGGAAGTCATTTTAAGTGTGAAACGAACAAAAGTGCCTATAGCATCTCCTTTTGTATTTTAGTCATAGAATCTAAAGTATTCCGTTTCAGAAACAAGCTTACATGACCTCCAATCTAGTGCGGAGTTTGAAATTCAGATAGGCAACCCTAGGCTAATGTTGCTAATAAAGTCATGAACCTAATTTACTTCTAGCACAAACTACAAGCCTAAATTACACCCACAAGCCTCAAACAGCGTTGTCGGCTTGTTCAGTCATTTGAAACAGACGTGTTTATGCTTACTATATGAAACATAATGTGTAAAATGAGACCAAAGACTTCTCAGGGCTGAAAACAACAATAACGACAACAACAAAACAGGACTAGCAGCCATTTTGAAGCCAGAATGACTGAGATTTTCCTCAGCTTCATATCACTCCAGGAAAAGAGGTTATCTAAAGCAGTGGTTCTCAAACATTTTGTAGGGTGCATCTCTTTGTGGCTCACTGGAGTTGTCAAATTGTTTACTCGTTTTGCCTTTGTTTTAATTTCTGAAACTATTTAGTATATGAGACACAAAAACAGAAGAAATCAGGATGGGGAAAATACTTTTTCACAGCACTGTATACTAATCCCTACATTTAGAGATCAAGGCTGTGAGGGTTCTCCAGGCATTTTTTCCCCCACATCCAACTCTGTGTTCTCAGATATTTTACCTAAAGCGACCTGTGACCCCACTCACTATGCTTGAGTCTCTCTCAGTCCCTGTTTACTCACATCACAGAGCCATTCAGAAATTTTGTTATGGCTATAACAATAATTGGTGTAACTGAAAACTATTACAAGCACACACACAGCTTACAGATTCACATAATTAAATTCTATATACGCAACTAATGTATCAGTTAATGATAACACTTGTATGACTGGGAATAAAATCAAATGCACCACATCTAGCATAACTAAGTGTGTGTGTAATGACTTCCCTTGGAGACTGCATGGCTGATGGAAACAGCATGCATCCATGCCTCATTCAACATTTAACATTTAGCTCCTAGTGGCATTTATAGTCTCATTCTCCACCCCTAAGCACCAACACTAACCACAAGATTTTTTTTTTACACACACACATGAGAAAGGCATTATGGGATGTGAAAATGGTTTGAATGGCTTTCCAAGCTTAATCATGTCTAGCTGACTCCTTAACTGTAGCTTCAGTTGAGAGTATTGTACATAGGATTTCGACCAAATTTGATCCAAATCTTCAGTAGGACTCTGACTGGTTATCGCAAAAAGTCTCTAACAACCACTCGTTATCCTCTAACTTGATGCAGCTGAATGGATCATGTGTTGCTCATTATGATGAACCATTTGTTTTTATAAATATATTACACTGTAAAATGTGGTGTTTTATTTGTTTGTGCTTATTATTCTGTTTCAGATGATCAGATCAGATTGTATAAAGAAATCCAGACAAATTGCAGTTACTCACAAAATGGTCATATAACTCAGTTAGACATGACTGTTTTTTTTTGTGTGTGTCTGTGTGTGGACTCACTTGGAGCCACTCCTATGGTGATAAACTGACAGTGTACAAAACGGAGTCAGTGTCTGAAGTCAGTTTGCATGATTTTTTTTTTGTGCTCCCACATGCATGTGGCAGTCATTCATCAACGCAGAAAAAACAAGGATTTGTATATTTTAGCCAAATGTTACTGATTTATTACTGCTTCCATCTGCAAATATTTCGAAGAGCGAAAACATTTTCATAACATTGAATGGAGCCTGTCCACTGCTGTTATGATGATGCTAATTTCTGCCAACACAGCTTTAGAATTAGGTTAGCAGTAAGATGATGATGGCGATGTACTTTGAGCTACATGAGAAATATCCTTCAAGGGGAATGAAAATGGCCTTATACTCAAGAGGATATGGAAATTATTGTGATATATATATATATATATATATATATATATATATATATATATATATATATATATATATATATATATGTATATATATATTACACACATGTGCTGGTCATATAATTAGAATATCATCAAAAAGTTGTTTTATTTCAGTAATTCCATTCAAAAAGTGAAACTAGTATAATGTATACATTCATTACACACAGACTGATATATTTCAAGTGTTCATTCCTTTTAATTTTGATGATTATAATTGACAACTAATGAAAACCCCAAAATCAGTATCTCAGAAAATTAGAATATTGTGAAAAGGTTCAATATTGAAGACACCTGGTGCCACACTCTAATCAGCTAATTAACTCAAAAAGGCCTTTAAATATTCTCTCAGTCTAGTTCTGCAGGCTACACAATCATGGGGAAGACTGCTGACTTGACAGCTGTACAAAAGACGACCATTGACACCTTGCACAAGGAGGGCAAGACACAAAAGGTCATTGCTAAAGAGGCTGGCTGTTCACAGAGCTCTGTGTCCAAACACATAAATAGAGAGGCAAAGGGAAGGAAAAGATGTGGTAGAAAAAAGTATACAAGAAATAGGGATAATCGCACCCTGGAGAGGATTGTGAAACAAAACCCATTCAAAAATGTGGGGGGGATTCAGAAAGAATGGACTGCAGCTGGAGTCAGTGCTTCAGGAATCACCACGCACAGACGTATGCAAGACATGGATTTCAGCTGTCGCATTCCTTGTGTCAAGCCACTCTTGAACAAGACACAGCGTCAGAAGCGTCTCACCTGGGCTAAATAAAAAAAGGACTGGACTGCTGCTGAGTGGTCCAAAGTTATGTTCTCTGATGAAAGTAAATTTTGCATTTCCTTTGGAAATCAAGGTCCCAGAGTCTGGAGGAAGAGAGGAGAGGCACAGAATCCACATTGCTTTACTTTACACAAGTCCAGTGTAAAGTTTCCACAGTCAGTGATGGTTTGGGATGCCATGTCATCTGCTGGTGTTGGTCCACTGTGTTTTCTGAGGTCCAAGGTCAATGCAGCCGTCTACCAGGAAGATTTAGAACACTTCATGCTTCCTGCTGCTGACCAACTTTATGGAGATGCAGATTTAATTTTCCAACAGGACTTGGCACCTGCACACAGTGCCAAAGCTACCAGTACCTGCTTTAAGGACCATGGTATCCTGTTCTTAATTGGCCAACAAACTCGCCTGACCTTAATCCTATAGAAAATCTATGGGGTATTGTGAAGAGGAAGATGCGATACGCCAGACCCAACAATGCAGAAAAGCTGAAGGCCACGATCAGAGCAACCTGGGCTGTCATAACACCTGAGCAGTGCCACAGACTGATCGACTCCGCATTGCTGCATTAATTCAGGCAAAAGGAGCCCCAACTAAGTATTGAGTGCTGTACATGCTCATGCTTTTCATGTTCATACTTTCGGCCAACATTTCTAAAAATCCTTTTTTTGTATTGGTCTTAAGTATCATCAAAATTAAAAGGAATGAACACTTGAAATATATCAGTCTGTGTTATACTACATTATACTAGTTTCAGTCTGTGTTATACTACATTATACTAGTTTCACTTTTTGAATGGAATTACTGAAATAAATAAAATTTTTGATGATATTCTAATTATATGACCAGCACGTACGTGTGTGTGTGTGTATCTATCTATCTATCTATCTATCTATCTATCTATCTATCTATCTCATATGCTATATTTGGATGAAGGTTTAGTGGAAAGAACACCCTTCTCCCTGAAATAACTGGAAGCCTGATAACTGTGGACTTTATTTGTCCTGTGTACTTCATACTCCTGCCCTTCCTGCTCACACACCTATTAAATGAAAGGAAAAACCTCCTGATCCAAGAATTTCGTAATGATGTTAAAAACAAATAGTATAGCTCCTATTCATAACTGAATTATATTTTGTTTAGATCAAATCTGGTCAGAACACGCATAAATACATTCTGACTAATGTATTTGTATTCAGTTATCTTTTAATATATTCAGTCCAATTCAAAAGTATTGGAACACCAAGGTCTGTTCCTTTGTCTTGCCTATACACTGAATACCTTTGGGTTCGAGATCAAAAGATGAATATGAGATGACAGATCAGAATTTCAGTTCTCATTTCCTGATATTTACATCTAGATGTGTTAAACAACTTGGAACATGATCCATATTGTGGCAGACCACCCAAATTTTAAGTGAGCAAAAGTACTAGAACAGAGACTTAAAGTAAATTAAAATAAATAACACTTAATATTTGGTTTGCATATCCCTTGCTTGAAACAACTGCATCAAGTCTGTGACTCACTGACATCACTAAACTGTTGCATTTTTCTTTTGTGATGCTTTTACGGCAACTTCTTTCAGTTGTATGTTTGTTTCAGGGGTTTTTCCATTCAGAGAAAGTTTCATTAGGTGAAATGCTGCTCAGTTGGCTTAAGGTCTGGTGATTGTCTAAAATCTTCCACTTTCCCCCCTGATAAAGTCCTATGTTGAGTTCGCAGTGTGTTTTGGATCATTGTCTATGCTGCATGATAAAAGTTCTCCTGATTCATTTTGATGCATTTCTCCGTAAATTCTAAGACACCCTTCTGAATTCATTCTGCTGCTCCAATCAAGAGTTCCATCATCAATCTAGATTAGTCAGAATGTTCGAGAAACAGCCATGCAAGCCCAATCCATGACACTACCTCCACCATGCTTCAAAGATGAGCTTGTATGTTTTGGATCATAAGCAGATCCTTTCTTTCTCCACGCTAGGACCTTTCCATCACTTTGGTAGAGGTTAATATTGGTTCCAGAACTTTTATGGCTCATCTCTGTATTTCTTTGTGAATTTCAATCTGTCTTTCTGATTCTTACTGCTGATGAGTGGCTTACATCATGTGGTATGGCCTCTATACTTCTGCTCTCAAAGTCTTCAAATCCCGGATTGTGACACCTTCACCCCTGCCCTGTGGAGGTTCTTGGTGATGTCCCTGATTGTTTTTTGGGGGGGTTTTCTTCACAGCTCACTCAATGTTTCCGTCATCAACTGCTGTTTCTCTTGGCTGATCCGTTCCATATCTGGTTGTTAGTGGACAAGTGGTTTCTTTCATAGTCAGGATATTCCAAATTGTTGCATTGGCTATGCCCAATGGTTGTGCAGTAGCTATGATTTAGATTTTTCCCTCTTTTCTCAGCTTCAAAATGGCTTCCCATAGACAGTTCTCTGGACTTTATGTTGGTTCATCTTATTTAACAATAAATGCAGTCTTCCCAGGCAAAACCTAGGGCTCAAACAAAGAGTAGATATTTCAAACTATTAATTCTTTAAACAATCAATTTAACAGGGCACACCTGGGCATTAAGAAACACCTGTCGGTCACATTTCAATATTTTTGATTACTTGAAAAAATGGGTGGGTTCAAACAAAAGTGCCATGTTCTAAGTTGTTTAACACCTCTAGAAGTAAATATGAATAAATGAACGCTGAAATTCCGATTTGTCGCCTCATATTAATTTTTTAATTTCAAACCCGAATGTCATTTTGTATAGCAAAAACCACAGAATTAGCCTTGCTGTTCCAATACTTTCAGCAGGGGCTGTACTGTATATTTGGTTCTACCTAGAATTTTGAAAAAGCAGAAGAAACTGCAATTTCATTTGAACTAATTAGTTCTTTCTGTGGCCATGAAACAAGAAAGCAACATCAAGTGGCATCAAGACAAGACCTTGCAGCTGAATTTGTGACTCAGATCTGAACCCCAATGACAGGGTGCGATGTGGTTCAGCTGAGTAACGCCTAAATGATTTAACATCAGTGGTCTTTTTGTGGTTTCATACGGTATAATTACATGACGCAGACATCTCTTATAGCCCCACTAAACATGCTATCAAGCTGTCAAAACAAAAACAAGCAGGTGTTGACACATACTGTGCTCTCCACTAATATTGGCACCCTTGGTAAATATGAGCAAAGATTGCTGTGAAAAATTTTGTTTAATCTTTTGTTTAAAAAATTCACAAAAATACTTTGCTCTCATGGATATCAAACAATAAGAGCAACATGGGTTTATAAAAAATATCTTTGTTAAATATAGACGTGCAACAACTATTGTTACCCTTACAAATTCATATGAGAGATATCAATGGGAATATACTTCAAATATATTTTAATTTATTTATTTTAGCACACCTGGGTGACTAGGAACAGGAAATTGTTGAACCTGTTTCACAGTATAAATACGAGGTAACACACAGGCCAAACTCCCTTATTCTTTCATAACAATGGGTAAGACATACAGGAATATAGCTGTGATGTGCGGCAAAAGGTTGCTGAGCTTCACAAAATGGGAAGTGGCTATAAGAAAATAGCACACGCATTGAAAATGCCCCTTTCCACCATCAGAGCAATAAATAAGAAGTTCCAGTCCACTGGAAATGTTATGAATCAACCGGGAAGGGGACGTGCGTCTATATTTATCCTAGTCCCCTTACTTGAAACCCATAGACAACCTGTGGGGTGAACTGAAGAGTAGAGTCTGCCAGCACGGTCCTCGAAATGTGAAGGACCTGGAGAGATTCTTTATGGAGGAAAAGTCTCAGATTCCTTTGCCATGTATTCTCCAACCTAATCAGGCATTATAGGAGAAAAACTCAGCGCTGTTATCTTGGCAAAGTGAGGTGGCAAAAAGTATTGACTGAATGAGTTCAAATAATGTTTGCGCACCTATATTTAACAAAGTTTTTTTTTTTATAAACCTGAATTGTTTATAATTGTTGGAAATCCATGAGAGCAGAGTATTTTTGTAAATTTATTTATTTCAATTTATTTTTTAAACAAAAGATCAAAGGTTGAACCATAAAGAGAAATTTTTTCACAGCCACCTTTGCTCATATTTACCAAGGGTGCCAATATTAGTGGAGGGCACTGTAGACATAAGAGCTGATATCGGCTTATACGGCCACTTTAGCTGTTGCTCAGATTAGCATGAAGGGCTGACGGTGTCCGTCACATTCGCATGTCTTAACGATTTGTGAAGCTTCCCAAGTGACTCAGTGCTTAACACTTGCTATAAAAGGATGCAACAACAAACAGGCGGTTTCCGACGATCCGTCCAGCCAAAGTTAAATAAACAACGATCTGAAGTCCACTTAATGCTTCTGTGATGTAACCTCCTGTGTGCCAAATCCTGCAGTTTGCTGTGATTTTAATAAATTGAGCACTGACATCCTTTTGTCGCATCATTCTAATGGAAATCGATATGAACACACTGATTGGCCCATTTCAGCAGTGTCAAATCAATGGCTGTCTATTTACTGTAGGGATCAGCAGCAGTGTCCGTTCTGACACACTTTAACAAAAGTTTAATCAATCATCATTTGCTCTTAATGACCTTATTACAAGAGTACTCTGGGGGGGAAGAAAAAAAAAGTTCTGGTGGATGAACGGTTAAAGATTTCCCTGGATCTCAGAATTTTTGTAGTGTGTTATGCGGGCCATTAAAATACCTGTTAAAAACTTGCCATGAAAACATGAACCTTTTGATGCGTTAATCAGGGCAGCGAAGTGTGTTCATGAACACGATCAAAGCCTCGCCTTGCCCCGGTATAAAAGCATAGCGTCAGTTTCAGCTGTGCTCGCAGCCCTGTCACTGATTTATTGAAGTCTCCCACACACTGGTATTATTATCTTATCGCCTCAGCAGGGGCTTAGAAGCTTTACGAAGTTTGCATGAAATGTCACGCCAGAGCATTCTCTTCTGATGACATGGTTAGGGCACCTCAACCTGGAAAGTCTGTACTGTATGCGTGGTGGTGAATGCTTAAGTACAGTTCAGTGCAAAAGTTTGCATGTCCCATTGTTTTTGAATGGGGAAAATCTTGTAATGGAATCGAATTAAATAAAGCTCAAAGTGAAATGTGGATGTATTTTGAAAAAAACACATTGATCACTAAAAATATTGTAAAATTAGCAGAACAATTTATTTTTTATTTTATTTAATTTTTTTGCCATGACCTGATTTAAAGGAGGCAATGTCCTGAAGACATTGTAATATGTTACCGACACTGGATACTTGTTTCTATAAATATTTGATAAACATCTTACAGGAAAATCCATATCACCATATCAAATATAATGTTTATTTGTTACGTAATGGCACATCTTAGTAATGTGTAGCATCCATCATCCATCAAATCCCTATGAATTAGGTGCTACTATAGTAACACATTACCATCAACCTGTGATTTGGACTGTAGACTGCACTATTGTCTGTATGTTTTTTTATTTATTTTTTTTATTATAGAGAACTAATCAATACCTTCTGACTAATTGGGACCATATACCAGCTGTATATGGTCGAAATGACCACATTGACTTGACAATCAGGTTTGATTATGGGCTGACTAGTTTCTTGCTGCCAAGCAAGGATGAACAAGTAACCAATTAAGCCACATTTTATATTTTCATGCTCTCTTATTATTTAAAAAAAATACAAGAAAACGTCCCATCTAATGATGTTTAGCAACAAATTTATAAAGTATGTCTTCCTACCTCCACTGTATTGGTTGAACACAGTAAAGTGGTGAACTGGAAGTCATAAACCTGTGGTTAATCTTTAACTTACTATAGTGCCATTTATACAGTACATATGAGTAAAGGTGTTATATAAATACACACACACACACACACACACACACACACACTTCACCTAGCATGGCTAATTTGACAGGGGAAGACTTGATCAGAACGTTGGCATCTAGACCTGCGTGAAGTTGGCCCCCCCACCAACACAAAACGTCAGCAAAATAGTCTCAATCGTTTGTGCTTCGTTTGTGCCTTTAAAATTTTCGTTTGTGCTGCTTCGGTTCCGGAGATATTAAAGGAATATTCAAAGGTCATTCTGGGGTCACCCAGCCCCCCCCACATGCTTCAAATTAACCCGAAATGGTCTCAATCGTTTGTGCTTCGTTTGTGCTGTTAAAAGTTTCGTTTGTGCTGCTTTCGTTTTTAAGATATTAGACATTTAATTATGGCGCGGTGACGTCACCAGCCCCCCACATGCTCCAAATTAACCCAAAATAGTCTCAATCGTTTGTGCTGGTTTGTGCTCCGGAACCGAAGCAGCACAAACGAAACTTTTATCAGCACAAACCAGCACAAACGAAGCACAAACGATTGAGACTATTTTGAATGAACTTGGAGCATGTGGGGGGCTGGTGACATCACCGCACCATAATTAAATGTCTAATATCTTAAAAACGAAAGCAGCACAAACGAAACTTTTAACGGCACAAACCAGCACAAACGGAGCACAAACGATTGAAACTATTTTGAATGAACTTGGAGCATGTGGGGGGCTGGTGACGTCACCGCACCATAATTAAACGTGCACATGCCTGTAAAACCATAACAGCCCGATTTACACGTAATTGTAAGAACAGAATTTCTGCACATATCACACAGCCAAAGTGGCTTTGATCTCTTGGATGGCAGTGTTTGAAATAACGATTAGCATCAGTGGTTAAAGGAATTAGCAAGGAATCATGATGATCAAACACTGCATTAATTCAAGCTTTCCAAACCCAAGATCACTGACTGCGTCTTTAATCACTGTCTCACACATTGAGATTTTCTCAATACGCCTACTGGAATTTAGATACTAACGCTTTTATTTTTTAAACCCAAGCCTCTAAATCCAATCCAAACTCCAAATTGAGCCCTTACCATAGACAACATATGGTATCCTTTTCCCCAGACTTATTTGAATGGATTCTCTGAGCGTAGGAAAGCACTGGCTGTCTGTCGTCTCCTTTGGTGGGCCGCCGTGGAATCCCGAGCATGCGATGTATGACAAAGAATTTGACGATCTTCCCACGGGAGTGCGTGCTTGAATATACAACAAGTGTCATAGAGTCACATCTGCAACTTGACCGAGTGTCATACTAGCAAGTCTGAACCATGCTAGCAAGATTGAGTTACAAAACATTAGATTCATAGGAGGCTTAGTTGTGATGCTAACAAATGGATGCTGGATATAGAAAAAGGGAGAATAAAAAAAGTACTGAAAATGCCAATTATTGTGTTTTTGTTTAAATCGAGGTTAAGGAGAAAATGTCATGCTAACCTTAACTAATCAGCGAGTTAGTTTCCGGTGCTAATAAACTAACAATGGAAGTTCCCGACAACATTGAAAGGGTATTAAATAATAATCCTGCTGGGATCTGTGTGTTTATGTAACTGATCGGGTCTAGAGGCGGGTGTGGATCAAAGTCCTTATTAAACACGCAACTCGAAACCAAAGTAAACGTGGTCTTCACCGGAAAACGAGAAACGGGAATCGTGGCATATAATGAGATCATTCAAGGCATGGAAACAAACGATACAACTGATCCAAATGAAACAAACAATACAAACTATAATACTGAGCCTACCAAATGGAAGCAGCAGATCAACAAGATGAGCGCTGAGTTGAGCCAAGGGTTCTGGGAGAGAAGCAGGCTAATCAACGAAGCACTGGCGTGGATTGCTCACCAGTTAGCGCAACAAGAGCTGCTGCAGCAAGCCGGTCCATGCGCCACACCACCATCCGGGAACTGAGCCAACAGCTCGGTGAGGAACTTTCTCGGCTCGATCACCTGGTAACGGAACAGGTACAGCAGTGGGCATGCTGTGCTACATGACATGTCGCCCCCCGCGCCCTTTACGACATCCCCACTGCAGGGGAATTGCACCACGCTGCGCAGTTCAGAGGTGAAGGCTGGCCCAGAAATTTTTTTTGGGGGTGCAACGATGACGGCAGAGCTCCAGCCTGAGGCCTACGTTGAGGTCTCAGCTGTGGATCTCCTGCCAGTCTAAGAAGCTGTCCTGCTGTCCTGCCCAGCTGAGGAGGTCATCCCGCTGCCCTGCACAGCCGAGGAAGCTGTCCTGCTGTCCAGCCCACCCGAGGAGGTTGTCCTGCTGCCCTGTACAGCCAAGGAGGCCGTCCCGCTGCCCTGCCCGGCCGAGGAGGCTGTCCCGCTGTCCAGTCCCATTGGGGATGTCACCCAGCACTTCCAGTCTCGCTGGGGACACCACCCAGCCCTCCAGTCTCGCTGGGGACGATGCCCTGCATTCCAGTGCCTTCAGGGCGGCGCCCTGCGTTCTTATGCCGCCGGGGCCGGTGCCTCGACTTTTAACCCCGGTAGGGGTGCTGCTCCGCCCATCTGCTGCCCGACGGAGGCTGCCTTGCTTTCCGTGGCAGCGAGAGACAGCTCGCACGGGGGCCCAGGATTCCTGTTGGAGGGGGGTTCTTGGAGCTCCGGGAGGAGCACCTTTTGGAGGGTGGTTCTATTACGCCATGGCCAGCAGAGGGCACTGTGGCTCGGCTCCTGACGAGTCACGTGACAGTTTTTGTTCGTTCGCTTCCGGCTTGAGCATTTAGCTTAAGTGACTTTAATTTGCCCCAGGTGTCCATGCTTTGAGTTGATTAGGTTCTCTATTTAAATGCCTGGGTTACTGAGCACTTCGCTCAGTATTATCATTTCTTCGTTTGTTTCCAGGCCTTGAATGATCCTGTTCTATGCCACGAGTCCCGTTTCTCGTTTTCCAGTGAAGACCGCGTTCACTTTGGTTTTGAGTTTTGTGTCTAATAAAGACTTTGATCTGCACCTGCATCCGCCTCCAGTCCTGATCCGTGACAGTTTATTTATTTATTCATTTATTTTGAATTGGTACAGAAAGTGAGGACTGTGTGTTCTGAATAAACTCTTTCTCAATAATGTTCAGAAAAGTTAGCAAGCACCAAAACAACCCTTTTGGCTGTTTATATGTCTGCAGGCTCAGAAATGTACTGATGCAAAGGCTAATCTTTTGCTACAATATTCTCCTGAGCTGTGATGCAACATTTTACTAAAAGCTCCTCTTTGAAACTCTTGGGCTATTTCAAGAGCTTCATTGCCTTTATCTCCCCATTCTGCAAATTCCAAACCAGCACGCACATGCTAATGCAATTTACATTCATGTAGCATCACTATGATCTTCATCCTAAAGGATATTTGTGCCAAATTCCTCAGTAGTACTTTAATCCTAATGGATAGAAAAGTATTTTAAAAGCAAAAGAAAGCTTCAGGATTTGTGAAATATATAAAGCATCAGGGAGGCTTATTTGTTAGCTAATTATCATGTCAGTCATGATGGGAACACGTGCAAATGGATTTTTACAAGTCTATTGATCACGTTCCAACCTAGTTAATCCTGGGCTAAATACATGGACTTGACAGCATTGTTGCCTCTGGCCTGACATAACATGACTTAAGCTAGCATAACTCTTTGGTACAAGGTTTAATAATGTACAAGAAAATGCTACCTGAATAAAATGGAGTTAATGGCATGAAGAGTAGCAGCACATCTATAATCCTCTATAAATATTGGTTACCGTAATTCTCGCACTATTGAGCGCACCTAAATATAAGCCGCAGCCGCTCATTTTAAACAGAAAAACAATTTTGTACATGTATAGGCCGCACTTGTCGATAAGCCGCAGGTGTCCACATTGTAACTGTCACTATTCGTGACGTAAACGAAGCAGGACGGATGCAAGTACAGTTAGGATGAGAGCTTTTATTGAAACCGAGGAGAGCAGACTCAAAAGAAACAAGAACCATGACCAACTCCATGAACTAAGCTAACTAAAGCAACTAACCTAAATATTAACTATGACATGAAACAAAGACTCTATATCTATACTCCATAAACCATTTCTACATCTATATTCTAAACCAAGTCTATACAACTCTAAGCTATGCTATAAGCTACTAGGCTACAGACTAAGCTATAAGCTATGCTATAAGCTAACTAGCCTTGACATGAACTAAGACACATGGCATGAACAAAGACTCTAACTATATTCGCTATCTAATTCTAACTCATGGCTCCCGGTATATATACACACCAGCCAAACTGCTAACAGCTGTGAGCAATACCAAAAGACACGTGACTCGACAACACATGACAAGATGGGGCGGAGACATGACGTCAACCAATACGCATTTCTTCGTGTGTTTTCCCTGATGAGGGGGTGTGCATGAAGCGCAAAACGACTGATCTGAAGAATGTAGTGTGAGTGCGTTAGATTTAATTCGAACAGTTTCATCGGTCCACTGTGACCTCTTGGGTAATTTCATTTGTCCGATGTGACGAGGCTAAATGTTTTGAGGCATGAAACTCGTTAGCCCGTAAAAATCCAAAAATTAGCCGCATCATTGTTTAAGCCGCAGTGTTCAAAGCGTGTGAAAAAAGTAGCGGCTTATAGTCCAGAAATTACGGTAGCTAATGGTACTGCAAAAAGGAATATATTTGGTTCCTTACTGAGTGGCATGTCAAATTCCAAATCTCAAATGTTGCTTGCCTCTGGGAGGAGGTTAATGCATGGCTGTAGTGGATCTTCAAAGAAATGTGTTATATATAAACACAGTATCAGTATGGAACAGAAACAGTGTTTTCATGCTAATCTCTGATGAAGATGGAATTGAATCCTACTGAAAACTGACACATGAGAAAATCTAAGCAAATTTTCTGTGTGGAAGAGTGTCCAAGATCCTGTGATTGATCCTGTAAGTGGTCCAATCATTTTAACAGCAGTGGTTTCCAAAAGCACTTTACTTAAGCTCAATCACCCAAAATGCACCATAAATAGAACCTAGACTGTAAAAAAGTCAATTCATGTGGTTTTGTTGGACAAGTGTGAGCTTTTGCCCACTTCTGGCAGAAACGGTCCAACCCGTTTCAGTCTTTATACATCGGTAACATTCGATATCCTTAGCACACTTCCTCTCGCTCTCCCTCAGAGATCCCCGGAGATGTATCGCTCACCCTAAAGAGGCTTTTCTACCTATTACAATGGAGTAGTGTCAACTGGAAGGACAGGTGTCTCACTCCACAGGGACTGGCGAAGACTAACACGCCCACACAAACACACTCTCTGACTTGTAGATATCAAAGGCAAAGCTGAAACTCATCCAATCTGTATATCCATGTTTAAAATCCCCAATTGAATACAATATGAATGTGGACACATGCAGAATCTTAAAAATGGCAAAAGAAAATATACCAATCAGTACTTATTTTCCTTCATTATGTCTCAGTAGATGGAGCAAAATGACCCATTGACTTATCAGTGAGTTATGTTGATTTTTATTTATTTATTTTTAAACTCTTACATTTAGAGTAGAGTTAGCGTTTGGTTGCACATCAAAGGTTTTAACTACCCCTGACTGAGCAGGTGTGATGGTCCATCTGCTGACTGGGATTTCCTGATGGTCTTATTTAATTGGTTTCATTAGTCCTTGGCCACCATAACCACCAATGGTCCCCCTCCCAACAACCACTCATAGCTCATATCTTATTTAATGTTTACATCTGCTGTAATGACTCAAGATTGGTTTTCCATATCGGCAATGAGTGCTTAAACGTGTAAATCTGACTTACTGCTTGGTTTTCTGGCTGGCAGCCCACTCCACTCATTCATCAGCCAGTGTTTAGACAGAAATATCCACTATGAAGACACGGCGCCAGTGGAGATGTGCTTCTTTGTTTGTGTGTGTGTACGTGTGTGTCTATGGTGAAATCATTTGTAGGAACTGGAGTCCATCCAGAAGCACTTCAAGTGCTATCTCCATAAAAATGCCTCAATTTTTCTCTCCTTCTTCACTGCCTTTCTCTGCCTAATGATATCCGGATATTACGGCTCTCCTGCTACTTGACCCGCAGAAACCGAGGAGATTATCTCTCTGAGTTTAAGCTACACAGTTGCGTTTAGTCTTTCAATAGAGCAAGGAGAATGACTGCAATAAATGACGCCACACACAACCCTGAGAAGATCATTCTAGTGATTATTCTGTAATATTAATTCGAGTCAATTTACGTTATATACACAGGTGTACAGTATACTAAAATTATATATTTTGACTAGTTGAGGTATGCACCATAAAGTTTTTAAAGCTTAGTTTAAATCCTGGGTGCTATAAAAAATAAATAAAAAAAAACAGTAAAACTGAGGAAAGCAATGCGTTGCAGAAGATTAAACAATGGACATGATGATAAACTCTGCTTTGATCTTTCAGACGAACGCTATTTATTGAGCCGTGAGAAATGCACCCTGGTCCTGCGAGCCAGAACAAAGCGCATGAGAGAAATGATACACAAAAGCATTCCATTTTGAAATTTAACAGATGTGATAACATACTGAACAGCAATTTGAAGACGTTTTAAGCACAGGACTCTCCCATATTGTCGGAACGGGGAACAAAAATAGTACGTCTATGTCTAGAAATCATGCTAAATGAAAACACTCCTGCATACTGAGAAAGTGGATGCTTGGTTCCCAAATAACTGCTATACAGTTTGGGCAATTTAAACTTTGTATATGGAAACTGTTATTAAAAAGGTCATGAAATTGCTGAGGTGAGGCACAAGGATCTAGAACAAAACAAAATTTGGCTGCTACATGGTTGCCGCCTATAATTATGTGCTATTTGTCAAAAATAATATAGTAATGTAGCTTCAAGAAGCGATATGTTGGGGCCCAAGCACCAAGGCTAAATAAATTGATGTGTTGAAGCAACTGATGCAGCACCCTCCACTAATATTGGCACCCTCAGTAAATATGAACAAAGAAGGCTGTGAAAATTTCTTTATTGTTTAACCTTTTGATCTTTTTATTAAAAGAACTCACAAGATCATTCTTCTCTCATGGATATCAAACGATTGCAAACAAAACACAGGTTTATCAAAAAAAAAAACCCACACCTTTGTTAAATAATGATGTGCAACATTTATTGGCACCCTTTTAGTCAACACTTTGAGCTGCCTCCCTTTGCCAAGATGCCAGCTCTGAGTCTTCTCCTATAATGCTTGAGATTGGAGAATACATGGACCATGGAGGATACTAAGACCATTCCTCAACATTTAATTTGGATAAACATGATTTCTTTCAATCTTCTGTTTTAAAGATGGTGCCATAGAACCATGTGGAATTCTGCAACTAGTATTGACCTTTTAAACCTGTTGAATATGATTACATCATAGCATCAAGACCTAAACTAATTTGTTACCTGGTTTGTAACACACCATTGTATGTCTCGTATATTAACCACAGTAAGCCCTTGGTCATGTTCAGACAAGTGGGTCCGAATTCACATTTTCTTGGCATATCCTACTTGAGCAGGAAAGACTTGCTACAGTCTGAACGTCTGACTCATTGATTTCAGTTTGGTTCCAGCCCAATTTGCTTTACCAGATTTCTGGGCATGTAACTCAATTTAACCATTTAAATCAGAATTCACCGTTTCTTTTCTTGTCAGTGTTTTTTTTTTAATTCTTTACATAAGAAAGTATAGCTGTAGCAAGCTAAATTTCACCGGTCTGGTTCTGTTCTGTGAACACATACGTGCGTTCCTGAAACAAATCCCATTTATATGTGAACAAAGCCTTAGTATATCAAGATATGGTGAATCTCTTTAGCTCTCACTTGTACATTCCGTCTAGCTCTATCTCTCTCTGTTAATGCCGTCATTGGGGTTTGAGCGCCTGAGTCTTATCACGTTTATGTCTAATGAATAATACAGCACGTGTTAGCAGGGGTCAAGCTTTGGCATGTGGATCAAATGGATATTTGTGTCTCTCCCTTGCTGTTTCTTTAAAGGTTTCATCTAAAAACTCCAGCAGAGATAAGGGTGTATGTGGAAGCTGCCGTTCGATCGAGTAAAGATCAAGCCAGTTGAGGTATTAAGAAAAGTTGGTCTCGGATCACAGCCTAATCATAGTATTTTCACTTTCCCAGGCAGCGGATGCATACTGAAAGGCACAAAAATGATGGGGAATCAGCTCAATCCTAGGGTTGACACAAACAAAAATAAAGCTGGAGATACCATTTGCTGGACTTGTTTTTGCCTATGTGTCCAGATAAATTGGTTGGTATTCCTTCTGGCCATTTCCATGAGAAATTATGAATGCAAAACTGGGTGTTTTCTGTATTAGGGGTCCAAGCACTTTACTATCTATCTCACACCATATAAACTTATGTAGGTTTTCAGTATTAAATATTAAGCATGTGTGTGGAATGGTAGCTTAGGGGTTAGCACATTTGCATCTCACCTCCAGGGTTGGGGGTTTGATTCCTGTGTTCTCCCCATGCTTTGGGGGTTTCCTCTGGGTGCTCTGGTTTCCTCCTCCAGTCCAAAGACATGCATTGTAGGCTGATTGGCATTTCCAAATTGGTGACCTGCAATGGGTTGACACCCCGTCCCCTGGCATGGGCACCAGGCTCCCCGCAACCCTGTGTAGGATGAGCTATAAAATGGATGTATGGATAGATATTAAGCATGTTTTGGAAAATGTTGGAATTGTTTAATCTCTCACACCTCATCATTCATATTCACACTTCCTGACCTTCTGATTCGTAAATAAAAACATGTGAGAATGGTCGTGGATTAACTTTGGATTAAATGTCCACTCGGGACCTGTTACAGGGTCTAGACTTTTTTCACTGTACTTCCTGAATAATTTACAGTACTTGCTGAATAGTATGCTTTCAGATGAATCTCTGACAAATAAAATGAGAGTTTAAAGGATAACGCCAGCCCAAATATAAACCTCCTTGATTAATTAACATAGCTTCACAACTGACAATTCCATCTTGTTTCCTGTCCAGAATTTGTTCTTTAATTATGATGTCTGTCTGATGGAAATGACCAACACAGCTGTGTCCAGAAAGACATTCTCTACTGTAATGACGGTACTGTCATCCGAACAGGCTTATTTTGATCCAGAGTTAGATGCCAAGTGTGTCATTAGAGGAGCCAGGAAAGCAAGAAGTAATGATTTATACACAGAGAGAGAGAGAGGGAGAGGAGGAAGAGAAAAGGGGAGCGATGGAAATAGAGGGAGAGGGAGAAAGAAGGAAAGAAAGTGAGACAGAGAGGGAAAGAAGGAGAGAGAGAGAGAGAGAAATGAGGACGTGACGGGGGAGGAAATACAGAGCTGGGGAGAAGGAATTCGTGTGAGAGAGGAGGGAAAAGGGGAACGACGGAAAGAGAAGGAGAGGGAAAAGGAAAGAGAAAGAAGGAAAGAAAGTGAAAGACGGGGAGAGGGGAAAGAAGGAGAGTGTGCGACAAATGAGGAAGAGACTGGGGGAATACAGAGCTGGGGAGAAGGAATTGGGTGAGAGAGATGAGGGGAAAAGAGAGGGGGGGAGAAGGGGAGAGAGAAAGATAGGGGGACGGAGAGAAGGAAAGAATGAGTGTGAGAGAGAAATGAAGAAGAGACTGGGGGAAGGAAATACAGAGCTGGGGTGAAGGAATTTGGGTGAGAGAGAGGAGGGGAAAAGAGAGAGAAGGAGAGGGCGAAATAAAAGGAGAGACACAAAGATGAGGATTTAGAAAGTGAGAGAGACCGAGACAAAGGTTTAAAGGTTAACAGTTCTCTCCTCATTTGTTATTAATTATGGAATTTTTCATGAAATAATTTTTGTGGCAAACTTCATTCCCAAATTTCTTTGCTGTTGTAATGTTAGCCCATGCTGACACTGTAAACACCAATACATGATGAAACACATTTGTCACAATCTATAATTTGAAGATCTCATTTAAAGGGTATTCTGGGCAAAATCCCTAATAAAAATAATAAACCTATGAATGGCATGTTCTGCAGGGCTATCGCCTTCACTCTCCCATAACCACAGCGACCACAATCACTTCCTGCGCTCAGCATTCCAAACACGGAGCAATGCCTTATGGGATACAACAGCTCGCTATTGAGACACCAGCTACATGCTGGGGCCTGTTTATTATTATTTTTTCACGGGTAAAAATAACCTTTCCCTGAATGATAAATCTCAAGCAGCCTGTGCGTATAAGGCACGTCATTTCGCACAGCTTCGGGCCTCCATTTAACATCCACGTTCCTTCCATCCCTCTGTAAATATTTACCACACGGTGACACTGGAAGCCCTTTAATGGTGATACTCTATCTGGTTCTAAATAGTTGTTCCGAAGCAAACAGAGCGTCTATCTCTCTGTATGTTAATTATTTTTAACTACTGTCCTTTCCATCGTATTTCTAATCGTAACAGAATTTTGATGAAACTGGCGATAAAATTCTGTTACTTTGGCACAGGAAAAGGGTTTTCATGTCAAGTAAAAACCAGCAAAATGTGATTATTATTATATGCTTCACTTGTTCAAGATCAACCTCAGGGACCTTCACAAGTAAATATGTTCCACAGTAATGTCCAAAATAATCTGATGACTGCAATACTCCGAATAAAGCATACTCTGGGTGGAAAAAGTGCAGAAAAATGCTTAAATGATATACGAGTTGCGACTTGGTGGGGAAAAGCTGTTGAATGTTGGTGTAGCTGAACTCTGTTTAATTCTTCGCAGCGGTGGCTCATTCATAGGGGCAGGTGCTACAGAGCCCACTGAGACTTTGCACTGAAAAACAAAACAAAATCATCGCTCACTGTGTTTAACTTGAAATTAAAGCCAGAATTTCCACTCAAGTAAAATACTGTATGCGACTTCAACAAAAAGTAAATAGGTCAATAATGGCAGGTATATTATTCCGTTCATCAGAAATGTGTGTGTGTAGCATGTTGATCTTGTTTCTCGAGCAAAAGCTGAGGGGAAAAAGAAGAAACAATGTCTCCCTTTTCCAATGCTCACCTTTAACGGGCTAGTTTCAAGCAATGGACTACTGCACCAGTTTTAGGATGTTTTTTTGAGGCCATGTTGTTAATGATGTCGTACACACGCGGATCTGCAAGACCCTGCAGAGGATAGTGAGGACAGCTGAGAAGATCATCAGGGTCTCTCTTTCCTCCATCATGGACATTTACACCACACGCTGCATCCGCAAAGCCTCCGGCATTGTGGATGACCCCACACACCCTTCACACATGTTCTTCACCCTCCTGCCGTCTGGAAAAGGGTACCGAAGCATTCAGGCCAGAATGTGTAACCATTTCTTCCACGAAGCCATCAGACTCCTCCATACTCAGACTGACACACACATACACACTTGGGTTCCACTCCTCTTGCAATTTTTGCACATTTCTGTACTAACTACCTGCATTTTTGCTGCAAATGTACTTATAAAAAGATCATATTTAATTTGTCACCACTATGCACTTTTACCTGTCTGCTAGCACAATAACTGCTATGCCCATATATGGTATAAGCTACTCTGCTGAATACTAACATAGTATGTTATGTTTACATTCACAGCATTTTTATTAAATTGTTATTCTTCCTGTGCCCATTGTCCTATTTTAGTAGCTACTGTATGGTTGTCTGTTGTTTGTGCACATTTGCACGTGCACTTTATGTACAAATGTGTAGCTCTTACACAGAGGTGGGTGGAGTAGCCAACAATTTTACTCAAGTACAAGTAAAACTACTACTTCTAAAAGTGATTTCTCAAGTAACAGTAAAAGTAATAACGTTAATAATTACTTGAGTAAGAGTAATAAATAGTATCCAGTGAGAAGAGTACTCAAGTAGCGAGTTATTAGGTCCTTCGGAACTAGCCATCTCTTCTTCCCCTTCTTGGGCCATTATCTTCCAGGATTGAGCCATTAAAAAGTAAGCGGTTGTTGCGTCCGCTTTCAGACCACTGCAGCGTATCGCGAGACTCACAACCTCATTATATGTGATTATAAACCAATTTTTAAAACTACATATATTCATTAACATTTAACAGTAATGGAGGAACGCCACCGAATGTAACGAAGTAAAAGTACACGTCTGTGATTGAAAATGAAATTGAGTAAGAGTACATGTATGGCCAGTTAAACCTACTCTTAAACCTGCATTATATATACAATATCTCTCAAAAGTAAGTACACCCCTCTCATTTTTGTAAATATTTGATTATATCTTTTCATGTGACAACACTGAAGAAATGACACTTTGCTACAATGTAAAGTAGTGAGTGTACAGCTTGTGTAACTGTAAATTTGCTGTCCCCTCAAAATAACTCAACACACAGCCATTAATGTCTAAACCGCTGGCAACAAAAGTGAGTACACCCCTAAGTGAAAATGTCCAAGTTGTGCCCGAAGTGTCAATATTTTGTGTGGCCACCATTATTTTCCAGCACTGCGTTAATCCTCTTGGGCATGGAGTTCACCAGAGCTTCACAGGTTGCCATTGGAGTCCTCTTCCACTCCTCCATGACCACATCATGGAGCTGGTGCGTGTTAGAGACCTTGTTCTCCTCCACTTTCCGTTTGAGGATGCCCCACAGATGCTCAATAGGGTTTAGTCCATCACCCTCACCCTCAGCTTCTTTCCTGTATAAAAATATATAATTTTTTTTCAATAAAGTAATGAAACAAATGTAGCATGTTACTACACACCTCTGTTCTTATTTATTTCTGTGTCGTCTCATGTGGTGTTTTTATGTAGCACCGTGGTCCTGGATGTACTATACAAGCTGTATATGGTTGAAATAACAATAAAGCCACTTGACTTGATATCCTACACCTCCAATCTTGTAATAGCTACTAAATAATTCTGAAATGTTACCCAGTCAGCGAATCGGTGTCCGTGAGTATATTTACATGCACACAAGATGATCATTATCTGATTTCTGATAATGAAATGGCAATGACTGAGTTGACGTATAGTCCTGTAGTCTTCTTGTACCCTCACAAACATCTGGTGCACGTCCTACCTGCAGCTTGCTCTAGCTTGTAAATCCCTCCCTGCTGTCCTGCCTTCTCTCTCGCTCTCTCCCTTAGGCATTTTTTTTCTCCAATTTAAAAAAAAAAAAATTTGCCTTTGCATTTAAACAGGTATAAGCGTATTGGTAAAAGCCATTAAGTTGCATCACTGCTTGTTTCTGACCAAGTTGAAGTTTACATCATTACTTGGGCTAGTTTTCTTGGGTTGCCTAACATGTAGTCATGGATAGAAATCAAAATTTTTTGCGTTTTTTTTTCTTTGCTACTGTAGGGCCCACATACTGAAAGTCTCTCACTCACAATTTCTTTCCATCAGTACAAGTCCCAAAATGCATGTGCTGCACTTGCTCAAAATGACATCGTTCACTGTATATACATAACCTTTTATTTTTTTATTTTTTATTTTTTTTAAATAAACAATATTATTTATTATATTAGTATGTCTTAGGCATTACTATCCAATTTCCAATGCACTTCCACTTTCAAACCCCGTCTAAGAGAGTGGGACATAACCAAACTGGTCAAAGGATAAAAGTTGTAATGGCGAATCGAAATATCTGCATAACATTACAGCATTCTGCTACATGGTGAACTGTTATTCATGTTCATTAAGATCGAAGCATCGAGATCCACATGGACAAGTTGTCAAGCAGATATTTAAAGCACGTATTTATGGAAACGTAAAAGCAGATTTTGCATTAGCCTTATACAAAATGCCTTGGCTTGTCCTCTATATCAGCTTAATTATTGCTTTAACAGTTAATACCATGTGATGAGCAATTCTTTTTATTCCACAGAGCTTGATGTTGATTGTTCAGAAGGTTTCGATTATTAAAGAAAAATCAGTCATGCAACAAGTAAATGTAACTATAAATGAATAAAAATATGGTGGTGTTCTTCAATTAATGAGAAAGTGAAATTGTTGGGAAATTGCTGTGGTGTAAGAGGAATAGAACACTTTAGGATGTGCTGTTATTGGGAAAGTATCAACGTCAATGTAGCTTTGCTTTGGGCTGTACTGCACCACCCTGACAATTAGTTTTCCCGTCACTTAAAATAAACTTAAGGGTGGTGACGGTAACACAACTATGCATCAGACATCTTAGCACCACCCTGTTGTTGATGATGATATTTTTTTGTGTAACAGCACACTGACGTTTTTTTCCTTCTTACTTATTAAATAATGAATAGCAGAAAAAAAAATGAACAAGGACAAACGAGTGAAGTGGTGATACTCAAAAGTGGAAGGTTTGATCTGCTAAAGAGATTTGTTTTCATGAGAATTTATGAGAATCAAACATTTGGTCAAACACTTGCACTTGTTTGTAGTTGATAAGCTCATGCATTTAAAAAAAACAAAACATTTTTATCAAAATTTTAACTTTTGATTTGTTTGTTTTCACTTATGCATTGTTAGAAAAGAACAAATGAATCCATCCATCCATCTTCTACCGCTTACTATTTTTCAGGGTCACGGGGAACCTGGAGCCTATCCCAGGGAGCATGGGGCACAAGGTGGGATACACCCTGGACAGGGTGCCAGTCCATCGCAGGGCACAATCACATACACACTCACACACCCATTCATACACTACGGACATTGTAGACATGACAATCTGCCTACCGTGCATGTCTTTGGACTGGGGGAGGAAACCGGAGTACCTGGAGGAAACCCTGGCAGCAAAGGGAGAACACGCAAACTCCGCGCACACACACGGCCCCGGCGGGAAGAATAAATTAATCTTGATGAAATAAATTCTTAAAATGTTCTCAAACACTAACTAGACATGACTTCTATTACTTGTTATAAACCCTTTGACTCATTTATAAAGTCCTCCCAGTGATGACTGTACGAGCCAGGATTTATTTACTTACTTAGTTACACAAAATGACATATTTTAGCAGCAGTAAGTAATGAGCCTTGGTCATAGAATCTGTTTGGCACTCGGAGTCGATTTTCCACCCGAGAAGCAAAAATGCAGACAGAGTGGCATATTTTCCTCCAAAGTCACAGGATCATGGCGCATTTTCCAGCGGCGCACGTTTTAGAACATAATTAATGACGGCAATGAGGTTTTCTTCAAGGCAGGGGTATGATATTGGGATTCTCTTCTAAATGACCCCACTAGTGACTCGGATTCTTTTCTGGATGGTAAACCTGATATTACTGGCATGAACATTTGATACATTTTCCAGACCTTCCCACACTTGGACCATTATATTTGCTTTACAGAGGGAATATAAAACCGAGTGCTGAAGAAGCAATGGGTATAATGTGCTGTGCATGTCCGTGCACAGTCACACTCAATCAAAAAAAGCATTTTTTTTTTTTTTTAACGCCAGCTACCAGATCTTTCATTGAATTTAGATGACTGTGCTTTCTTTCAGGGAAAATACTGCTTGAGGCAAAGCATCCTTTGGAGGCTTAACGTTAATGGAGTATAATGCATTGCTTTATGTAGAGGGGGAAGTTAAATATGTACACGATCATACAAAGGGGTCTGTATTGTTGGGTCTCTGCTTGCGTGAACAATCCCACTTTCCATGGCGTCTACTTTGCTACTATAAAGTCTCTCTCTGAGATCAGAGGTCTTTTTGATGTCCTGCCATAACCCATATTCCCATCCTTACTGTGTCCTCCAGCCCCCAACACTGACAGGTTCACACAGTTTTACCTGGTATTGGTTTCCCCAGTCTGCACTGTTTGGGTATAATTTGCCAATGGATCCCTTTGGAGATTCTCTTTCTCTCCGGCCCCTGAGAGAGTAATTATGTTTAATCCAGATGAATAAATGTCTGTTTCTTGTGACTATGATCTGGGGACAGAGGGTTTATGAAAGCCTTGTTATGCAAACTACAATTGCAGTCAGGTTGTATTTACATACAAGTCTGAGAAGATCATTCTAATATCGTACTAATTGTAATATACTAATACTAATTGTTAATGTCCATTTGTTAGCATATTTACGGTAGGCAAGCTACTCCAGGAATTGCGGCATTTTGCCCTTAAATTTATTAAAACACTACAGTTAGTATGGTGCTAACCTAAATCTAATTTTAATCTAATCTAAACCTAAATAATTTACATTTACATGTCGTAGGTCATTGAGGAAACTGACATAAACAGGGTAGTAATTTGAAGTGGGTCAGAACTGTGTAATCCCATGGAAGCCATTAAAACCCATGGTCAGAATCTTGGAGAAGGTTTATTACCTACTTGAATTATAGTGCAATGTAATTGAGAACAAATAAATGGAGAAAGTCAAGAGGTAACAGCTTCTCAGATTTCATATGTACACAAAAGCTGGGTGACTAAAGAAGCATGGAACTACATACAATAATAATAAAAAATGCTAGCAGTGTGCCCTTTTATTGACATGTTAGTGCTTGCAACTTGAACCTTGTTTTGCTAACTCGGCAAAGCATGTTCATGGAGCTCACTTTTACCTTAATCCAGAGTAATCTTAACACTATTGGTGATATTCACGAACTCACTGTGCTCACTGTGTGAAGGGCTGAATTTCCCAACAACTAAGGTATAAAGTGGGGATTTTAAAAGGTGTGATCGGTAAGGACACGTACAAAAAGCAAGCCTGTGATCCCAACCATGGAAAGTAAACTTATTCTTAGCATCGTTAGTGAATAAGTAGCCTGCAGTGGAATTTAAACTCTAGGCTGTTTGCCCAACCAGACAAACCAGTTTTCAAGACCATAAGTACTGAAAGGCCAAGAAGGTGAAATGTTTTCTTTTTCGATGGAGGTTACTCCCTGAGAGAGAAAAAAAGAATGCTAAATGGCTAATTAAATCTATAAACTAATTATCATACCCGTTGACAGCTGATCAACTAGGGCTGTACTGTTATCGAGTTTTGAGAGACTTTAAATCGCTCAATTTTTGCTCATTGTCCCTGTTTTCCCAAGGAGTACATTATCTGCAAAGCCATCAGTGCTGAGTACACATATACACACTGTCATAGAAAACACTTTTTTTTTATTTTTATTTGAAAAGGTCATAAGACTGACATGACAACTGTATTAAATGCAAATTTCACACAAGTTAATGCGTGTCTGATATGTCTGTATCATATGGATTTAGCTGTTAATGCTAAATAGTCTAACTTTAGTCATATAGAGCCTTTTCTTAGTGATAAAACAGCAAATCTGAGGTAAATGTTGATATTCCTGACGGTTTTATCATGTTTCCACCGCTACTTTGACTGTATATTGACCAATTGTTCAAGTTTTTACAGTTGAGTCACTCTATTATGGTGTCTTTTTCATTTTTACAAATTGTCATTGTAATATTAAACACGTTTCCATCTTAATACCACATTTCTGTGGTAATTGTTGTTTTCATTTACATTTAAAAAAAAAAATTCAGCCATTTAGAGAAGCTAAATGTCTGAATTCCCTGGCTGTGAGGCAATGTTGACATTTCTCACTATCACAGTAATTATAATTGTATTCAAATGTAGTCTTTTCTTAATCAATTCCCAACATATCTGATGGAAATGTTGATACTCTTGATTATTCCGTTTCATTTCTACTGTTCCTGTGTCTTACATTGCTTGAATACAACTCTTGCATAGCTGCATTCCAGATAGCTATATTGTTAACCATGTTTAAAGATAAATAGCAGCAAGATGACTTTCAGCAGCCATAAATTGTGTTAATACATGTTTAATAACATTATTTTAGTTTCAGTGCTGTACTATGACTGTAGCGAAGTTTTGCTTGCTATTTAGCATGTATAAGAACAATGTAAAGGCATGGTGTTTGTGAAAACACGATGATGGGGCTGTCAGGAATATTAACATTTCCCTCAGATGTGATGGAAAAATTCTAAGAATTGATTTACAATTACACTTTAATTATACTTAGCACTGTCTGCTATCAAAACAAGTTGTGAAACATCGATCAGAATTGTGTCCCGAGTTGACTTTATGTTCTGAATGTGGGTCATCTCAGAAATACAGTAAATACACAGCTCTGATAGGAACAACAGATGTGACCGCACAATGTAGCCAATGCACAAAGGCAAACGCAGTTATCCATCCGCGTTCATCATCCAGTCATGCTTTTGGGAGTCGTCTTCGCCAAGGTCGAACGCTGATGTGCGTATGAACTCCAGTCGCTCTATAAAGTCAGCTGCTTATCTGCAATCTCTATTACTTGCCAAGTGCACAAACAGACTTGTCCGAGCTAGAATCCCAGGGAAATTAATTCAATAGTGATCACAGTGGTAGTAACTAATGCTAATGCATTCTGTACTGGACTGAAGCTCAAGATGGAGGAGATAAATTATTATTATTATTTTTTTTAAAGGATAAAATGAGATTTCCCCACATTATTCATCACTCCTTCAACTTAAATCTACAGAAGAGGCTCGGATGATCAAATTCAGACAATGGAAAACACAACTATGCTACATTGGTTATGTTTTTCCTTGATTCAACATGGCGCATTAAATTCAGTCGCACTGGATAAAAGAATAAATTGCCGTCAACGTCCTTAATACTAAAATAAAGGAGCTTTTAAAAACACGAGGATCGAAAAAGGGCTCAAAAACTATATATTATAACATTTTCACCACAAAATACAATTTAAAAACAGTACAGTAATAAATTAGGGGCAAGTGATTTGGATATCGTACACTACAACAGTAATGTATAAAATCTCACACAACACACACACACACACAAGTCCAAGTTCAAAATGAACCACATGACTCTGTTATGTCTTTAGTGAGCTGTTCATAGAGTATACAGTACAAAAAAAAGTTTAAAAAGTGGACAAGGAAGTCTCAAAGGTCCTCTTTAAAAACAGTGTTAACATTTCAGTAAGTAATTAAAATACAGACTAGGTTAGACAGTGGTAGGGGATAAAAATTCAACCTATAACTTTTAAAACTAGGAGGAAAATATTTCACATTGGAAAGTTTGGCATATTAGCAGAAATTGCACTTCGAAATCCACTTTTTTCCCCCTAAAGCGTAACTGACCAGAGAGGTACACCGTACAAAAACGGACGTTATCTGCACATTAATGCTACATACTAATCAAAGTTATTCGTGAAGATTTGCGTATCTGCGTAACTGGAGAACGTCACCATTCTGTGCAGTAACTCGCATGCTACAGGAGGTGTTGTGCTAACATGTGCTAGTTTCAACATAACAGACGCATTTTGTTAACGCATGCTAAAACTTTATTTAGTTGCATGTTACGGTCAGTGAAATTCTGGTTTCCACTTGGGTCCCTTTTTAAAGTAATCTCTACGCTAACGTCAATAACACTTGCCGGGGGAAAGCTTGCAGGGCTAATCCTTGGACCTAAACCCTGACGCATATTTGGACTAATTACAGGGAAATAAAAAGACATATTTTTGAATAATTAGGAACTTTTTTAACATAAAACTTTATTCCCTGCAAATGCTGTGCTTTTAGGAGCAAGAGTCGTGTAGCAACTGCTGCTGTATTGCAGTGATCTGGATCTTTTAGGTCAGCCGATTAAAATCTGGTGACCTGTGAACGGAATCAGTGACATTTCTGTATCAGTACATGCTAATATCTAACATTGAGCTTGGACTACCTACACAACCCCCGTCGCCCCAGATGTTATTCCTGACTGGACACGTTCATTCATTCATTCATTCATTCATTCAAGCAGCTTAAGATGCCCCAAAATCCTTTGCTTTGTAGGTTAGCGTTATCCGAAACAGTAGTACTCGTCTGAGTCCACTCTGGGTCGAAGCGGAGATTTACTGAATGTCTCGTCCCCGATGATGGACTGGTCGTTGAAGCTATCCGATTGGTCAGTGGGGGATGAATATTCCAAGTCCTCCCCTAGCGTGTCCAGGTAACTGCCGACTGAAATTCCGTCCAGTTCATCCGTCCTGTCTTGGAGGCTGCTTAAGCTCCCGTGATGAGACGCGTCCTGACTGTCCGAGAGGCTGTACAGGCTGCCGTTTAAGCTGCTCTCTCGGCTGGCCACGCCCCCTCGCTCCTCCATCACCCAGCGGATGGACTCTATTCCTTCGTTGATGGAAAGGAGCTGCTGCATCAGTTTGACGTCGATGGCACGGAGATGGGCCTGTGTTTGGGGAACAAGTAAATGACGACAATTAGATCACAACGTCAATACATGATTAAAATTTCTTTGGTTACAAGTTCAACACATGAAATACTGATTCCAAGGCTACATATTCTTTTTAATTAAATACTTGTGCTTTAATTCGATTTGATTTCAAAAATCTGTGAGGGTAATATTACAGTTTTATAGAACAAATTCAATATTTTGTAACAGATTAGAAATGCTTGAGATACTTCTGGGTAGATGACGGAGAGGGTGCAACAGCACTAACTAGCATATTAGGAACGCAACAACACAAGGTAAATATAAGTGTGAAACGCTGTTCTGTTTAGAAATGTAATGCTACAGAAACTCTTTGAGAAATTTGGATTTACGATTTCTTGCTGAAAAATAAATAAAATGAAATAAATACCCATAATATGTACAGCATACATGTTCTTGCAACTTGGCCAATTTACCTCAGAAATGTTGCTCTGCTACTACTTGGTCTCATTTTTGGTTTGACTGAAGACAAAAGACAAGAGCGCTTCCTTATTTGTCTCGGATGTGTCATACTGAAGAAAAAGCACAACATTGATGGGCTATACATTACCTGAGGTTTTTTATTTTATAGTAGGTTAAAAGACTGTGCAACCTTTCATGATGCAGGAATGTGCACACTGTAAAAAAATTCAGATGGCACTAAAATTCCTGAGCTACATTACAGTGGCAATAATTATATTACCACGCCTCACCATGTAAACCTATAAACAGTGTTGTCCTTTTAAGTTAAATACTTGCTACACCACTGTAATATATTTTTCTAACACGATTCTAAACAAAGCTACACTGTTTAACGGCCCATCTGTTGCTAGCTAGCTAAATTAAGGTTTGACCTAGTGTAGACTTTTTAAAATGATCAACTGTATTACACAATATTGTCTAAAATCAAAATATGCCAGTATCAAAAGCTTTACATTTCTATGTTTTGGATAAAATAGCCAGAGTGGTGTTACATTTTATCTTTACAAGAAGATTCCAGATAGCCAGTTGTTGTAGTATTCACGGCCTCAGGAAAAAGAATTGACCTACACATCAGAATGAACTGCCGACGTGTATAAATGTAAGTACTTAATAATTATGTGCTAACTTGGTGCTTTGTTTATGAACCTCCGACTCTTATCGTATTTACAATTTCAGAAGTCAAAAGTTGACTGATAACTAAATAGTGTGGCACAATTTTGTTTCTTAATATGGCAATATAATCTTAGGCAAAATCTCAGCCTTTTCTTAGTAATTTTCCAACATATCTGAGGTAAATATTGATGTCCTTGATGGTTTTGTTTTGTTTTCACGGTCACTTTGCCTTTACCTTCTCCATATAAACATTAACGTGGAAGTACTAGCTAGCTAAAGCATTATTCTAAAGTATTATTGGGCAATCCCCAACCAGTACCTATGGTACGTTTACACAACAGCGATGTACTACAAACGGAAAATCTTTTTCATTTGAGTTCTTGAAAAGTTTCGCGTACAGAAGACAACGTTTCTAAAACGATCCCCGTTCACACGGCTCAGTCAGTAACGAGTAAAAACGCTGTATTAGGCATATCGGCCCAGTAGTTGACGAATGTCACTTCATAAAGAAACGCTAACAAAGCTCGTTAAGTTTTAAATACTGAAAAAATTTAAATAGTGCATCTTTAAGTACTAACAATTGACCATCATTGTGCAAAAATCTAACAAAATACAAATCAAATAGTGAGACACCGGCAGTCAGTCTGCTTTCTATATTTTATTAGCGATAAACGGATGCAGATATACTCTAAAACAGACAATTATAATATTTTAACACCCTTCGTCGGAGTATGTAACAAATATGTAGTAAGCGTCTCTTCTGGTCATGTGTAGTGATGCGGTAAATCTACACTTTGCTTGAGAAGCGTCAATAAACTCAATCTTGAGCAACACAAACAGTCCTGTGGAATGCCATTGTAATTTCAATTGTCTCGCGCGTTGTTTTTGAAGTACTCGCGCATGCCTATAGACTGAACACGTAACAGACGCGCGCAAGACGTCATCGTTTTTCACAAATTCCCGTTTTTTGTACATTTACACGGAGACGATAACGGCATCGTTGTCTTATCAAGCCTGCACTTTGAAACCCGTTTTAAAAAACTTGCTTCTTCAGGCCGCAAAACGCCATCGTCGTGTAAATGAACGGCCAGGACGCCATAAAAAGTTTGAAAACGTTGTCGTGTAAACGACCCCCTAGTCACAACATGAGAACTGTTCAATGGGGCAACCCCGTCTACTGAAAAGACCCTGCCCTTGAGCTATACTCTGCTTCTAAAAGCAGAAATACAGCACTTTGTCACTGATGTATTGACATGTGAGCACGAAAGCAAAGGCTTCGGCTCTCCAGCTGCAGGGCACGCTCAGCTGTGACACCAGGATCCAAATGGGATGCAAATTACAGCACATTTGAATCCAAGCAAAACAGCCAGTGGCACAAAAAACCATCGCAGGAACACCGCAAACAACATTTACAACAGTGACAAACACAAAAACAACACACAATACAGAACCATGGACACTAAGTATTAGAAATAATTTCCGAGTAGTCCTCTAGTGCTATGATAATAGTCGCTTTGCTGGGGTTAAACACAGAGGCTCTCTCACGAGTCGGCTGCCACGGCCCAATAATACGGCTAGTGTTTGCACTATGACTACGTCCTGGCTTTATGAGATCACTAACTAGCCACGTAGCCACTGTGGAATTTCGTGCACGTGGAGATCACCGAGGGAGATAATACAGAGACACGAGCGAGCGCTTGTGAACTAAAAAGGTTGTGGACTGATGGCAAATTATATGCTATTACCACTGTATGGTAATAGGCACTATTTCTAAGTGTCTTGAGGTTTATGGGTTTGTCTTTAGTGTGCCCTGAGATGGTTTATGTGCTGACCGGAGTTTGCCCCTTTTTGTCTTTCACAAAGGACAAAAGAAACGCATACGGTCCCTCAAATGAGCACCCTGCTGGAAAAAAAAAGGAAAAGAGGGAAAAAAAAATTCATGGACACCATTGGTTTTCTTGTGGGTTCGTTGTGGAGTGGATTTTTAATGCTTGGTTTGGTTTGTAATGGTATTTTGTGATTTTGGTTGAGATCATAACATACCAGAACATATCCTAATGGTTTAAACTGATCCGATGTACGATTGATGGAAATTCAAATGGTCTTGTGGTCTCTGACGGCGACTTTGTGGTAAAAGACTATTGCGATATTTGCAGATGAAGTTTAGGCTTTCCTCAAGAAAAGACCGAAGCACTGATGTACTGTACAAATACCATTCTATACTGGGTGATAGAAACAAACTACAGTTATACTGGAAACCATTAAAACCAATAAAAACCCGTTGGCAGTTATAACGGAACCCACTGCACCAAATTCCTCAGTAGAAAGCGAAACAATACTTCTAATGTTCTTTTCAACAGGTGAAGGAAGCTTTCCGAGTGTCCACAACACATGTATCACGACCTCTCTTGGTCCATGACACACCGTGACCAAACATTAGAGCACATGCTTTGAAGGCTGTAAAATAAATCAAGGCTGTGCGTGTCTTCAGACGAAACAAGTCAAGGCAGGGTGATATAGTTACACTTAGTCACCATGATAATTTGACTAAATATAACAGAGTACGACAGATGTTCCTCAGAGGTCTTCCCCAGACTTCTTCGGATAGAAAAAACGGTGGGAATTAAATAAAGCAAAAAAACGGTAGTGAGAAATACAATACCAAACAAGAGCGCCATCGCCTCACATTTAAAAACATCGGGAACAAAAACTAAAGGGTGTGTGTGGGGGACACTATACTGTAAAAACAGCACTGTCTTTCGGATGAGACGTTAAACCGAGGTCCTGACTCTCTGTGGTCATTAATAATCCCAGGATACTTATCGTAAAAGAGTAGGGGTATAACCCCGGAGTCCTGGTGAGATTCCCCCATTGGCCCTTCTCTATCATGGCCCCCGAATAATCCCTATCTCTGCATTGGCTACATCACTCTCTACCAATCGCTGGTGAGTGGTGGGAGTTCTGGTGCACTATGGCTGCCATCACATCATCCAGGTGGATGCTACACACTAGTGGTGGTTGTGGATTTAGAAGAGACTGCGATTTCAGCGGCAGAGCTGAACAAATCAGTCTTTCCAGGACTTCTGCGATTTTGCAATGGCCGAAATTGTATCAAGCCAACTCAAGAAAATGCCGCAATATTGGGAGGAGCTTGCAATTTTCCATCCCCAAAATTACCGCAGATGGACGTGACGAGACGTGTCATGTGACGTCATCACAACAGACATTCAGTCAAAGCCCTCTTCGATTCATGTGCGGTACAGCTAAAAGGTCTCGTTTACCAACAAACATCACTGCGAAAGATCGTGCAAAACTATTTCGTACAATTGCGCCGCAAGTTGCATCACACATTAAAAAAGAAATAAAAACACGCAACAAAATCGAGCATTTTTGGCCGCAACAATCAGAAAAAAAATCCTGTCCGAACTGTCAGATACTCTCTCACAACTTTAGTTTCTACCTACTATTAGTTCCTGCTTGACAAAAAACAAAACCTGAACCCCTGAAACCTACAACTGGTGTTTTTTGTTGTATCTTGTCACGTACGACCTCTCATGAGCATAAACGTGTGTAGAGACATTGCGGAGTAAAACAAAGTTTGGAACGGAAGTAGCAGAGATCGTTGGAGAGTGCTTGTAGATTAGCTTCTGCTGCTAATCTGCTAATAGCTCATTAAAAACCTGCCCAATATTCACACTGATTAGCGTGCTATTTACTTTGCGTTTAACGAGTTAGAAATAAATGTACTATACAGGTCTCCGAGTGTATTTAGCTAGTACAGTTAGCTTGTACTGCTAACAAATCTAATATGATATAAGCCTGACACGAAACGTACATCGAATCGGCAATTTTCACACTTTTTTTTTTTTTCATTTCCATTTTATTAAAATATTAGAATTCATTTGAGGGACATTTTAAAAACAAATAAATCGTATACAGTAGGCTACACTTTAACCACTGCTCTTTTTCATCGTCGCTAAAACCGCTGGATAGATGCTACACGCCCACAAACGACACCGATCCACGCCCGCCAAAAGAGGCAAAAGCTACGTGCGAAAGCAGGGTGTTGGTTATAGTTAGCAAGTTACATTTGCTGCCTTGTTGTGGCGAATGATTCAGTTCTAGTCGACGCGTTTGAATGTGTAAAAAAAAAAATGTATCAAATCAAATTCACTGCCATACAGTGAAACACTGGCGCAGAAGGACAGTGGCAGCTGTAACTCCAGAGCCACAGCCCGCATCGGGGTCAACCGACAAAGCCCTGATTGGATTAAAGATTAAGCCGGGGTGTGCGGAAACCAACTGTATCTTGAGCTCCTCAGCCTGCAGCCACATGTGTTCACTAAAACGAGGTGAATAATGAATAACAAAGTAAGAGACATGAATTTTTAACCACAATAAGACACTGACATTGCCATATATAGAGCTAAAGAGACATAATATTCACAGAACATTTATTTTCGCTCTCTGTGTGTGTGATGATCTCATTCTTGGATACTTGAAGTCAAAACTGTGTGTGTGTGTGTGTGTGTGTGTGTGTGTGTTGGGGGTGTTTGTGCATGCATGAGTACATGTGTGTTTAGAGAACCAGCTGCTTGTGCTACTGCTGCCTTTTAACAACTGATCTGAGACCTGACCCCTTGACCCTCAGTGTTATCACTCACACTTACAAGCAGGACAACCAGACAAGCCCCTGGCCAGCTGCTGAGGTCTCACAGACACACACACACACACACACACTAAATCTAGTTTTTTAGATATTTTTACTCAACCCGTGACTAGGGTAAAGTCTGACAGTGGGAACTTGTACTCCTCGGGAGCCGTTCCAAGGCCAAAGACCGCAGACATAATAAAGACAAATGATAATAAAATATAGCACGTCGGGATGTCTTTTTAAAAAGAAAAGAAAAAAAAAGATGGCCACTTTAGTCTTTCACACGCTTACCACCTGCTCCTCTGTTCAAACTGTACAAGTCCTTCAAAAGCAGGACTGGGCAAATATTTTCAGTAAACATTCGTCACCTGTTATGGATTTTTTGTTTGGCAAACTTCAAACAAAAACGAACCGCAAAGTTTACATTTGACATGTAGCCATGTTTCAATTGAACCCGAGTTCAACAGACTGCTTCCGAGTTCAGAGTTCACTGAGAATGTTTCCGAAACCCCACCACATGCTGCACTACATACACCGACCGACACATAGAACCGTTTTTTTGACTTCAGCGGATTAATTAGCCTAAACAAATATTAGCTGATCTTATATTATCTAAACAGAGGTACACAGAAATACTGGTTAAGCTGGGCAAAATAAAGTGCAGCGCAAAGTTCGCATATATATATATATATATACAGAAACAAAAAACAAAAGTCTCATAGCCAAAACATTCACTTTTCATTGTGATGACACGTCTTGGTGTAAATCTGCGGAAGTTTTTAAAAACCACAAGCTCCTCCGAATATTATGGAGCTTGCTTGATTTTGCGTTCGCTTCTGCGATCGCGACATCGTGAAATCCTGGACGCACTGACCTTTTTGTTTTCCTTATTTCCTTAGTTAATGTACATCGCTACGTAACTAGCTTGCCATACATTGGTATATTAAGTTAGCTACCTCTTTAGCTTGGGTCAGTTTTCCAGGCAACAAAAACACGAGACCAGGAAGAACACTGGGAATTTTACAAATTTTATCCGGTAGGCTAGATAATAAATTTATGTATTGTCATACGATTGTCATCAAATAAATTAGTTTAATTAAAAACTATATAGTAATAGATATCCGATATTAGCTTATACTACATGGTTAAAAAATTACAAACTTACGAAGATTGAAACGTATGCTTTGACAAAAGATGACGATTTTGTCCGCATGGAAAAACTGCCACGACTGTCACCATTGTGGTCGTCAAGGTAACCAACCAAATACCCTAACCAACCAAATTCGCTCCATTAACCAATCAGAAATAGTTATTCTGTCACAGTTCTGCAGACTAGAACCTTTTTGAACCAAAGGGTCGACGCAAACCCAGAGGAAACATCTGGAAGCCAGTGACTTCTCTTTGAACTTTAACCTTTTATGAGACAGGGAGATGATTTAAGCTCGGGATATTTTACTGCACCCGGTGCAAGGCGACACCGAGGTACGATCTCTGTAGATCTCATCTTGTTCAAACGTGAAGGCCTGAGACGACGCTCACATTCACTCTGTCTGAATGACTAGACGTGTGAACTTCGCTCGGATGAGGTGCTAATTGACCTTTCTGAACGATGGAAAGGAGAGATGTTTGAGTCGTACAGCCTCATCTAAAAACTAGATTACTACTGTGTGTGTGTGTGTGTGTTCACACACACATTTGCAAGTCTTTACCTTTAAAACCATATGCTAGCCGCACTGGTTTGCTTAGGGAGACTTTAAGTCACGACGCTCCCACTGTACGTTCCTGGGATTCTTTGGAAAGCAGACGGAAGCAGTCTGGTTATCTGATGCACAGTATGATGTCATCCCCAGGTCAACGTCCTACAGACCTTTCACTCACATCCGCACCGGGCACGACGGACAAAACCTCGGCTCATGCCGAGTACGCTGTACTGAGGCAACCTGGATTCCGTTGTTCTCGTCGATGAACTGGTTTGTTTTGCTCAAGTGCTCATTTAATTGGGCATGATGCTCTTAACGGTGTTGTGTTTACTGACCTGAGCCTGTCAAACCGCCCGCACTCAAGTTTACTTAAGAGTGCGCTCGGACGTCATCGATCGAGGCAGGATATGATAACGAAGAAGGTTTGTTTCGATCAAATGGAGTTCGGTAGCTCGGATTTCTGAGAAGCGGGTAAAAGGAGTCCGTTCGGTTACCTGGTGAGGAAATACCAGACGATACTAAACTGTATCGTTCCTTGGCATTGAAGTGGATCCTTCAAGAGCACATCTTTTGGTTGCTAGTGTGTATCTTTTTACCTGGTAATGTGAATGCAGCATATCTTGATATAAGGTCCCCAACTGGACCTTAAGGACCACTCTTATTGGTAGTTAGCATTTAAAGGAATGCACCATTAATAGTACCACTCCAGTGACAAAGGTACTTTAGTAGTCCCTCTCTCCCTCTCTCTTCTTTCTGATCAGAGCATCAGTGTTCACATGACATGTGATATAATGACTACATGGCTATTGTGTTAATTTTGGGAGCACAGATCCAGGTTCAGAACCTGGGTTCTATGGGTTGAGAACCTTGAAGAAGCATTAATTAGATTAAAGGAGGAAGGAGAAGAAGAAGAAAAAACCCTCACCATTTCCTGTTTGAGGAACAGCATCTTGCTCTCCAGTTGTTTAAGCTCAGAGCTCGTGCAGTGATTCTGAGCTCTACTGGACTCTACTGGTTTGGCTCTGTGCGTAATGGACCGGGCCAAGCTCTCCGGTACTTTTCGGCCCAGTTTCACCTCGATGTCCCTGAAATCCGGTACAGTGCTGTCCTCCTCCATAGCCAGTGAAACACCAAATATCTTGCCTTGACACACCGAGATCTACGATCCGTGCGCGTGAATAATGAATAAAGAGTTGGAATAACCAGCCTCGGATCCGGTTGCACTTCAGAGGGATCTTCTTTCGGTATTCCGGTTGGTCTAAAAGAAACCTGTTATCAGTTCTGCAGTCCAGACATGGCCATTAAATACACAGTGTTATTGCACGAGCTCGGTTAATATAGTTACATGAACTAAGACGAGCCGCTTGAACCGACGGCCGCGCGCTTATAAGGACGGAAACTCTCCGCGTGCGCACCCGGGACTTCACTATGGAAAGCCAAAAGGTTCACAGAGAAACCACCTTTGGATGATTATACCGCTCACTTTAAAGCGGCCATGCAATCAAAATGGAAGTTGTGCGACTTTCACTATGGATATGTTAGCCTTAAGGTTAACTTCAAGCTAGTGCGGGACAAAACAATGACACGATTCATGTTTAGAAGGTATACATGCGTTCAAAATTTACACCGATACGGATCAACGATTTCGATGACATCAATCCAGCACTTCAGCATCTCATCTGCTTTTCTGTCCAATCAGATGCTGTCTTGAATCGGAATTGTCCCGCCCCCACCGAAGTTGCCCTTTTTGAGCGAGAGAAATCATATCTATCTATCTATCTATCGGCAAGCATAAGCATAAGTGCGTCTTTGGTAGTTTTGAACTTGGAAAAATCCTCCACGAGTGAATCCTACGCATCGTTATTGCTCGGACTCACAACCTTTGTACTAACTGTTAAGTATGGCTTAGCCCGGGCTGTGAGGTAAGCTAAATACTATTGGCTACTTAAAAAAGGAGGAGGAGCCACTGGATATGTCCCGCTCTGACTTCCAGTTTCAGTAGAAATGACGTCACTACAACGTATAATGCTGTGCGTTTCAAGGCACTTCACGGGGACTTTCAGGAAAAATCTCTCTGAACGTATGAATCTTTTGTAATGAAATTCTAATGAGTTGACTTTAGTTTAAACTTCTTTCAACATTTAAAAGAAACAAAAGTTAATATTTTTGGTTTACCATTTCCTACATTACCCACAATAGTGTTTGAAGACATGCTGATAGTGGTCCCAGTGGGGTGTATGCTGCTTTCAAGACAACTGGGAACTCTTATCACATTAAAGGGTTCATGTGAACTCAGCTGTCTGAAGTCAGAAATAAAATGAATATTTACTGTACGCTGTTATTAAAGGAGTGGTTTGGTTAGTGATTCATTTATTTTAAAGTCGATGATAAATCACTGATAATAATGCCTGAAAATGAGATGAAACAGCAGTTTGATAAAAAAAAAACCTTTTTAAATGAACATTTCAATGATTAAGGTATCACCCAGTATTTTTTATTATTTTCAAATAATAAAGAAACTCAAAAGACTGCTTAAAAACCATTTATTATGCGGTTAGTTATTGTTCTTACTTTATCAGTTTGTTTTCCTCATGTTGAAATGATGTCCCATAATCGCAACTCTGAGAAGTTGGAGCTCTCAAAAAAACTCAGACTTTCCACTTAGGAATTACGAGTTGGAGAGTCGTTCAAATGGATCTTTCCCTCTGGGAAGTTGGAGACTTCCCAAACCATGGTGGCAAGTACCATGGAAAGCCAAGTGGAAACTTCTCAGCTCTCACTTGGCTATAAGCGCATCATTAGCTCTAACTTCATCCTTTACTCTTTACTCACCACTTCATCTGTACAGACTGCTCAAGCAGATCAGCTTCCAAAGCTTCAACTTTCATGTTAATACCACCATAATTGGCAACATGCTTGTCATCTCATCTCTGTTAAGTCTCAGCACAAGCTGCATTGCATTCTGGAGCTATGAGTCCAGCATGTGCACCAACGTCACCAAATTTTTGCTGTTTTACTTTTAGGAGTTAACAACTTGTTGTTATCCTTTATGTTTGAGAGAGTTTAACTTTTTTTTCCTTCTATTAAACCCCATTGTGACGTCAGTGCAGTTGCTAACTTCTCAGGAGAATAATGATGAAAATGCACTGACCAACAAATGAGCACCACATCACAAGGGTGGAGTTTTCTTTTAATACTTCCCCAGTGAAAACACTCATACTATGTAGTACATTGTTTAATATGCATCCATCCATCCATCCATCCATCCATCTTCTATACTGCTTATCCTTTTCAGGGTTGCGGGGGAACCTGGAGCCTATCCCAGGGAGCATCGGGCACAAGGCGGGGTACACCCTGGATAGGGTACCAGTTCATCGCAGAGCACAATCACATACACACTCACACACCCATTCATACACTACGGACACTTTAGACACGCCAATCAGCCTACCATGCATGTCTTTGGACTGGGGGAGGAAACCGGAGTACCCGGAGGAAACCCCCGCAGCACAGGGAGAACATGCAAACTCCGCACATACAGAGCCACGGTGGGAATCGAGCCCCCGACCCTGGCGAACGTGCCAACCCCTAAGCCACTGTGCGCCTATTTAATATGCAGTGCGTTACAATTATCAACAGTCCTGTGACCTGACAGGAAACTTCACTTGAAGATGCACTAATTGATTACTTCATTTTTCATTTACATTTTTAAGATTGGGCTTTGTTACCTTTAAAAACCATTTTAGCCTCAGTTTTAGAATTGAGGAGGTGTGAATTAGTTGCCGTAGATGCCGTTCCTGTTCAATTCTCTGACTCTTTCAATGTAGTGCCTACAGTGTAGCATGGAAGGCAATATATACCGCAGATACATTTAACACAAGTAGTGCTTAAAATATTGATCTTTTTCACACTGCGTATTCTGCATGCTGGTTTTGAGTGGTTTACTATCAGTACCATACACATTAGTCTACATTTTGAACACATGGTTAATTATAAAAGGCCAAATTTGCTGCAAATGTCTTGCTGCGATGTCTATCGTGAGGCATTTTAGGAATGTTGGTTAAGATTTTGGTTCAATTAAGAACCTTTGCTGATTTTTTTTCCCTCTACACCTGACCCAACTTGCAAATTATAATTTAAAAAGAAAAATTAATTTGGATTAATTCTTCCTCCCCTTCAAGTTACTTGGTGTTCATGGGTTCAGTCTATTATCTATGTCACCTGTGTCCTGTCTCTATGAATTCTGATGCATATATATATATATGATTTATACTGGTGCCCTGTCCAGGGTGTACTCCGCCTTTTGTCCGATGCTCCCTGAGATTGGCTCCAGGTTCCTCCGCGACCCTGAAGAAGGAGTAAGCCTTAGAATGTGTACTTAGATGGATGGATGGATGGATATATGATTCATGTTATATGGGGCAGTGGTGGCTGGGTTACTGATCGGAAGGTCAGGGGTTAAAGCCCCAGCGCTGCCAAGCTGCAACTGTTGGGCCTTTGAGCAAGGCCCTTAACCCTCTCTGCCCCAGTTGTGCTGTATCATGGCTGACTCTGAACCCAACTTCATGACATGCTGGGGTATGTCACGTGCTGTAATGTATATGTGATCAATAAAGACTCATCATTATCATATACAAGTTGACAAGTAGTAATTCTCGCTTATTTTGTGATTTTGATTCTCTTATAATCTTTCCAGCTTTCTATAACATTAATATAATTAAAACGTATTAAAAATCTTCACACACTTGTTTCCTGGGTTCCATCGTCAGTGTTTAATTTAATTAAATTAATTTATTTATTGTTAGATAGTAAGATTTCACCATGAGGTAAGCCTGGCTAACATTTTGAACCCTTTGGCTTTCCATAGCAAGGCTTCTCTTTATGCTGTACAGGTGCTCCACGCCCACAGCCTATTTAGTAACGCCCACCCACAAATCACTCTGCAGCTACTAACAGCACGACCTGCTGAGAAAAAAAAATGCATGTGAATAATTATGTCCGTTAATTCAAACCACTAAGTGCTTAAGCTGTCAGTACTTAATTTCAGTAAATTCAGAACTTTCCCAAATTATCCTACAGAAATATAATCAAAAAGATGTACACATATTACAAGTAACATTGAACTTGAATTACTCAATCATCATTTATTTGTTTAAACCCTTGATACAGTGTTGCTGTCAGTAAGATGGTCCATTTTGGTTCTATCCCTGATCGGAAATCATCAAAAAGAAAGTTCTGAGTGTACAAGCATCAGGAGTTCTGGAAGCTGGGTCAGGACAAACACATGGACCGTTTGGAGGTTATTAGAACACCAGGTTGGGAAACATTACTCTAGTAGTTAAAGTGTATTAGAGGTAAAGTATGAGGTGCGGTTTTTGGATACGTATTCAACACCATGACTCTTTTCTCTGTATGAACCTGCCATCTAGTGGCATCAGTAAAGCGACACAAATGTAGAGCCTACAATGAGACACCAAGGCGGCAAACATTTACTGGTAAAAGAAGTTTTTTTTAAATTGTATTTAGTTCCAGGATGAGACTACAATCCAACATATTCGTTAAAACGACCATTGTTAAATAAGAACCGATTACAATTACACATTTACAGTGAACCATTGATGAAGTAACGTTAGCACCGTCATTTTAGTCCGTGCCTTTTTCTTTTAGTTTGTTGTCCACACAGACTTTGACTAAATATGACTCAAGGCACTTCTGGTTTCACTGAAATTACATACAAAATGTAATGACCGAGCATTGTCATGTATCTATGACGGATTATACAAAAGAGGTCGAAGTTGTAGCTCCTGCATTCTTAAACCACAGACTGGCTCTTGCTGTTGTGTGTGTCGTGATCGTCATAGCGTTGGTACTGTTCCCCGAGGAGATGTTGCCGACCCTCGGAGTTATGGGATCGGGAGCGCACGGCACACGTCGTGACGGCGAAGATGATCGCCACGACGAAAAGCGCTGCGATCACGGCGATGGTGATGATCTCAGTCGGAGTGATGGGACGGGCTGGAGAGAGAATCGTGAAGGTGTTATTACACATGATGTGATGTACCTGGTGTATCGGTTAGCAATGCATACAAGGTATTTCGGGATGCTGAACAAGGCAAGCTAAGCTTTCATGCAATCCTTGCAGTAGTGCGTACCAGGCCAGGTAGCCTCGTAGGAGTAACCCAGGTTCTCTGGAGCCGTCACGAACATTTCTGCATTGGTGATAGGAGGCCAGAATGGCACCATGTTGTAATCTCTGTTATGGCCGATGGGAGCGTTTTCCATTGGGTAGTCGGAAGAGCCTAACACAAACACACATTGTTACATACCAACAAACAAACATGTCATTTAGTAAAATAATACTGATTCAGTGGGTCATGTTGTTATAGTACGATGTAAGGCAGTGGTCACCAAACCTTTTCCTGGAGAGCTACCTTCCTGAAGAGTTTAGCGCCAACCATAATCATGCCCACCTCACCATCTAATCAATGGTGGGCACGGTTATGGTTAGAGCTATAGTCTTCAGGAAGGTAGATCTCCAGGACCAAGGTTGGTGACCACTGGTGTAAGGTATAATCAGATGCCCATGATGTCTAGTCTAATTTCTGTACTATACACCTCATCAGTTCTTAATGCTTGTCTGAATCATGCCTTGGCAAATGTAACTGGGTGGGTCTCATTTGTTGCTTACTAATGTCTACTAATAAGGTTCAGTGTCCTCCAAGTCTTACATGGCTCATAAAAGGAAACCAATTAAAAAAGAATCTATTTAATTGTCTGTTATTGTACTTGCTCTCGCAGCAAGGATAATAAATGTGCATGTACTACATCCGCCTGAGCAACTGTTGATAAGTAATTAGTTTCTAACAAACGGCAAACCACTGAACACAGCAAAGAATGAATGAAGTACAATTCGTGCTTTCCTGAGGAGGAAAAATCTACTGTTTGGGGGGGAAAAAAAGCAAGCGCTGAAGAAGGTTAAGGCCACACCTCCTTCACTGGGATTCACAGTGAAGGAGATGTGGCCTCTGTTGTCATCGGTCTGACTGGTATGACTGGTCTGACAGCCAGAGGACACGCCTCTCTTACTCACACTAACAAATCATGATCAAAACATCAGCACAGAGGCCATCTCCTATTGAGGCACTGAGGCCACACCTCTTTATTTGGATTGACAGACACACGTTTTTTACTAGTTCCAGAGGCCATGCCTTGTATACTGAAGCTGAGAGACGTATGACGAGGGAGGGAGAGAGAGAGAGAGAGAGAGAGAGAGAGAGAGAGAGAGAGAGAGTAAGCGTGAAGGAAACACAGTATTACATTGACATTTATGGCATTTGGCAGATGCTTTTATCAAGTGAGACTTACGTTTATCTCATTTATGCAACTGAGCAGTTGAGGGTTAAGGGCCTTGCTCAAGGGCCCAGCAGTGGCAGCTTGGCGGTCCTGGGGTTTTGAACTCACGAACCTTCTGATCAGAAGTAAAACGTCTTAACCACTGAGCTACGACTTGCTCCAGTAGTGCCAAAGGAAACTCATTTGATAATGTTTCTAAATGATAACGTGCCAGTTATAACACATCTGGATCTGTTAATTCGCGCATGTAAACTGTTTTTGGATCTGTGGCAATCTGTGTTGTTTCAGATCAGTCAGTCTTTACAGCACTGATAATCATGACCAGTTGTCCCTCTTTATTCACAGCCGCTGCAGATATACATGAAATAAGATGAAGGAAGTGTGTTACCTGGGTGTCTCCGAAGCCACTCGTCAAAGATGGCGTCGGTGAAGGTGTGGAGCAGGACGAAGATGGGGTCGTTCGGGGACAGATGGGTTTGTCCACCAGTACCATTCAGGAACAGGTGAGCCAAATTGTGCAGACTTCGCACTACAGGGTCGTAGGTACCCTCAGGGGCACTGTAGCCTAGCAACACCATCGAAGGTTAGCGTCCTTAAGATCGTATACGCAGCGAAATGATCTACAGACACCAAGCTAAACTTGGTTAAACTATAACTCAACATGGTGCACAGGTGGTCTATTGACTTTGACTGTTGTAACAGTGTTTTATCTCCATACCCTCGATGGTGTTTCTGAAGCTGTCAGTTGAAGTAGAGTAAAATGGAGGGGTGTCGAATGTGGTCAGCTGCAGGCAGGCTTCTATGTCCTGGGGCTCTGGAAGCTTCTGCACCATGGGCCTTGCCACGTTCCCCGCTGGGTTCCTCCTGATGGGGTTGCTCTCTGTACCTGAGAGACAGAGAGAGAGAGAGAGAGAGAGAGAGAGAGAAGAAGAAAGAGAGAATAAATGTATTTCCTTCATTTATTGGATTTTAAATGTTAGGGTTAACTTGTCACAAAGCCAAGAGTGGGACATGGAGAGAACAAGCCAGAGTGATGTGAGTGGTTCTTGTAAGGCTCTACCCTTTAGTTAAGCAGTCACAAGCTGAAATCCTGACACGACTATGATTGCATGAACACCAGAATGAATAGATGAAGTGACTTGGAGGAAGCACATTTTTTCATGTCTTCTCTCTCTATGTAACTGGCAAGACCTCGCTATCTAGTAGGAAGTGGCTACTGAATTTGGTGAAAATTTTGTAAAAACAATTACAAACATCATAAAAGTGCCACATCAGTCTTCCCAATGGTCACGAGACCGAGGGGGTGGATGGTGAGAGAGAAAGAGACTATAATCTGCTAATCTACTTATTGTTAACATTTGCCCCATTTACGAAGCACATGTTGATAATCCTTAAAACCCAGTATGGGCTGAGATTATTCCCTGAAGTCTTTAATCATGTGAGAACCATTGGCATGCTGTGTGGTCAGGTGGAATGCAGATGGGCTCACCTGCCAGCAAATGTTAAAAAAAAAATAGATCTTGTACTAGAAGGGTAGGAAGCTATTGGAAAATACAAGTGCAGTAAAAAAACAAAAAAAAAACAGGAAGACTATGGAGCGCACTGTGGGATCTGTGTGTTTGAGAAATGGAGTGAAGAAGAAGAAGAGAAGGGACTGACTGTTGCAGATGGTGCCCAGTGTGTCATAGTCGTCCACGCTCTCACACACGACACGCCACTGGGAGAAGATGGAATTGGAGCTGATCCCATTTTCATCAAAGCTGCTTCTGGCACCCATCAGATCATCAGTGCAGATGTCACACTGGTTTCCTCCGATGGCAAAGTTCCAGTAGGGAAGAGCGAATCTTGGGTCTCCCAACATGTCCTGAACAAATAATGAATCTTTGCTTAACATCTTAAGACAAATGTTTTAGTATGTATTAGGTGTGTGTTACTTTCCCCAACACTGTAAGCTGTTGAAATGGACAAAAACGGTACACCCAAGTAGTACTAATCTTAATAACGATATGTGATTTTACCTGTATGTCACGCTCGAGCTGCAGGAGGTGGTATCGGTGCCACGTGACGAACCCGGGTCCCTCGTGAGAGAAGTCCACGCCCCCGAAGCTGGGCTGTCCACCACCGAGAAACGTCTTACTCACGGAGTAGTAGTGCGACCACACGAAGTAGTTGTAGATGGTGATGTTTTCAAACATAGTGGTGTTACCATCGGGGCTGAACAGCTCGCCATAGCGGCGTGTGGCGATGACCAGGTCCGGGTGAACGGTCCGCTTGGCCTGGTGCAGAGCGTTCACGAAGGAGCGCCTCTCGGTCGTGCTCAGAGTTTGAACATTTCTTCTGACTGAGAGCGAAAGAAGATAACGTTAGATGCCAATGATGATGATGATGATTTTGCTACTTAGTGCACAACTCAGTAGCAACATAAGAATCAGCCAGGTATTAGATAATCAAGTATTAAGTGTATAGGTTAAGAATATTGAGACAAAACTCGGGAGAATTTAGTTCCAACTCAAGTCAAGCGTTTTTAAATTTCATTCCACTATTTAACTCGTATACATTGGAAGGAAATGTTTCTCGGTGACCGTTGTGCGACTCAACGGTACACGAGACTACGTAAAGTGCAAATACACAAAATTTACCGAAGATAAATACACAAAACAATAAATACACGGAACTAGGAAACCCACAGGACAACAGAACAGTGTTGTGCAGGAAAGCTATTGCTCAATGGACTGTCAAATATTGTCATGTAGCAGCAGTAAATGGGGCAGAGATATTGTCAGCGAAAAGAGTTTCATAAATTAAAAAGTGTCTGATGCGGCGTTGTAAAGGGCAGGTGTGCAGTGGTGTTGCGTCACATCGAGTCCACAGTTATTCATCCCTGCTGAAAAAACAATAACAGAAACCCTCATAGAATTTGTAGTGGTTATAATGGGAATTGTTTTGGTTTTAATGGAAACTGTAATGGTCTCTACTGGTAAGTTGTGGCCTTCTATTGGTGGCATGTTATGTCTAGTGGATACGATTAAGGACCAATAATGGTAATGGATCGAATGGTTAGTTGATGGTCTGTAATGGTATTTGTAGTGGAAACCATTAGCATTTCTGTCATGTTTTCAACTGTTTGTTTTTACACTAAAATCATAACAGAAACTATACACTAATGCCATGCTTACATTGCATTATTATTTAATTAATTAACATTAATTCTAATGTTCTCATCTTCTAATGAATATATTATTATGAAGCACTAAATATGCACGTATTGGTATTTATTTGATCAGCTCACCGACTGGCACGGGCGTGTCGCAGTTGACCCCGGTGAATCCGTGCTTGCACCGGCCGCAGTTGAACCCGTAGAAGTTCCCGGTGCAGCGGCACGCGCTGGTGAAGAAGCGAAGCGGCCAGCGCTCGCGGTCGTCCTGGTCCACGTGCGGGTACTGCGGCCCGTGTGCGCGCGTGTCCGCCTGCACCGACAGGCACTGGCCTCGGCCAAGGCTCGCGCCGCACGGGTCGTTCGCGCGGCCGAACGGGGACGGACAGCAGCGCGCGCTGCGCAGAGCCTCGGCGCTCGTGCACTCACGCGGGAACTGTGCGCGCACAGCCAGTGCGCAACAGCACAGCACTAAAACGGCGTGTATCCACATTGCACAGGAATGCAGAAACAAACAAACCTGATTGTCTAATAACGTCTAATTTATTATTTAATTAAAAAAAAAAGCTAGATTTTGTTGCAGGTAATTTATTAACAATCACGACAATCGTTCACTACTTCTGCTGCCCGAGACTACCACACATGGAAAGGTCCATTGCGCACCAATCTGGCCCAAGAACGCGAGAGAGCCCGGGTGAGTTTAAATACCGGATCAGCGCGTGACCGTCGAAAGCCTCAGCTCTGTCCTACCGCGTGACCGTGTCACATTTTAGCGGAAAGATTCAGCACGAGCCTTGGTTCCACAGCATTTAGTCGGAATTAAAATATGAAATCCCTGGCGTACACAGGCAGAAGCTCGTGCTTGAGTGAGGACTTGGACAGGTGTTTAAACGAGATGGACATGTCTCATGATCTGTCTCAGAAAGCAAACAGTACCCTCGGCAAGTTTAAGCACATCAGTCACACCATGCGTGATACAGTGCCTTGCATAAATATCCACCTTCCTTTAACTTCTCCACATTAGAGTGTTACAATTGAAGTAGAATGAATAGGGACCGGATATCATGAATCTACACAAAATTTAGTAATAACATTGAAGTGAATAGTTCAAATCGCATAAGTACAATATTTCTGGTGCCAATCAGTTCACATAAAAAGTGACATAATTATGTGTGCAATTAAAGTGTCTCATGGTCTCCATGTAAGTACAACTGTTCCTGGGAGACCCCCAGAGTTTGTTAGAGCACATGCGACAGCATCATGTGACCGAGGAGCTAGCTACCAAAACAAGCTCGGAAAAAAGTTCAAAATTATGAACTTCCTTTGGATCGTCATTAAATCCATTACTAAAAAAAATGGAAAGAATATGGCACAACAACGACTTGGCTGTGTAGATGACATCCAGCAAATATCACTGACCAGATAAGGAGATCAAGGATCTTAGTCAGGAAGCAATTTACAATTCTGGTATTTGGCCGACGCCCTCATCCAGAGCGACCATTAGTCATAAAAGTCATATAAAATCCCATCCATAAATACATGGTAAAGCAGGTTATCTGGTGGTAGCATGATGTTTTGGGGATGCTTTACATCAGCGTGGACTGGCCAGATTGAGGGAAACGTGGATGGAACCAAATACAGGGCAATCATAAACGAAAATCTTTGGGGTGAATGGTCAGCTTAAAACAAGAGATCAGCTCTAAGCTCACTGCCAAAGCCACACTGGAGAACCTGAAGAACCTGAATGTGGTCCAGTCAAAATCCAGACCTAAATGTGATTGAGAATGTGTTGCAAGACTTGCAAATTGTTCACCAACCGTCTCCATCCAATCTGACCGAGCTCGAGGACTTTTACGAAGAACATAAGGATCTAGATGTGTAAAGCTGATAGACATATCTTAGAAGACTTGCTGCTGTAATTGCAGCCAAAGGTGGTTCTACCAGGCACTGACCCAGGTGGAGTGAATACTTTTGCAATAAAAAAAAAGTATTTTTTGTTTAATTAACTTTTGTGTCGCAATAAAACCATTTCGCACCTTCACATGGTAGACATATTGTGTAATGCTAAGCTTAATTGCGAATGCTTGCTAGTAATTAACACCTTATTTTAAAAAAAATTATCTCACGTCCACCAGACATTATTGAGAAAGAAGGAGCTAATTTCGCATTTGTTCATTTTGAGAATTTGTGCTAGAACTAAAGACGTGTTTTGAAAATGAGTCATGAACCTGCCCAGGGTGGGCCATGCCGCTGGGGTTTGTATGGACTGTGTGGAAGTCATGTGAACTGGCTGAGCTTTCTCAGCTCCTTCAACGTTCACATGCACCGAGTAGTGTAGTTGTACTCGGATGCATTCTGTCAAATGAGAAACTGGACTAAAACGTCATGGGACTTTCAAATTTTTATCATGGACAACTTCAAAAGCTCATGTGATGGCATCATTTTTACTACGTTATTATTAAACAACTATTCTGACTTGCTAATAGTGTGTATCTGCAGCCAACTATAAGTGTTTAATAGTAAGGTACTAATGTGATTAATTGTAGTAATGTGATTTCTTGCAGCTTGCTCTTTAGATCATGTGGGTCTCTCTCTCTCTCTCTCTCACACACACACACACACACACAGACTCATGATTAACCTTTTTACATTTTTCTCATTCTCCTTCAACCCCTTTCCCCACCCCTTCTTCTCTCCTCTCCTCGCTTTTCCTCCCCATCCCTAATTCCTCCCCATGTTAATCCTTCTTTTTTGCAAACAGCAGTTCAGCGGAGTGCAAAACACACAGGAATGTGTGTGTGAGAGAGAGACTGGGAGAGAGAGAGAGATGCCCTGGGACCCTCTCTTCTGGATGTATTATATGTATTAAAACATATTGATGGATGCCATGAGAATATTAGCACTGGTGGTCCTGGTACCTGGTACATTCCTGGTCCTGGTTCTTGATACACACCAAGAATGTCAGTGTACCATTATATGTACCAGTTTGGTAGAATATTTGCGTTTGATAGAGAATGTTGTGAAAGTTATGTGGTTGATAGAGGCTGTATGTATTGGAGAATTTTACTATTGGTGTTTAATGGTGAATGTTGTGCAGTTGATGGTGAATGCTGTAAGTGTCGGAGAATCTTATTGTTGGTGCATGATGGTGGATGATGTACATGTTGGACAGTGTTACTGTTGGTGTATTATGGAGAATATTGTAGTGCTTGATGGTAGATGCTGTACGCTAGACAGTGTTTATTGTGTTAGTATTGGTGTTTTATGCTGAATATTGTAGTGTAGGGTGTTGGAGTATTACTTTTGGTGTTTTTTTGTGTGTGAATATTGTCTTGTCTGATGGTGGATGCTGTATGTGTTGGACAGGGTTCCTATTCATGTTTGATGATGAACATTGGTGTTTGGTAGAAACTTGGTGACTGATGGTAAATGATGGATTTGATAGTGAACATTGTGGTGTATGATGCTGGATGCTTTGTGTTCAAGAATAGAATATTACTGCTGGTATTTCATGTTGAATATTGATGTTTGATGGTGGATGCTGTATGTGTTGGAGAATGTTACTATTGTTGTTGTTTGATCGTGTTGTATGAATGTTTGATGTGTTGTTGAACATTTGTATCTGATGATGAATGTTTTCCATGAACATTGGTGTTTCTCAGCAAAATATAGGATAGATTGTCTATTTCTGTTTGAGTTTTAGCATGAAGTCATCACGTTATCAAACTCAATTCTGGTTCCAGGAAGCAGATATGGCTCTGCTGTAATTATTAATGCAGTCATGTAGCAGTTTAGCATCTATATCTCCTGCTACAAGCTCTTGTCAGTGAGTGATGTGCACCCACTGTTCCGCTCATTCAAGACATTTTTACGTGCTTGGCATGTCCTGTCATGCAGGTTGGCACCTCTCCCCCAGACATCTACCTCACTGATCTTATATTCCGAAGACTGACACACCAGTAAGTGTCAGCTAGCCCACCAGGTTCTGTCACTCATCTCATGATGAATTCAGAAATACACATTAACATGCTGAATTTCATTATGGTCTTTAAAGCAGAGAGCAATAGTAATTCCCACTGATGTTGAGCCATTATAAAATGCAGGCCTATTTTTCATGCATAGTTGGTGTTTCCATGGACTCCTCCATGAGCAGTCAGTATTAGCTGTGGATGTTTTGAAAAAAGAATTGGTACTGTTGAGAGTGGAATATTAATCTGAAAACAACTTGACTTGACTTGGTCAATAACTGAAGTTTAAACTCATGAATCAAATCCAGGCTATTTCTGTCAGGTGAAATATGGTGATCAGCTTTTTACTGAACATTTATGAGAAGATTCACCACAATTAGGCCAACAATGTTACTACATAAGAAAATGTTTGGGAAGTCGAGGAAATGCTCCAGCTTTCAGATTCTGTGACTTCAGACTAGACTACTCGGATTGCAAATTGCTTGAAAATCAAGGGGGGGAAAAAAAACCTCGACACATCTAAGACATGATTAAATGTGTTTCAGTAGATATAGACATCAAACTTCATTCAGTTCTTCAGCAATATCACAGATTTAGCAATGTGGTTAAGGACACGTCTATGGATACAATCATGAAAATGTTGTTTTTGCTCAACGATTCCTTTAAAACTGATGGATGAAAGACAACATCTTGGTCATAATCAGTCATGGCACAACTACAACTCGACCCTGTTGCTCTCGGCGAGCTTGGCCTCTACCTGGCCACGAGCAGCACGTGGCACTATTATACTTCAACCCACGTCTAAAAAATCATCACACACGTCACCACATATTAGGCCCATTCTTGTGGGTGTCTCAGTTATAATGCCCATATTGTTCTCTTGGCAGAGGATGAAGTCTCAGGAGATGTGTAGGATTGTAGGGCCAAACTCCCACTCAGCCCTTCAACAACAAGCTTTTTGTAAGCACGTGTACTGTAAGACTCCCAAAGCCTGATGCTATTAATCATATTTAGTAGTCACAGGTTATATCCGAAAATGTTTCTTGGAGAATACAGTATGCGGTGCAATGCAGGAGGCAACATCATATGAGCACTTGGTATGTTATTAGTACTTGAGGAATGAGTATGAAGGAGCTAGGGTCAGCATGGACAAATAATAAAAAAGAGGAATAGATCTAGACCCTTTTGAATCTGATGGGTCTTACACCTCAGCAATTATGCACATATGTATACTGTCATTCGATTAACCTTCTCAATGCAGCAAAGGATATGAAACGTATATGTACGCCTCAGTCTAGATAAGTACCAATGAGCTAAAAATAAATAAATTGCACCTGAATGAAACACACTAATCTTTTAACAACACACCTGATTTTAAAAACAAGCTAAATCAGCATATGTGTTACAGCTGGTCAAACCCCCTCCAGATGTGGACTTGAATCTCATAGTCCAAAAACAGCCATGGAAATGTCTTCATAAAGATATATTTCACATGTCATTTACGTCTACACCAGCAGATGTCCCTCTTAGAACAAGCAAAGGTTGCCAAAGCTCTGGCTGCATGATGTAGGATCATGTGTGTCAGGCAGCTCACATTTTGAGAAGTATTAACTTTTCATAACAAAAGCTCCAGCAGATTTGTCTGAAATCATAGAATATGTCCTAAATGGTGTAATGTAGAAGATGTGTCTTAGAGAAATGATAGACAGCTCACTGTAGACAAACATCAGCCTATATGTCATTTAGAATGATATTGTGTGTTCATGCATACATGATTGATGCAAATATTTTTTTACATAATGTAAATAAGTGCCAGATTGCTAAGTAACATCCACTCAATGGTTAAGGCGTTGGGTTATTGGTTAGAAGGTTGGAGATTCAAGCCTCCGCGCTGCCAAGCTACCACTGAGAAAGGCCATTAACCTTCTCTTCAGGGGTGCCATGTCATTGCTACCACTGTACTGACCCCTGAGCTAACAAGCTGGCATTTACTACAAAAAAGAATCTTGCTTTAATATATATGTGACAAATAAAGGCTTCTTCTTCATTAACAAATTAAAATTTATTTGAATTTTTTTTATCTTATTTTATTTTGTATATGTCTAGAAATTGTATTCATCCATTTACTAACAGACACTCAGGAGTACTGGAATAGTACACAAGTATACAGTATGAGGCATATCTTGACTTGCAAAGTTTTCATTACTTCAGCTAACTTGTACGATACGATAATTATGTGGCTTAGTGGTTGGCATGTTTGCCTCCGGGGTTGGGGGTTCGAATCCTGCCTCTGCCCTGTGTGCGTGTAGCTTGCATGTTCTCCCTGTGCTTCGGTGGTTTCCTCCCACAGTCAAAATGCATGCATTATAGGCTGGTTGGCATTTCCAAATTGTCCATGGTGTGTGTGATTGTGCCTGCGATGGGTTGGCACCCCGTCCAAGGTGTCCCCCACCTTGTGCCCCGAGTTCCCTCGGATAGGCTCCAGGCTCCCGTGACCCTGTGTAGGATAAGCGGTAAGGAAAACGGATGGATGTTTGTTTGTTTGTAAAGCTGGCTTTGATTTTTCATTCCATTCTTGATTCTTGGATATGAATTTGTTGACAAAAGAATTGAATTCTGAATTTTGCCATGATTCAAGATCAGTAGACCAAAATACAGCTGAAGGGAAAATTCTGTCAGTGTACAGAGTGCAGCTATGATGTTATGAAACTTACAAGACAGCTGCAAATAGTAGTGGTACAAACAGGTAGTGGCAATGGCGAAATGCAAACAAAATATGCATATTACCTCAAGCTCACTTTTTGAAGCGACCCCATTTTCTACAAGAGTCAGGATCACACTGATTGATGATGTAAGCAGTCTGTAGTAATTTTCTTTAAATGACAGGTCAATTGTTCTTCATTGTTGCAATCTGTCATGTAGAACACGTTATCGCACAGTCCGTGATCGTATTTGGCTAAGTGCTCTTTTGTTGCTGTTGTTGTCGTGTTTTGTACAGTGTGACAAGTAATAATCTTAAAAGACAGCTGAAATCACAGAGTGTAAAACCAGCTAAAGATGTCTTCACTTCATAGCAGGGGTGTCCAATTTTCTCTGCAAAGACTTGGCGTGGCTTCAGGATTCCATTCCACACCTGATTTTGCTTGTTTAATCAATTAGTCTTGGTCTTCTAATCACAGATGAACTGTCTTCGATGGGAGGAAAACCTGCAGAATAAAATGCATGCGCAATACAGACATACAGTGCAGTCCTTCATAGGTCTAATCATTCACTAGACAGTTATGCATAACTAAGAAGTGGCTCATCCTATGGTTGTTACTCTGTGTTTAATGTATAGATGGAGGTAATGTATGCAAACAAGATAGGAGTTTTAAATATTTCTACATTGACATGAAAAATATTTCTGACTTGTTGCATCATTGGACTAAAGAGCAAAACGTCTATACTGTCTATACCAGTGGTCCCCAACCTTTTTTGCGCCACGGACCGGTTTAATATCAGACAATATTTTTCACGGACCGGCCTTTAAGGTGTGGCGGATAATACAACAAAATAAAATGATACGACCGGCATAAAAACTGGGGTTTTATTCATTTAAATATTATATATATATATATATATATATATATATATATATATATATATATATATATATATATATATATATATATAATAAACGTGGATCCAATGTGAAATCGTAACTTTATTAGCAGTGTCCTAGTAAGATCACACCAACAACATAACATGAGTGACATCCGCTCTGCCCCCTAAAGCTTAACGTACCACGTGACCGAGACAAGCGTCTTGACATACGTCTACAGTGAGTCATATACGGATGTAACGGAGAGAATCCGGTCTTTTTTTCTTTTTTTTTTCCAAAATAAAACATCGTTCAGACCCAGATAATAAATAAAACGCAAATAATGTAAGTTGTTTATTCTTTTTGTGCGGCCCGGTACCAAATGACCCACGGACCGGTACCGGTCCGCGGCCCGGGGGTTGGGGACCACTGGTCTATACGCTTGTGTGTAGAACTGAGCTAAACCAGCTTGCCAAGAGCTTTAAAATCAGACTCCAAAAAGTAAACTTACTACTTTCTGGGGGTGAAGTACAAAGTAAACGCAGATAAGGTTCAGATACGTCACTGTAAGCAAAAATCCATACAGGCCAGCAAGCAACTTAATTTAAAATGGTGTGCTTGAATTTGAGCGAAGAACTTTCTGGTCTGTCTTGGATGAATTGGCTGCTACTTGCAGGCTCTGTGATAAATGGTTTCTCTCTCTCTCTCTCTCTCTCTCTCTCTCTCTCTCTCTCTCTCTCTCTCTCTCTCTCTCTCTCTTCTTCCATTCTCCCCCCCCTCAATCCCTTCGCTCAGCTCCTCATCTATCGGCTTCCTGTCCATTTAGCAATTCTGCCAGAACCTTAAATCTGTGCCTCTTCAGGACCAGGGCGTTGTGGGTGATTTACATAGCCATCATTTATGCAGAGAGACGTCAGCGTGACCTGGAGTGAGCAATAAAGTGCTCAGATAGAGTGCTGCACGGTGACAGCGAGCGCTTCCCACCGGTCATCACTTCAGAGATGGGGCAAGAGATGATGGAGGAGTGCGTCCACCAGAGAATGACAGAGTAAGGTCAGATGTGAGGGGGAGGGAATTAAATGATTGAGCAAGAAAACGAGAGAGATTACATCAGCAGATGTGTTGTGGTTATGAGCCTGATTAGTGCTGTCAGCAGGGTTAATTAGTGAGTAATATCAGCTCAGCTTCACTGATGATGGGAGGCTTATTCTTAAGAAAAGCATGAATTTGCTCATCATAAGAGAAAGAGAGAGAGTAAGTGAGGGTCAGGGAGAGAGAAAATATTGGATATACTATGGGAGGGTTGCTCAAAAATTGTCAAACAGTTCTTGAATGTGTCACCATCAAAAACAACCCGATGTGGTTTTCTGCTGTTGTAGCTCACCCATCTCAAGTTTTGATATGTAGTGCATTGCTATTTTCACCATTGTTGTAAAGAGTGGTTATTTCAATTCCAATAGCCTTCTTGTGTGCTCGAACCAGTCCACCAGTTTCCACCTACGGGACTGCCGCTTAGTGGATGTTTTTTGTTTTTCACACCAGTCTGTGTACAAATCATGTTGTGGATGAAAATCCCAAGAGTCAGCAAATTCTGAAATTCTCACACCAGCCCATCTGGCACCAATGTTATTCATTGCACTGCTGGCACATGATTGGCCCATCATATAATTGCATAAATATACAGATGTTCATAATTAAGTGGCCAGTGAGCGTTTTATATATATATATATATATATATATATATATATATATATATATATATATATATATATATATATATATATATAACATGATATATAACATGGTGATCGTAGGTGCGACACATAGGAGAAAGTTCCTGTTAAATTAATGCCAGCTGAGACTGAGGAGTATGATCTGATGTGATCTCCACAGACTGGGATGTGCGTCGTGAGGCTCGCATCCCTGATTAGAGCCAAAGTTTAATTAAAATGAAATGTCTTGGGGCTTACGACACCGTCTTTCTCCCTCCTCTTCTGTGTCTCTGTAATTAGAACATAGGGTGATTCTCAGTCTGTCACTCTTATAATTGGAGATTTATAAAGGACACGTGCATCTACATGCTGAGGCAACATTTAGAGCAACACTTTTCTTTCTCCTCCTGGGAACTGCACTGATAAACCTTTAATATTACATATTATCCAGATTACACAACATGCTTTCTTTTTTTTTTTTTTGTCCTTAAGCACAGAAGTCCCTAACCACTGGTTTGCGATAATTCAGCAGTCAATGCATTAGGTGTCCTGCATGTGGACACAGAAAGCAGTCGTTCAATAAGTTAAGTAAAAAAAAAGACATGCATTAAATGATTTATATTTATTTGTTGAATACTCGATTCTAACTGCTCAGAAGGTGTTGATTAATTTTCTTAAACAGCAGCTCTGGCAGTAGTTCTGGCTGTAAATGTAAACTCAAATGTTATGTGAAGAGGTGTTTATTTAACACATTTGGAAGGAGACTCCAGTGTCAAGGACTTTGTAACAATCAGTGGTAAAGCTGTAATTAAGTTGTCCTCCAAGAGAAAATCTTCAGGACAGAAGGCTTTGTGGACGTTGCGCAGTATTAAATGTAACTATAAATGGATAAAAAGTACACGTAGTTCTTTACTAAATTGGCAAATTATTAAAAAGAAATCGTCACCACGAGCAAACATAAAACCTAAAAAAAAGAGCAACACAATAATGCAATAAGACAACTATAAAGAAATTGAAAAGAAAGTTTTAAAATTTTTAAAATATGAGCCTCCCATTCTGCCCTTTAACCATCTGATGTTCACAGTGCTCATTTTCAAAGGGATTTTCGGAAAGGCTAGCCCTTTCAAGATGAGACGTTTCGACTAAATAACAGATCTGTTAGTTTACACCACGTGACAGTCCCATGACTCTGCATTTTGTTCTGATTAGCAAAGTGAAGATGTGAGTTCATTTTGTGAGTCGGGTCTACTCAGGATTGTATGCTGTATATGTTGTCATATTGTATTTATATGATTGCATTTCATACAGTATGTACAGCTCAGTATGTAGAGCGGCTAAGCAAAACAGTCTTTGATTGTTTGCTAGTTGGGATAAATACTGTGTTTAGCGATAAGCCATGTTCGCTTTTGCAGCAGATGATCAAGCTTTTATGACTTGAATTTTTACATTCAAACGAAGTTATATTCTGTTCTAGGAGTGACACCTTTCTGTATTTAATCTAGGTGAACTTAGACCTGTGCCTTAACAACTTCCATTTTCTGAACTAATAGAAAACAAGATCATGCTGCTGTTAGCATGGAGTGAGAGAAATTTGCTAAATTTTCTGGTAAAAAGTCTCTCTCTCTCTCTCTCTCTCTCTCTCACTCTATCTATATATATATCTAGCTCTCTTTCTGCTTTGATTTTCTAATGATCAATATTGGCACCTCTACATGTATAATTTTGTCTTTCTCTATTCAACATGTTAAATCCTCTGTAGTTAGAACAAAGATGCCTTGTACAGAGAGGGAAAAAGTACTGGTCCTGTCTTCTACTAGCCTGAGTGAAGTCTGCAACTGAGCAAACTTCAAATAATTCTAATAATATATTTGATAAATGGCAGTCTAACTGTGGCAGGGTCTTTTTCCCTGGAGATAAACGTTGTCCCTCGACTTGGGAATGCCACATTTTTGGCGTAGTTGGCAGGATAAACATTTCCCTCCACTTGGGAATCCCACATTTTGGCATAGTTGGCAGGATTTACCTAGTAAGGCAAGGATTTACGTAGATGTGACATGGGTATAATTTTGTTCTAATATTGGTTGTGATTTTGTTTTTCTTTTTATCAGAAGCAAAACAGCAGTGTGTGTTTGACCTTTTGGGGGACTCTATTTGTTGTCCTGTTCCTTTTGTGGGGTGGGTATAGTGCTTATAAGTATGGAGGAGGAGATGCAGGAGTTGCGAGAATTAGTGGAGCAAATGAGAGCAGACAATGACCATTTGTGTCATGAACTGATGCCAGGTGAGTCTCCTGGTCCTCACACAGCTCCTTTTGTTGCCACCACAGTAGTGCCTGACCCTCCCCAACCAGTTGATGCTGATCCGGTGGTGCTGGACCGGTTTGTCTTCGTGCCTAGGGACTGACGGTGTCCAAAATTTAGTGGTAAATCCGGAAGCTCAGGCATGCATGCAGGCTCGTTATCTGTCCAAAGTTGACAAAGCATACTTTCTCTTCGATCATTTGGAGGGGGAAGCACAAGAGGAGATTTGACATCGTCCCAGTGAGGAATGGGGAAGTCCTGATAAGATTATCACAATTTTTCTTGAGTTGTATGGTTGCTTTCAATCATATGTAGCATTCCAAGAAGCCTTTTTCTCCAGGAGGCAGCAGGATGGGGAACCTCTGTTAGAGTTTTCCCTGGCCTTGATGATTTTCCTGGAGAGGGTTAAACAGCAATCACCTAATGCTATCCTTAATGCTGAAATTGTGTTGCGTGATCAATTTGTCGAGTATGTAGCTGATAGTGCCCTCTGCCGAGAGTTGAAGCAACTAGTTCGCCACCAGCACACCTCTACTTTATTGACAGTACGTGCTGAGGCTATTAGGTGGGAATGGGAGGGAATGCCAGGGGGTGCGAGGGGCCGGAGTCAGTCAGTTCTAATTGCTTATGGCATCCAGTATGGTGTGCAAGGGTATTTTCAGTCGGAGTTAAGGGAGCTGCGGGAGATGTTAAAATCACAGCAGCAACACCTAAATCAACTCCCTCAAAGTGTTGCATTTATGCAGTTTCCTCTGTGTGTTCTTCGATCATCCCATACTGAGGTATTACTATGTCATCATTGTCAAAAACATGGTCATTATGCTCATGAATGTGACGGAGAACGTGTTCCTTCTTACATAGTGCATTGGGAGGCAACTCATAGGGGGCGGGTTGGGCAGAGTTTTCCTCGACCATCGGAAAACTAGGTCCCGCCAAACAGTCACAGTTTGGTAGGGAAAGACCAGGGCTCACTGACATTAGGTCCTCCAAACCAGGTTGAGTTAGATGCATTACTGCCGGTCATAGTGCTCCCTACCTCTGTAAGGCAGGTGGGGAAGACAGGGATGGGTTCCCAAGCAGAAAAGGATCCTTTTATTGGTGAGGCCCTAATGTTTTGGAGGCATGGGATGCTTCCTAGTGCAGAGGAGTTATGACAGCTTCCCAAGGCTGTTGTGAAGTTGTTACGTCAATGGGGCTGTTTGTGTGAGCAGGACAGAGTATTACATCGCCAGGTGATTCACTCGGATGGGGGTGAAGATTGACTTCAACTGGTGCTGCCATTGCTAATGTTGGCTGAAGTTTTAGTGCAGTTACACCATGAGCATGGGCACCAAAGAGATGAGCGCACCACTGAGTTGGTGCGGCAGCGTTGTTATTGGCCGGGCCTGACATCCGAAGTGGCAAAATGGTGTCAAGAGTGTGATCGGTGCCAGGTGGCCAAGGACATGCAGCCTTTTCTTAGTAGGCTCATGGGCCATCTATTGGTCTCTTGGCCATATGAAATATTAGCACTAGACTTCATGATGTTGGAGCTAACTCGTTCAGGGTTGGAGAATGTGCTGGTTATGACAGACATTTTCAACAAGACGGGTAGTGTAGTATATACCATTTCTCCTGTGGATGACATTGGAAAGGTTAGGTGCGTTCATCGCTCTGCCTTGAAGACCCAGATCATTTAGGATACTCCAGTTCCTACCTCGACACATCTTCCTGTTTTCAGGGAAGATGTGCAGTCAGTAGAAGTATCAGAGGATGCTGATCCGCTGATCTTAGTACCGGAGACCACTCCGGGGCCACAGTCTCTGGGGGTCTTGGCATTCCTGGTTTTCTTATCTTGCATACCATCAGGGCATGATAGTTTGCCGGCAGGCTGGTCATGTACGAATGACATCCCCTTATGGAGAACGGGGCGGGCCACTGCAGGCCATCATTCGAACCCGTACAATCTATCATGGCCCGTGGAGGAGGGCGCGTTAGTGCAGTCACTGTGCCAGGCCCTACATCTAATAGAATTTCGGTTTGGTTTAGGCCGTGGGATATAAGCCCGAAATAGTCTAAGGGTGTGTGTGTTCATTGCGTCATTGTCAGGATGCCAATTCTAATAAAAAGGGGGTAGAATGTGGCAGGATAAGTGATTTAACTATCCTATTGGCCCTGCTCGGGGTATGGCTTAGGCAGACTTATAGGGTGGGAGCTACCCGACTATTTAAGGACCCTTATTTTAGTAGGCGCATAGGAGTCTTGGTGGGACGGTGGAGGCTAGCTGCATTTATTTGGTGGTGTGTGCTTCACAGCGTACTCAGTGTGCCAACACAATAACTTCCTTATGGTGTAGGTAGTATTTGATTTTGGTGTGACTTGCAATGTATTTGGATGACCTCCCGAGTTGTAGCTATCCTGCATGGTTCTCGCCAAGCCTGGGCCTGGAGAAGTGCTTAGTTTTAAAGTCTTTATTGTGCTTCATGGGAGAGCAATTTGATGTTTTAATGATCCTTATGTGTCATAATAAAATATAATTTTTATATTCATGGTCGCATCTCACTCTCATCTTCCTTGCCCCGATTGGTAGATCTTATTTGTGTGCCTTTATTTGGGAGTATTTCCCAATGGGAATTTGGGAGGGGTTCTCCCCCAAAGTGGCGTAGTTGGATTTACTAAATTTGGGATAAATTTTTTCCATCCATCCTGTAGTTGGCAGGATAAACATTTCCCCCTACTTGGAATGCCACATAATCAGATAATATGGTGTGCTTTTATGTTCTAGTCTCTCAGTTGCTATATTGTCAAATAACTATATTTAAAATAACTTCCATGAGATTTAATTTGAGTTTAATTTAAGTTGGCCTTTAGACACTTCAATCCAATGCCATTAACACGGTGATCTTCACAATACACTTTGTCGCAATATTGTCACCTGAACAATGCGTCTTTGCCCTTCGCTGTCCGTTGTCGTTTCGTTTCCCACCTGCTGCTCGTACGCTGATTCTACTTGGACAGGAGTGACAGCACGGTAGTCTTCTCCAGCGGGATGTGCTTTTGATGTCAGCTCTGATTGGTGAGACTATTAGACTCGAGAACAAAAGAAGAGCGGCGGCAGGGGTTCCCAACAGAGATTATGACAATGACTTGGAACCTCAGCAGGTGTGTAAAGTGAGTGAGTAAAGTGAGTTATCCTGTCTCTGCTTTTGTCTCTTAGACATTACAGATTAGCGTTCGCTATGAGTCCAATGCAGAGTATAATGCAGGATTCAAGCAGATTTACGCAGAATCTTTCATGTGTAGCTTGTTCTGCACCAGGAAAGATGAATGGATATAATGCATATGTCATAAGATTTGCATTACTTACTGCGGGCATATCATGTTCATTGCACCATGGAAGAATTATGAGGAATATCAATCCACTTCTATCATGATTAACAACCTCATTAAATACTAATTTGAGTGGGTTTTCCCCCTCTCTTTTAGAAATTTTTCCCCCTCTTTTAGAAGATTTTCTTACATAACTTTCCAGTACACTTAAAAGTAGGCCATGGTGTCCTTTGATGGATATCCTACTCAGGGTTTTTTCCCACCTTGAACCCTGGGATAGTCTTAAAATCCTGACCAAATGCTTACTGAACATGAATGAATGAATAAATGAATGAGAAGCTAGTAATGCTAGCAATGGTAAGAAGACTGCATGCTTTGTGCTAAAGCGTGGTGTAGACATAGAAAGAAAGAAGACAGAGGACAAACAATGGAGGAAGAGGTTTAAATTTATCTCTGGTTCACATGCTCTGCTGTAGATGTCAAAGATCACACAGCATACCCTATATGTACTGGCAGACTTGAAATCTCTCACCGCCCAAGATGAGGAACTTCTAGCACTTCTGAAAGTGTAACATTACTTAAAAAAGAACACGGGTGCTCCACAGTTCACGTTGAAATATTTTTGCTCCCTTTTCCCCCCGTCTTTTGTTTATGCCCATAAACTTGAGCCCTAAAGCGTATCCTCTAGCTTGATTTGGGAGCTTATATAACCTGCGACTGTAGATTACGCAACAGACTGGAATACATTTTTTATCCTACTTTTCTTTGAAGTCATTATAATTGGCCATTTATGTGTTTTGTACATGGTCTCTGAGGGCCTTTCAGATTTTAGTGTTAACACACATATGCACCTTGCAATGCCTGCGATGTGAGCCTATTTCCAATGTTTGTTTCATCATACCTTTATTATACCTTTATAAGTTATTCAGTGCAGAAGTAATGCACTGCTTTCTGCTTCACTGTTTGTGGATGACTTTATTATAGCAGGGGCAACGATCTGCACATGACCCAGGAGAATAACACCCTTCCGCTGAGCTCAGAAAGGCGACCGCCAGTCCTTATGACTATTAGAATTGATGGTATACATGCTGACTTTTGCATTTTGTCTGTTCCATCTGGTACATCAAGAACGCACAGAACAGAATGGGAAAATTGCAATTAGGAATAAATGCAATAACACTACAGGCCTGGACGAACTCTGTGTTTACTAAATAGAACGGAAGATATATGCACGTTGTTTGTGTTTGTCAAGCCATTGATCTTATACGAAAGCCACAAGCTAAACTAAACCAGCCTGCAGGCAGCAATGATTCCCGAAGCTTTAGGCATCAATTTGCAGAAAGTAGCACAGAGTCTTGTAGGGATGTGGAATATGGAAAAATAATTATAATACTATAATACTTTCAATTATGCACAATATGCATTACTGAGTGTATTTGCTAACATAATCTATAACAAGAAAGTATAAGTTAAGACAATAAAGCTTCCTCAAAGTCCCAAATCGATAAGGAATCCTTGTGAGACGAAGAACGATTAGCATAATTCGTCTTGCCAGACCCAGACATTGTACATTTATGTACAGTATGGGAATAAAGTATTTGATCCCCTGCTGATTTTGTACGTTTGCCCACTGACAGAGAAATGATCAGTCTATAATTTTAATGGTAGGTTTATTTGAACAGTGAGAGACAGAATAACAACAAAAAAATCCAGAAAAACGCATGTCAAAAATGTTATAAATTGATTTTCATTTTAATGAGGGAAATAAGTATTTGACCCCCTCTGCAAAACATGACTCAGTACTTGGTAATTACTTTTCATTTTCAATGCCCTGGCTGAGGGAAGGAGGTTCTCACCCAAGATTTGACGGTACATGGCCCCGTCCATCGTCCCTTTGATGCGGTGAAGTTGTCCTGTCCCCTTAGCAGAAAAACACCCCCAAAGCATGATGTTTCCACCTCCATGTTTGACGGTGGGGATGGTGTTCTTGGGGTCATAGGCAGCATTCCTCCTCCTCCAAACACGCCGAGTTGACTTGATGCCAAAGAGCTCCATTTTGGTCTCATCTGACCACAACACTTTCACCCAGTTGTCCTCTGAATCATTCAGATGTTCATTGGCAAACTTCAGACGGGCATGTATATGTGCTTTCTTGAGCAGAGGGACCTTGCGGTCGCTGCTGGATTTCAGTCCTTCACGGCGTAGTGTGTTACCAATTGTTTTCTTGGGGACTATGTTCCCAGCTGCCTAGAGATCATTAACAAGATCGTCCTGTGTAGTTCTGGGCTGATTTCTCACTGTTCTCATGATCATTACAGCTCCATGAAGTGAGATCTTGCATGGAGCCCCAGTCCGAGGAAGACAGTTCTTTTGTGTTTCTTCCATTTGTGAATAATCGCACCAACTGTTGTCACCTTCTCACCAAGCTGCTTGGCAATGGTCTTGTAGCCCATTCCAGACTTGTGTAGGTCTACAATCTTGTCCTTGGAGAGCTCTTTGGTCTTGGCCATGGTGAAGAGTTTGGAATCTGATTGATTGATTGCTTCTGTGGACAGGTGTCTTTTATACAGGTAACAAGCTGAGATTAGGAGCACCCCCTTTAAGAGTGTGCTCCTAATCTCAGCTCATTACCTGTATAAAAGACACCTGGGAGCCAGAAATCTTTCTGTTCGAGAGGGGGTCAAATACTTATTTCCCTCATTCAAATGCAAATCAATTTATAACATTTTTGACATGCGTTTTTCTGGATTTTCTTGTTGTTATTCTGTCTCTCACTGTTCAAATAAATCTACCATTAAAAATATAGACTGATCATGTCTTTGTCAGTTGGCAAAAGTACAAAATCAGCAGGGGATCAAATACTTTTTTCCCTCACTGTATCTCTTTGCACAGACTAGAATTATAATCTCTTATGCATCAGGAGTAATTGTATGTGGACACCTGACCTTCACACTCATATACGAGCCTTCCTCAAGAGAAAGTTAGAACACCACAATTTTCTTTTCCTCCATCTATCTCAGTTTCTCGCAAGACTGGCTTTCTGATATCTCTTCTTAGACATAGACCAATCAGCTACAACCTTAATGAAACAGAACGGATCTACCTAGCCACTAAGGATTTCTCTTATTACACTCATCAATTCAAGCAACAACTTCACACATATACGATTAAAAATCTTTAGTCGCTCTAAATGAGTGTATCTGCCAAATGACTAAACATAAATGTAAATGCATGATCTCTTTTCTGTCTTTTAGATTAGATTATAAAGGTGCTCATGTGTTTGCACAAAGAACAAACCTGTCTCGTGAAGTATTTGTACATCTCATTGATTTTATTTTATTTTTTCAAGCTCTGGCTGCTTCCTCTATCAGTCATCCAACTGCATGGTCTCATGTTGCAAAACCTTTGAATGATTTCAGTCATAAAATCAAACATTTGCAAATATTGTGAGTTCAATCATCAAGAGAGAGTGACTCAACTGAAGAATCGTTTTCTTTCAGACAAGGCCAGTGAGTTCACTGAAGATCTCAGAACAGCCTGCAGATGAACTGTGTTGGCATTGGTGCATAGAAAGCAATCATGCCAACAAAGTGGGCACTAAGCTGGATCTAGATTAATTCAAGATGGTTCCTAAGTGGCTAATCTGATATTTGTGCCACTGCTGAAGCATAGGATTTCAAAACTGATGGTTCCAATGTATACTTCATAAAAACGATTATCCACAAAAATGTATTGTATCACACCACTGGGCTATTCCTGAAGACAGATTTGAGTTGATTTAACTCCATTTAGATGTAGGATCAGCGATTTTTAAGTAAGAACGTGTTGTAGAATTTGTCAGATCTCTTCACAGGAAATTCAATTTCTGTAGCACCATAGGCGTTGTAAATGGAGGATATCAGGACTTCTCATCCATGATCCCATTGAAATGGTCTAGTCTGTCTAGGACTCTTACCATTTCCTACATCTTCCATGTGGTGAGCCCCAGACTAATTCTAACCAGGTTATGTAGGTGACCCAATCATCAGATGCCCACTTGCAGACACGACCCCCAGGCCTGGCTCAAAGGATATGTCCTGGTAACCATAATCTGGACAGGGTACACTATCCTTTTCGTACCTTTCATGGCTTTATTTATTTATTTATTTATTTGAACTCTGACCTCTTCCCTCACATCTCTACACAAAGGGTGGCTGTACTAGGAACATTAACCTTCTGCTGACAGAGCCTTGAGGTTCATCACCCCTTCACCGTGACAAGGTCTTCGACTATAATGTTACAAGAAACCTCCCTTTAGTGCATTAGCATTCAAGTATTTTAGCCTAAGCAGCTCCCGAGTATGTGATTTGGTGGATGGCTTTGAAGGGAAGGTCTGTTGACTTCCACACACTCTTAGAAATCGTACTAAAGGTACAAATGCTTTTACCACCATTACTACGTTTTGTACCTTGTTCCTTGTAAAGGAATATCTTTAAGATACATCACTGGAACTAAAGGGCGTGTGGTACCTTCGGGGTATGTTTGCACTGCTTTTATTAAAAGTATCTGTACGGTACAATTTTTCTGATTATCTGGGCGATGTTTAAAGCCTGGTGGTTTTCCCAATGACTGTACAATTTTGTTTTGGTTCTGCAGGTGATGTAAAAATACCCGAAAAAAACGTTCATCAACAGAGTCTCCTAGTCTGAAGGTCACAAGTGCCTTTGACTGGCATCTTAAGTCATCCTGAAGAAGATAGACTGTCTGAAGATATGCTACACCGCTGACAGCACAGTGGAGCACTTACACCAGAGGTGTGTTCTAAATAAACCTGTCACTTCTGCAAATCAAGATGGATTCTTTGATACCCAAGTTAACGGCGTTTGGAGTTCATAGTCCTCGCACCCGTGCGAACATATACACCCACACACAAGTTAGATGGACTTTAAATGTCATGTGGACCAAGACACTCTTAATCAACTCGATACTGACAGCCAATGAAGTCGGTTGATATATTGTGTATTTATGCTTGGTGTTCTCCTCAGCTACTTGGGGCTGACATTATAACAAGGTGACAGGACAGAGAAGGCCAGAAGGACACTAATATTGAAAATACTTATGCAGGACATTATCAATGGTATTCAAAACAGACTGGTATTCATGAAATATGCATATAATATATTATTATAGTGCTGATAAATCAAACGCTAAAGTCAATAAGGTGAAGGACTTTTTCCAAGGGCCCTTCAGACTCACTCACACACACACACACACACACACACACACACACATTTTGATATGCGATATCTGTCTGTAGGGTGTGTGCTGATCTCTTACATTTAGGCAGCTCCAGAGCTTGTTTCATAATGCCTTTATGAAGATATTCAGAGCAGAAATAACCCACTGCATTCTTCTTCACTTTTTTCTTCTTCTTCTTGCTCTTCTTTTTTTTTTTTTTTTTTTGCATGGTTCAATTATAACAGCAGCAGGGCTCGGAACCCCACCCAAAAAAAAAAAAAACACACACACACACACACAAACACACACACACACACAAAAAAAAAAAAAAAAACACACACACACACACACACACACACACACACACACACACACACACCCCCACACACCCACACAAACAAAACAAAAAGAAAAAAAAAAAAAAAGAAAACTAAAAATCAAGCTTAAAACAAAAAAGCACCATCTACATTAACAAACATAAAGAATCCAAAAAAAGAAAATTTAAAAAAGGATATAAAAAAAATATAAATGAGAAAAAAAAAAAAAAAAAAAAAAATAGATAAGAATAATAAGAATTGAGTAAAATATAATACAGATAATACCACCAGAGATACAGATATTATATCAATTTATGTTAAAAGCAAATTATATTATAAAACCAGGTTATGTATTATCCTGAGCTTGGGTTACTATTTGTGTGGCGTTTTACATATTCCTCCAACTTTCCTCACGTTCTAGATTTCCTTGGATTGGCTATAATAAATTGCCTCTTGGTATGAATCAGTGTATAAATGTGTGTGAATGATGCCCGGAAAGGCTCTGACGTCCCCATCCAAGGTGTATTCTCACCTCACACCCAGTGTTCCTAGGATAGGGTACAGTTCCAACACAACCTTGACCAGGATAAAGCAGTTACTGAATTTGATCTTGGTTGTGTAAGCTAAAGAAGTCAAATCAGGGCATTTAGTTCAGAAAGTTGTGTGATCTAACCTCAAACTTTCCCCCCAAAATATTTAGCTTATCTTAATTTTCGCTCAGTTTATTTCTAGCAAATTTTCTCTTAAAACACAGTGTAATATATTATATAATGTATCATAGCACTTCTCATCCAGAAGGTCAGGATGCTCTTGGTGCTCAGCATGACGCCTGCTGTTGCTTCTTTCTGAACTAGCTGGCTGTACTTAACTAATAAACAGTGCTTTCGTGCTCCGAAGGCCAACTTATTTTATGCAACACACTCGTAATTGGCATGGGTGGAAACTGGAAAATGGCTTTTCAAATGAAGTCTTTAAAAAAAAAAAAAAGCCACAATGCAACTGGACCACTGGAATATGCTGTACATGGTAAATATTGGCTAAATGTTGGAATATTATTCTGAATGTTAAGATGGATACATGTTTATGTGTGACGCTGAAATTCAATAGCCACTGTCCAACATGGCACATCTTTTGGCAACAATCACATTCCCACTTCATATTGATCTTCTTGAACCACTCTCTATACGTCTCTTAGCCAAACACTTGAGTGAAATATGTTTCTGATTTGCTGTTAAATGATACTCCAACTTCAAGGCAAATGCTGTCCCTTAATCACAGCAGTCTCAATGAACGTATCATCGCTCCAGCCTTTTATAAATTGTTTATTAAGTCAATAATAAACTGCTTATAGGCTCTATCCTGGATAGCAAATTTTGTACAGGTTGTACAATGCATAAAGAACTGCTTATCTGTTTTCCATTGTAAATGGTAAATATGCTCTTATATAGCGCTTTTATCCAAAGCACTTTACACTGTGTCTCATTCACCCATTCACACACCAATGGTAGCTGCCATGCAAGGTGCTAACTTGCCATCTGGAGCAACTTGGGGTTCAGTGTCTTGCCCAAGGACACTTCGGCATGTGAGTCACCCGGGCCGGGAATCGAACTGCCAACCGTACAATTACTGGACAATCCACTCTACCAACTGCACCACAACCACCCCATTGTATCTTATATAATGCATACAAGCCCAACAATTTATAATTAGCAACCTACAATGTATAATAAATGTTTCATCGGATGATTGCTGTGAATAATAAACTGCTTTTACACCACGTCGCTGTTAAGTTCTTGAATCTGATTGGTCAGAAGGTAGTACAGTAGGAGTTCTGGCTACAAGGCAAATCACAGGATTTAGATGAGTCGTTTCTATAGTAACCACTTCAGAGACTTGTGTTGCTGATGCTATACAAAATCCAGAATATTTTTTTATTTATTATTTAACAACGGAAATCATATCATTTGTTAATCTTTTTTTAGATAGATGTTTAACATTTCTGAAAGGAGTCTCCAGTGTCAGTACTTTGTAACAGTCAGTAAGCTTTAAACCACAGGAAAGTCTTCAGGATTCACTTTGGCTTTTCTGGTTGCTTAGTAACTTGAGTAACATGACATATTTTTTATTTATTTATTTATTGTTTTTTACAGTGTAAGTCATAATAGGAATGCACCTTTTTCATGGACTTTCCACAAAACTCTCCATGTAACTATTACCTTAATGAACTGATAAATTATGACATATATTTAATTAATAAATACAAAAATAAAACACACCAGGATGCGCTGTTATTGGAAAATTGTCAATTTTATGTCTCAAACACTCAAACATTTTTATATATATATTAATATATTAATGAATGAATGACACAATGTTTATTAATCCTGTATGATAAGCCCCTCACGGGCCCTTTAGTGTATAATAAACTGTTTCAGACCTTCAGTATACATATGATAAACAACCTCTACACACTATAATGCATAATAAACCACTTATTTGCAATATAGTGTCAAATAAATGATTTTAAGCTATAAAATCTATACTAAATGATGTATATACCATACATTTTATTAGGTATTATTTATATATAAAACCTAACCTATAGGGTTTTATAAACTAGTTATAGAACCTAAAATAAACTGTTATTATAATAAACTTTGTGACTTAGCTCTCACATGGCAAACACACACACACACACACACACACACACACACACACACACACACACACACACTAAACTGCACAATCACTTCTTGGAAGTGAAAAGAAACAGTGTGTTCATTGTTCATATTCTGACTTAAGATCGAGTATGCTGTTTTGGAGCGCAGTCGAAATGAATGGACGTGTCCTATCTCCTGAAGGCAGGTCATGTGCATTTCCTGCATCATTTAACATTGAACAAAAGCCAAGATGCGTCATTGATCAACTGCATGCTGGTTATTGCCCTTAGGAGTTATTAAATATTAAACCCATTTTGGCCTGCACCAAAAGTTATTTGTAAATACGTTTCGTGGGAACAAAAGCCTCAAAGACCCTCGGCACGACGTGCAGGTGATTGCCAGTCATTCTTCCCTCTGATCCATTACTGAGCTCGTTGAGGATGATGAAAGAGCAGGAAAATTGGCTGTGAGGGCTGCAGGGGGGAATCGGAGAGCTATGGAGAAATAGACGAGCACAGAGCATGATTTCAATCAAGCAGTGACAAACAGCATACGAGATGCAGAATGAGCCCATACAGTTGAGGAGCACGTACTGGCAATATAGGTGGTGCCTCAAATTGACCTTAATGAAGTACTATTGACGAAATGAAAACTGGGAGACATTAGAGCAATTGTGACCTGACTTTTACAGGATCAACATTCTTGTGTCCTAGGATGATTTCTACATAGTACGCAGATACTGTATACAGATCATACACGATATACATAACCAAAGGTCGAGTTGAGACAAGTCTATACTATACACTATGATGCACACAGGCTTAAACCTATATGTTCAGGATGCCCAGTTTTTCAAAAGCATGATAAAGATCCTAACTGGTGGATAAAGTATTTTGATATGATCCTCGCTCTACCATCTACTGGTGTTACAATGCATTTGGGAAACTCAGCCCAGATAGGTTCGATATCCAGTTTATATCTCATCGTTAACTTCTATTCCTGTCGACTTCTGGGATGCCTAACAGCGGCAAAATTCACGGAACTTTATGACGTCACGACGTCGTAAACAAGCCATGAGTTTGGGGTTTCGCAAGGAAGCCGTGGACACGGCGATGTGTTTATAGCCCGTGCTCTCTGGCGTCTGCACATAAATCTTGAAGTCTATCATTAATAGAGCCAAAAGCCATGATGTAAAAAACGAAGAAAAATAACGTGGGGGCAGAGAGGTATAAAACATCCATTGGCCTTCAGCAGGGCGATTCGGCTCATAACTCAGAAGCGTAAATAACCGAGACGGGCTCCAATCTTCCTACCCATGATTTCAGTCTTATTCTTAAAGGACAAGCTGACTGAATTCGAAAAGAAATTCGGATTGTTGCAGCTTTTAAGCATTGAATCCATTAAAAGAAATCGTAATTTTATTTTAACACGAGTACTAGCATCACTATAGTGTATATTCAGAAACATTAAAGCAAGAAAAAAAGAGTTCATTTCCATATCTCTGGCTTGTTGATGTTTCCTAAAGCCTCGAACCCACAGCATTGTTTGTTTGCTCAGCAGATGGCGCCACTGGCATTGCTTCCTGCTACTCTCTCTCTCTCTCTCTCTCTCTCTCTCTCTCCATTTCCATTTGGAACTTCTTCTAGAGTTTAAATGCATTACGTCATGACATTATCTGCTTCCGCAGCTGTTTCTCTTAGTGAATGCCTGCACTGGTTACATCGTGATTTCCCCATAGGGAGAGAGATAGAAAGACAGATACAGAGAAAGTAAGTATAAGTATAGAGAAAGAGAGAGAGAGGCAAAAACCTAGGAGTGTGTGCAAAACCAGCTCGGTTTTGTGTTGTCCCGTGCACAAGGGAAGTGACATTTTAGTGTGAGAAATGAGAGAGCCAATTTTGCACCATGTTCTCACCTGCTTTTTCACCTTGAGCCTCTGCATAACTTCGTGTTTTTATTAACTATGAACATAGATGTGCTTGGAGAGGGGGTGACCCGAGAGAGGGGGTAACCCGGCTGAAGGATGACAGCAGAAGGATTGAGGGATGCGCGTCGTCTGCCTGTGTGTCTCTCCTGTGCTGCTTCTTCCTGTACAAATCTATGTGAGGCAATCCATCCTTACATCGATACCCCCTCATCTATCCTTTACCCCTCCCATCAATAGCGCCATCGGGCAGGACCACTCGACACGGCCCGATTGCAATGAAGTGTGTGTGTGTGTGAGAGAGAGAGAGAGAGAGAGAGAGAGAGTCAAGGCCAAATTGCAGTAGCTGTGTAGATACAGTGAAGATCCTCATCATTCACACTGCCCTCCCTTGGCTCAAATCAAGTGCGTCCTGCCGAGAGCTGAAATATATCTTCACTCGCAGAATTTGCTCCAAAGAAGGGGTGGAGGGGGAAGGGGGCTTAGTCACATACTTCAGCTCAAGGGAACAGCCTCGGTCCATTAGACGCTAGCTTTTCTTGAACATCAGGTAGCGTGAGAAAGGAGGTTCACTCAAATCATAGAGTTTTCTTTTGATTGATGCGGCTTGCTGCCGATGTGAGAGGTTTTTTTAAAATCAGAAATGTGTCAGACATCCATTCAAAACCTTTTTTTATTTTATTTTTATTATTATTATTTTTTAAAGTGCATGAATAAAATACCTTGTGTAATAGCACTCTACTTTAATGTTTCAAGATATTGACTTTGCAAAGGTGTAAACATGTTGGAAATGTCTGTTTTACTTTTGATATCTCTCGCTCAGCGGCGATATTTCTAATGGTTTGAATAAATTGCATGTTTTGCAAATATCAAACCATCAGGCACCATATCATCTAAAAGATATTGCTTTTATTTATTTATTTTTTCTCATGGGGCATGGTGGCTTAGTGGTTCGCCTGTTTGCATCGCACATCCAGGCTTGGGGTTCGAATCCTGCTTCTGCCCTTTGCGTGTGGAGGTTGAATGATCTGTCCGTGTCTCAGGGGATTCCTTCAGGTACTCCAGTTTCCTCGCCCAGTCCAAAGACTTGCGTTGTAGTCTGATTGACATTTCCTAATTGTCCATAGTGTGTGATTGTGCCCTGCAATGGGTTGGCACCCTGTCCAGGGTGTGTGTTCCCCGAGTTCCCTGGGATAGGCTCCGGGCTCCGTGTGCAGACTCTGCAACCCTGTGCAGAATAAGTGATATTAAGTATCGATGGATTTCTTTTTTCTTCCTAATTTGGTTTTGGCCTGTTCCCACCCACCACCCAACTCTATCATAAGACAGCTTCCATCCAGGGAAGGTAAGGTCAAACTGTATCTTTTCAAACTGCTTCTCAGGGTAAATCTCAGGTTTTTTTTTTCTTTTTTTTTTTGGCTGCTGCTGTGACACCTTAATTTCTCCATCTGGGGATTAATAAAGTATTATCTTATCTTAAACCTAAAGCGAGAGAGATCAGAGTTGCCCATGACTGGGTTGTGATTGACAGGAGGGACAGAGTACGCCACCTTTGACATCTCTTTGTTCATGAATACATACTTGTTTGTTCATATCCTTAAATACAAATTCAAGTGAAGTGTACAGATTCACTGGAAGTTTATTGAATGACAACAACAAAAAACCGTGTCATCACACAAATGTCAGTTTCTTTCATAAATATTAGAAACCTGAATCTAAATATAAGAAATCACATTTATTTTTAAAGTCGTTGTCATTTTTTTTTTTTAACCAAAAAATTTCAGCTTTTAGATTACCTTGCTTCTTGACTATGACTCCATATCTCTATTTATTATGTAGGATTGTGTCCAAATGCTGGATTCTTGATTTGGTTTTCTATTAAAAAAAAACAACAAAAAAAAAACAGGGCATGAGATTTTCATGATAAAATAATACATAAGTAAAATGAACATTTTCAATTCTAAAATCATCCAAACACTAGCTTTTTATTTATATGTTATGCGCATATTTAATTACACGGTTGCTAATTACCCAATTGACCTGTAGTGTCTTGCCTCAGAACCTAACCTGAGCATGAGTTCAGATCAACACATGGCTGCTTTTTTGTTTTTCAATAAACCGGTTACAACTAATCAGACGGTTCTTACTGATCCGAAATCAGCGTTGTGGCTTTTTCAGCCCTCGGAAGTTGAAACCTAAAGCACTCGTTGACCTGAGACCTCAGGTTTAAACCTGCTCAAGCTAGAGCTTTTTCAGGAGTCTTAATTGGTGTCCTAACATCAGCTAGCCTGATTAGCATGCTTTTGAAGCAGCAGAGCAGCATTAGCCACCGAACAAAGACTCGGCTGATAACGGCGATTAGGAAGTGACGGGTGATTCTGACAGGAAGGATCAGAGAGCTGAATTACACTTTAGGAATCGGAGCACTGGATTAACTTTTAGGAATGTTGTTTGTATAATCCCAGCTGCGTTCAAATCTTATCATTACAAGTGAGCAGGTCAGCAAGATGTTACAGTGCTAAAACCGTAACACAGGATGCTGCCACACCGCTTTGATCACTTAATTTAAGTTCTAATTAGCAGGCAAAGGTTTGAAGGTTTGTGTGTGACTGGGAGTGGGAGGTATGCTATGTACTGTATGTGTGTGGTATGCACAAAAGCGTATTTTACGCATGGCTTCTCAGTGGATGCCACTTACATGTCACCTTTCACATCCATGTATTCGCCTGGGACGTCAACGTCAACATGATAACTCCGATGAAACGCTGGACCTTTTTTTTTCTCCCTCCAAGTACGTGACATTTAATGACATTCATGGCTCCTACATCAAAGTCATGACCGTAATATGAATCTTTAGACATATTCATGTGTGAGTGTGTGTGGAGATTAGATATACCTAATATATACAGTATATTAATACTGTATATTTTCATAAACACACTCACAGCGAGTGCAATCACAATACATTATGCATATTCAAAACAACACCTAACATTACTTTCAACGAGCAGCCAGTGTCATATAAAAACTTCATCTCCGTTATTCTTGACAAAACAAGCTCTCAATATAAAAGTAGGTTAACTTTTATCCGGATGAAACCAGCCGCACCCGGTTTGGTTTAAACCCTAGGCAGATACCATGGGACTACCGCCATCTCTCTCCAGCATGCATAATAAGTGCTATGAGAACAGTGGAAACAGTTAAAAGCACACAGAGAGGACTCTCTCTCTCTCTCTCTCTCTCTCTCTCTCTCTTTTGTTTTTTCATTTGAAAGGAGATTGAGAGGAGTATTCTGATGTGCAGGTCGAACAGCTGACCTTGTCGTACTGTGAAAATATATTATGAACATATTAGCACAATTCTTTATTAGTTTAACCCTTTCTCACAGTCCACCAGTGGAATGGAAATCGACTTATTGGACATTTTCAATCAGGGTAGACAAATGAATTATTTTATCGCTGCAGGTCTGTTATAAGATTAGTCCGGACACTGTTGGGTTTCCGTGTATAGAGTATTGTGTGACGTTGTTGTCTATCATGTTTTTATAAACGGAGATTTAAATTCATTATGTAACCTGACAATGTAAAGTTGAGGCTTTATAAATTGTACGCATGCTATGAAGTCATGGGTAATTATATAATAAGATCATATATTATACTACGGCACTGTCGAATCATCGAATCTGATTGGTCAGTAGGTCTGACAGTCGTACCATTGCGAGGCAAAGCTCAGGTTTATATTAATGTGCTTGTTCTATAGGTTATCATTTATTGTTTTCTTAGAGCTCAATTTGTTATTTAAGATTATAACGACATGCATAAATGTTTGTTCTTTAACAAATATAAAAACGTACAATTGTTGCTACGGTGAAGGCGGATTTAACATTTTTACTTAACGTCGACGTCTCCAGAGTCGGCGCTTTGTAACAGTCAATGGTAAAGCCGTAAATTGAGTTTTTTCCGCCACGTTCAGGACGGAGGAATTTGTGCTTTGCCGTTTTGAAGTAACGTGACAAGCTCATGGATATTTTGATCAGAGGCAGCAGTTGAAACTCTGACGCGGATGAAGGCAATCAGATGTTAATTTAGCATTTCGCAACACCTGATACGCATCGTTTTTACGTCCTCATCCCAGAGCATCATCTTCAGCCAGATAAGACCACACAAGATTCACTAACCACAAAGAAACTCGATGCCTGCGAGACAATTTCGTCAATTAGATTATCTCATTTCTACACCATGTTCTTCTGGCTGCATTAAGTGAGTTAATTTATCAGAAAATTAGAGTGAATAGTGATTCGCTAAGGGGTAGCAGCTCATTCAGACTTAAGCTGCTATAAGGCCATGTTTTTCAGGCGGACCGGAAAACATTAACTCCGTGGCTGCATTCGCAGGCCCATTAACTGAGCCATCACAGGTATATTTATCATGGCTGATTTGCTGAACATTACAGTAAATTATTCACCAGTTGTAGTATTAGGTTTAAGTGAAACATAAGGACTGTTTAGAATTGAACTGCAGAGAATTAATGTTCTTCACAAAAACATCTGTTTTTTTTTTTAAACAAAATCCCTCCAAAGTTGAATTTCAGGCCCCAAATTCATGATCTTTCGATGGACCATTGCCAATTAGGAACTAATTGTACAACCAAGATGTGGTTGTGTTTTCCTTGGTTGGCACTGCTCTGGCTGTACGGACATGAGCCGCATGAACATTTCATATTTGGCTCCTTTCTCGTAGAGACTTGGCTGTGCTGTGGCACTGATCTGGCTGTACAGATGTGAGCCATATGAACTTTCCAGATTTAGCTCACTTCTCGTAGAGATGCAGATGTGTTCCAGCACTGCTCTGACAGTACAAATGTGAGCCATATGAATTTTTCTGATTTGGCTCACTTCTGGTAGAGATGTGGCTGTGTTATGACATTCCTCCATCATTACAGACACGGGCCTGATTTGGGCCATCGTTCACTCCCTCATGTGATCCAAAGGACAGCTGTGTATATATGGGCCAAATCTAGGCCACTTGGAACTTCAATATATGAACTCAAAATCCTGCTTTTTGCAGTCTGTGTCCTTCAGATAGACCCTGTGCTTATTCATGATGACATTCTCGTCATACTACAATGTAGTTGGTCATGGTGTAGACTACACTTGGTTCCAAAAGTTTGCGCCAAACTCCAAGAACTGCATTTTATTTAATGATGTATTAAAATGTATTTAAAGTATTACTTATTTGACATTGGTCCTGGTATGAAGTTCTTGCAGTAACCTGTACGTTCCTAACACAGTGTTAATCATTGCCATGTCTTAATGGCTAACACTTGGCTCAGCTAATATGTTCCTTTATACATTATGCATGAGCATCCCTATTGCTTTCAGTCAATAAGAACTCTTTATTGACTTACTGTATATTGCTGATGAATGATGGATGCCTGTTTTAATCAACTGAACAAAGTTTTTGAACAATTTTAGTGACTGATAAAACGTTCAGTTTGTAAGTACTGGACCTCATGTTTTTTTGGATATATGGCATGGGGCAGACAGTACAGTAGGGGGTGAATGAAAGTAGCTCATTATAAAGGCAAGTTAAACCCAGTCCTCAATAGCTCAGTCTAATTAGGAGCTATTGTGAGGAGTACAGGCTGAGCTCTATCCTCAGGGAGTGCTGCTAAAGGACTGCTGATTCTCATCCTCTCAGTCCCACTCTGGATCATTGACCATCATTGACCAGAGCTGGCACGTGAACACGACAAGCGCAGAGAATTGTCATATACGTGATAATGATCTGTGACTCAACATTCTATATGAGACTGAACTTAGGTGTGATTTGTTTATTTATGAGTTTGAGTAAGTAAATTGTTCATAGGTGACCACTTTGATGCGTTGTAGGCTGAATTGCATTTCCAAATTGTCCATGGTGTGTGTGAAATTGTGCCCTGCGATGGCTTGGCACCCTGTCCAACATGTCCCCTGCCTTATCCCCCACAATCTTGTGTAGTATAAGCGGTATGGAAAATGGTTGGAGGGGATGGCATCTTACCTCATGGTGTCACCAGGAGGTTAGTATCTTTCGAACCGAAACGGGAAAATGCACAATCCCGATGGGTTTCTGTTTCTCAGCATAGCATAAACATACCAAGGACCGCACTCATTAATTGGATAAATTATAGAGACTTTTTATGAACATCATTACAGTCTAATTACTGCATGGGTTAATAGGTAAATAATCAGATATGCTGGATTTGTGCAGTTGTGGCACAGGTGGTAGAGCGGGTTGTTCACCAATTGTAGGGTTGGCTGTTTGATTCCCGGCCCGGGTGACTCCACGTGCCGAAGTGTCGAAGTGTTCTTGGGTAAGTTGCTCCCGATGGCAGGTTAGCGCCTTGTATGGCAGCTCTGCTACCATCGGTGTGTGAGTGAATGGGTGAATGAGACACAGTGTAAAGCGCTTTGGATAAAAGCGCTATATAAGTGCACCATTTACCATTTACCATAAAAGCTAGCTGGGTAACATAGCTAGCTAATTAGATGGCAAAATTTATCCTATCCTGTTTGGCGTCACTAGGCACCATGCGCACACACATACATACACACCTAGGGGAAATTTAGTAGTCATTCCACTTACCGGATTGAATTCTTGGAGGTGAGGAGGAAACCAGAAAACCCAGAGAAAACCCATGTGCACACAGTGAGAATTATCCCACGTCACCTGTTTATCCCATGGTATTATCTCATCTGTGTTTTCCAGGTATCTTGTCTTTTAAGAAAGCTAAGATGTCTTCTAATTACCTAGCTAATTTTAATCAGTACCAGTGTCTCTTGTTGTTTACTGGGACATGATGATTTGAGGAATCCAAAAAGTGCCACTAAATCCGACTGTGAAGTACTAGTGTAACATTTCCAGGGCAACTCACAGCAGCTCAGGAACATTGGGGTTTGTCATACCAATCCATTTTCGGCTTCTATTTGACGCCGGTATGCATTTGTAGGGTGACATCTGGAGGCTTTGTGGTATAATACTGATCTCTGTGACCTCAAACATGACAGAGTACCGATAATTTTAAGGAAAAATATGGATTGTTCATAGGGAGAAGATAAAACGAAGATAAAAAGATGAGCTGTCAAGTTTTCAAGTGTATTGTCTCTGTGACAGGATATTTATAGTCATTTTCTGATACCCTCTCTGAAACCTGAACTTCAGTGATCTGGTCTGGCCTACAAGTTATTAAAATCACAGCACTCTAATTCTAACGTGAATGTTACAGTGATTGAAATTCTTCATCTGTTGAGAACAGCAGGACTTTCATTTCGCAGTAATGTAGCGGCGTCCCCCGGACTCCTGTGACTAATTCCAAATATGAGCGTGGAACCCACACACACACACACACACACACGCATACATTCCGTGCAGATCTTGTATTCACAAAGCTTCAAAGACAAATGACTGTTGAGCCATCCTACTGTCAGTCACAATTATGTCACCGGCATTCATCTTAATCCCCACAAATAAACACGAATATCAAAGGGAAAAAAAAACCTTTACAAAGTTCTGTAAATGAGCCCTATGGAAAAAAATACTAAAATGTACTAAATAATTTTCATTTTAATTCATTAAAACTGTTAATGGACTCTCTAGCAGTAATTGTGGAAGCTGGAACTTTTATTTAATGATTTTTAAACGTTTCCCCACTCATTTGAGGAGTTTCATTAGCTTTACTCAGTGGTGTGAAATTCCCAGGCATTTAATTCTCTCTGGATTTCACACGTTCGTGTTTCATGAAATTTGTTAAGGTCACATGACAGTCAGTGCTGCCTGGAGGTGTGAACTGGTACAAAACTGGAGGGCCAATTTCTCACCATTTAATTGATCCAGTGAAAGTCTTCACATGAGAGAAGAAGCATCTTCACGGTTCTAACACAACCTTGACTGCCTGCTGCTAGGTATTCAAAGACCTGGATGATTGAAGACCTAATTTTTATGACCCATATGACCCAGTTTGACCAAAGTCTTACAAACTCAACCATGATACTGTACCTCATATGATTGTCTTATGTTCTACAATGCATATGAAAACTTGGCCTGAGAGTAATGGGGTTAAATAGATTGTAATTCCCAGCGAAAAATGGTATTAGTGACCCGTCATATTACCTTCAACTCTCACCTTGTGGGTCATTCTGCATATACGTGCCACCAGGCACACTAGATGTCTGCAGATGGGCTTCTGCTTTTCCAGCTGAAGCAGCAGTCATGCCAAAGAATTTCCAAAAACTCACTGAAGGGGAAAGGACATTTGTTGTCTAAAATGCATTTGTTTAGGTACTTCTGCCTATCTTTGATCAGAACTTCGATCTGGAAATTTGTGAATCTCCATCTTGTGGAGAAGATGGAGAAACTGGTTAGTGGTAACAGGAAAAAAAAGAACTAGCTAGCTAACGTTAATTATCAGTTATTTCAACTGGCAGGATCCTAGTGAGAGAAAGAAAAATCAGTTAAATGCATGCAAAATCTGGTTATCTTCAAGAGTCATTACATTATTAACACTTCGCTATGTGGCTCCTTGATGCACAGTGATGACACCATGGTGAGAAATAATAGCAGCATGACATGTCGGCTTGTATTTTACACATGAAATTGGTATGCAATTGAAATGCCTGTTGAAGTGGAAGAGTGTCTATTGTGTGGGATTCCCATGAAAAAGCATTTCAGAAATATGTCCTCTGTGCACCGACACATTTATTGAGATATTTTAATTAATACTGCGTTGTTGTAGACAGCTGTTTGCAGTTATTGGCCCTCATTTCTGAAACTTTTAGTAACTCAAACCAAACAACAAAAATTCCTGACAAGTTTCAGTAATAGTGATTTTTCTTCATACTCGCATGTGTATTTTGATGAATGCCAGTCACTTGTAAATTACAAAGTATGTTCATTGCTCAGCTTATTTACATTTAGTGATACCCACAGCACTCCATAAAAGGGAACGCTCACAGAGAGATAAAAACAATGAAATGAAGAGTAAACAGTGAAAGAGCTCCTACTAAGCTTGGCGTGTGCTAAATTTACCAGTAGTGCAGCTCAGCCATTGCAGCACTTCAACTAAAATAGACAGACATTTCAGATTGCACCTGAAATTAAGTGATTCAAACTTAATAGTGTATAATCCATAGATTAAATTGTTGTAACTCGGTCATGTTTCACATTCTCCTTATACAGTCCTGTCTGAAACAACATAAAACATTGAACCTTGTATCAGACTACCAAATTTTTAGGCGCGCAAAAATATAGAAACGGATAAGTCTTGAAGTAAATTAAAGTAAAAAACAGTAAATATTTGGTAACATATCTATTGCTTGCAATAACTGCATCAAGCCTGTGACTCACTGACTTCACGAAATTTTTCTTTCGAGATGCTTTTCGAAGTTTGTACTGCAGCTTCTTTCAGTTGGTGTTTGTTTCGGTTAGTTTCCCCATTCCATCTTCTCTTCAGGAGGTGAAATGCTGCTCAGTTCAGTTAAGGTCTGTTGATTGACTAGGCCAGCTTACAACCTTACACTTTCCCCCTGATAAAGTCCTGTGTTGAGTCAGCAGTGTGTTTTAGATCGTTGTCTTTGCTGCATGATGATGTTCCTCCTGATTAATTTGGATGCATTTCTCTGTAGATTAGCAGACAAAATGTTCCTGTAAACTTCTGAATTCATTCTGCTGCTACAGTCATGAGTTCCATCATCAATAAAGATTAGTGACAATGAATCCATGACACTACCTCCACCATGTTTCACAGATGAGCTTGTATGTTTTGGATCATGAGCAGATGCTTTCGTTCTCCACACTTTGTCCTTTCCATCACTTTGGTAAAGGTTCATCTTGGTTCCAAAACTTTTGTGACTCGTCTTTGTATTTCTTTGCAAATTCCAATCTGTCTTTCTGATTCTTTGTGCTTTTGAGTGGGTCGGATCTTGTGGTATGGCCTCTACATTTCTGCACTTGAGGTCTTCTACAAACGGTATATTGTGATAACTTCACCCCTGCCCTGTGGAGGTTGTTATTGATGTCACTGTCATTTGGGTTTTTTTTTTGTCACAGCTCTCACAATGTCTCTGTCATCAGCTTTTGTTTTTCTTAATCAATCCATTCAGCGCCGGTTACTCAGTACACCGGTGGTTTATTTTATGTTCAGGACATTCTAAATTGTTGTTTTGGCTATGCCCAATGTTTGTGCAAAGCCTCTGTCTGATTTTCCCACTTTTCTCAGCTTCAAAATGGCTTGCTTTTCTCCCATAGACAGCTCTCTGATCTTTATGTAGACTTATCTTTTTTTTTTTTTTTTTTTTTTTTTAATAAAAAATGCAGTCTTCAGAGGTGAAACTAAAGGATAAAACCAGGAGTAGATGTTCAGAGATATTTACTGTTTAAACAATCAATCTAACAGGACACACCTGGGTAACACCTGTCAGTCACATGTTCCAATATTTTTTGCTTGCATGCCTACAAATTGAATGGTCTGATACAAAATGTGCTATGTTCTATGTTATTTAACACATCTACATATACATACCATAAAAATAAAAGCTGAAATTCAAAACTCTATTCTCATATTCATCTTTTGATCTCAAACACAAATGTCTTCATTCTACATTAAAAATAAAATGAATCGACCTTGCTGTACCAACAGTATCGCAGGGGACTGTATATTAATTTATACAAACTCTGGAACTCTCATAGGATTTTCATGAACGCCACTTTTCATGTGTAAATGCTCTTTAATCATTTCTTTTGTATCCAGTTTGATCAATAAGAGAAAGAGACAGTTAAAACCCTGTTAACAGTGAGAACTCATCACCTCATTCTGCATACGTTCTCTATTCACTGAAGAAAAAAAAAGAAAGCATATATTTAATATGTCTGAAAATGTACTCCATTAAAATTTCATACTTGCTGTGTAATCTCATTGGGCCAACTTTTTTTTTTTCGCCCCAGAAAGTCAAAAGCAAGCATCCACGCATGACCATGCAGCGATTTTTATCCCGAACTACATTCCTCTACATGGCTGCTCCAGTGATGACATAACCAGGCACTTTTTTTCCCAATTATAGGTCTGCACCTTAGAGGCAGCTGCAGGCAAATGCAAGACTGGTACTGTGTGAGGGAAAAAGACACCGTCAGGCGTCAGCACGAACTTCACTTCTTCCTTCTGTCCCATTTCTGTCAAGCAGAAAGATAGAGAAACCCAGACACAAGGGCTGCTGCTGTGCTAAACCTTCGTTGGGCAAATCACAAAATACGGACGGAAATTTTCTAGGATTTTAAAACATGTATTGCTGCTGCTGTTGTTGTTGTTATTGTTGTTGTTGTTGTTTTTCATCTGCATCATGTCAGCGGTGAATGTGTTGTGTAGGAGAGGCTCAGCTCTCATTGCGAAGGAAACGGGGGAAAAAAACGTAGGCCTTTGAACTCCGACAGACGAGGCGTGCCTTGTGTGGGATGGCGGAGGGTGTTTTTCAGTGCCAGGTTATAAAGATATTATCGGGAACAGACACGTCTGGAATAATGTGCACTTAGGATGATGACTCATTCAGAAAGTGCTAAATGAAAGCTACTTGTATAATTTATCAAAATGCTCGTTCTTTTTAAGTGCAAAATAGAGAAATCTCTTAGTCAAAAGAAAAGTGCTGAATCAAGCAATCTTTTCTGAGAATACAAATGGCAATTTCCATTGATTACTCTGTATCTATATGTATAAATGGGGACCACTTTACTTAGCGGTCATTTTCATAGTGGAACATGACACTTACGTAAACCATTTTATTTTATTATTGCCAATTCACATCAATCACAAGACAGCTAGCGTGTGTTTCCTCTGGGTGGGTTGGGGGTGTCGGGGGGTGCTAATTGCCCTCTTGTCCAGTCATGAGCTTGAAGATACCTATGATGGGCTATTGTCCCTCTGATTGACAGGGGACAGTGGAACACCATCCCTCCCACCCTGTACCATTGTCAGGATTTGAATCCCCATAATCTCTTTTGACAACTGACATAAATCAACACTGACATTTATTAAGGCTTCATCCAGTTTGATGTCAAGTTGATAGAACACCTAATTATCTTTTATTCATTCAACTTCAGTAAGGGCTTTATCCTGGTCAGGGTCACAGTGGATCCAGAACCAATCCCGTGGAACAATGGGTGTGGAGCGTGTTTGTGGGAGGAAACTGGAGAACCAGAGGAAACCTGAGAAAAAACCTGAGAGAACATGTCATGTGACACTCCACACAGAGTTACCCCTGGTGAGGATCGCCCATGGTTCATGGAGCTGTGAGTTTAGGCAACAAATGAGTAAAAGTCTTAAACCAGTGGAAATGAGCGAGATGATATAAACGTTATCTCTGCGAGCTTTACTACGTTCTACAGCATGATGTAAATTTTCCCAAATGAAGCATTTCGCTTTGCTGATAAAACGCCAGTGGGCAATTCATCAAATTATCTGTGAGCCGTCCAGCACGACTAAACCGATCACCTTTGGAGGAGTGCGTGTCTCAGGAGACAAGAGACAATGCTCTGAGAAAGTTTCCTTTTGCTGACATGCCTTCAGAAAGTGCAGAGAAGGGATAATAATAGGCCAGGTCCTAGACACTGCTGGATCTGGATGTTCTGTGCAGGTTTCCTTGAATAGATTTCCCACACACTTCCCCTGAACGAGCTCTATACTTATTCATAAAACTCCCATCGCAGTTAAAACCTATACCTCATAGACGTACAGGATATTTCACTGATGTAATCACACTCAGTCGCTCTGCTCACGAGCTAAGTACTTGAGAGTCAAAGGCCTTGCTGTAGGGTCCAGCGGTGAATATCTGGCAATCATGGGATTTGAACTCATAGCCTTCTGGTCTGTAGTGCAGCCCTTTAAGCTACCGCTTGATATCTGGTATAGGATCTGCATGCAAAATGAGACTGATACTAAACTCAATGGTATACTGCAGACGTACCTTCTCAGATTTAGGTGGAGAAGCACAACACAGGGTCTGACATCTGATGACATGGTAGCATTTTAGAACCCACTTTTAGTCCAAAATGGTTTCTTACCCAATTTCCTCCTGTCATTATGTATTGCCAATTTCCACCCACTAGTTAATTCTCCCCAACAGCTACCTACCAATAAACAACCTTTTGTTTGAATTCCTGCTCAAGCAACGTCACGGGACAGCTGAACATGCTTGGAAGAGATGCTTAACACTGTAGTATTTTGTATACCTAACAACACAGACATGCGCAATTGGCTGTTATTCTGATTGGCTGATACAAATGCCGACCTTTCCACCCAGACAACTCGGCCAATCGTGCTCTCTTGGACTCCTGGTCATGGGTGTCTATGACATCATTGGGATATGAACCCATGATCTTTCATGTGAAATTTTTCGCCTCTCGAGACTCACAATTTTTACTCCATTATAACTAAAAAAAAAAAAAAAACGTAATCCATGAAAGACCTTAATGAGTTCCATTATCTTAAAACGATGTAGCACCAAATCGCATATATTGTGAATCTGTAAGCTGGCACTTTATTTTGCCTTAGCATCATTATTCTGAAAATAGGGCCCTCGGGTTGTTTTCCTTGGCACATATTCTGGGACAGGCCTGGGTTAGATGTTAATACATCTAATATACTAGTTGAAACCCTGATCACGCATTCAGGCTTCTAAAGGGTTAACGCTGCTGCTCAGCACATTCCGTGTGATTTATGTGTACTATGCTACGTGATAGATCTACACTTATTTCACCTGACTGGCTTAAGATAAACTGCAGTCCCTCGCAGGCCACGGATCAACACCTTCATGACCTGAAGAGTAATTGATCCCACCTGGGAGGTTTACAGGTACTGACTTCCCTATTAGTCTGCATCGCTACCAAGGCTGATAATGCACTGTAAACGCAGGGTAAAAGGCTAGTTAGCGATCTGTCTCGTTAGCTGTCTGTGCTTCATGTTCAATTTGCGCTGCTACATTGTAAAACCCAGAGGCATTTTGAGCTTGCACGGGGAATCATTCACGTCTTTAATACCACTGACGGTACATGGAAGCTTATTTGTTCAGCCAAGTACAAGTTGTTTTCAGGTGATTTTCAAGCAATTACTGATCTGGGTTTTTTTTTTCTTTTCTTTGAAAGAACACCGATATCATCTCTTCAATATTTGATTTAGGTAGTGAAAAAGAAGCTATTACTCCGCTCGAACATCTGGTGCCTGCTTCTTTCTAAGACTCACCGTCAGCGTTTGATGCGTCCTTCTGATACACTTGTGCCATACGCTGAATGGCGGTAAACAGGTGGAGAGTCTGATGAGGCAGCCACTCAGTCAGACAGGCAGATATAACGTGAGACGCTCCTATTTCCTGCACTCTAACAGAAGCGGAGATAAGATGGAAGATGGTGCAGTTCCAGCCCACATGCACGGGCCTTGATAGGACGTGGCAGATAGAGGCAATACACCATCAGGGGTGATAAGGATCATGAGGATTCCTAATGGATCTAGCATTAGAGATAAAACATGACAATAGCTGGACGTTTATCAAACTGCAGAACGTACAAATGCTGTTCTGGCCTTGGTAATGCATTCCAGTGCATGGGATCTAATTCTCATGCTTGATCAATATGTAATGTGCTAATCCAATAATACGGTGGTTTCCGTGCCAAGCTGGAGTGTAATTAAAATCTACAGTTTATAGCATCAACTTGATCCAATGATCATGGCACACCAATCTAATACAGTAACTGCTAATTTAACACAGCAAATGTTGCCGTGTGATTGACCAGATGTGATGAACGCAGCACAAGAGAGGAGTCGAATGTGTAAATTCAGGCTTCATGGTTGTCGGCAGGAAGCATAAAACAGGGTGTCAATGTGGCACAATGGATGTGGAGGCGAGAGGGAGCAATCAGGCTCCCTTCCCTCAGAGAGATGGAGAGTCCCGCCGCGTACACAAACAACTAATCAAACCTCGACACTGACGAATAGCTCATCCTGCCCGGAAATCTATTAGAGCGGCCGAGACCTGTCCACCTTGAACCCGGCGGCTGTCCAAACTGGGGGCTAATGGACAGCGGATAGGTAAATAGATCATTAATTGCGCATAATGTGCGATGGAGAATTCTAAATCTTTCCCTAACCTCCTCAGCCCCCACCATCACATTTCTCGAGTGGGGCATAAACGAGTAAATAAAAATCCTCCTTCGGATCGTTGTTTTTTTCATCGTCCCCCCCACCCCTGAACTAACGAGTGACAAATTTACCACCATGTCTGGTTTCATCCCTGCTGCCGAAAATGTCAGGGTCACTTAAATCTATGGCAGCATTTATTAGCGTGTTAATTAAAAAGAGCCCCGTGGATGGGATGTGACGGACTGTCTAGTGTAGTTCATCACAAGGCTTGGCCTCACCTGAGCCTGAATTAAAAACATAGCACACTGGCAAGACTGTCAAAGCAGACTGTGTTTCATTACGCACTGGCATTTTCTGAAATAACACCTGGCGCGGCACTCATATTGGCCTCTAATAGTCTGGAAATGCATTCACTCAAATAATCAAGCATCTGAAATTATTTAGTCACCTTTGGAACACCGCGCCTTTATTAGCAGCGGCGTTCCTCTGAATTAAGTGTGTCTTCGGTCTCACTGCGAACACGGTAATATAAAAAATAATGGGTTGTTAAGGGTCTGAAATTCTTTCCTTATTCTTTTTTTTTTGGCCCCCAGTACAAGCAACATGATCAAAATTACAGTCTAAATTAGAGCTTGCAGTTTGCTGTGACCTGCAAGTCGCAAAGGGTTCGGGGAAACTTAGGGAAACTTTGTCCAATTAATATCTGAGAGAGCATATAGATGGTTCTCGAATCGTTTTAAGGCCTGAAGTATTTTCTGATGACGCAATAGGTCTTAAGAGAACATTTGTTTTCCCAGCAAGTTTGTTAGACAAAGAAAAACTTGGGAAGTTGGGTGAGAAAGAGAGATACTGTTGAAGTCTGCCTCCTTATTCCTCATTAACACAGATCTCATGGTTCTCACCACCCAGCGTGAAGCCACACTCACATTTATTTATAGATGTGTGAAGCCACACTGCGCAACCTCACCTCTGTCTGCAAACTGCGCTGCAACAATTCGGAAAAAATGTTAATCAACACTTATGTCATCCTCACAGTTGCTCTCAAGCCGTGCGGCATGGTTTTGCACCGTATTTTCTGAATTCTGGGTGGAATGAGGCTCTCTAATAGTTCCATTTTGGTAGCAACCTTGATATTCTTCAAGGATCTCGTATAATTTTAGAACGCCTGAACGAAATGGCCGAAATGTGTGAGAATGCACATTCATTAATGGATGTAAATGTATTTACTATGCTTTTACAATAAGATGAATGTGAATAGAGGCTTATTCCAACATGCTTCAGATGTCTTGTGCCTCATCATCATTATCATGACTGTCATATCTGTGGAGCATGACAGCTGAAGCATGTTGGAATAAGTCTTTATAAATGTTTTTTGTAGGTTTGTGTTAGTGTACAGTATGTCACCACAGGTATAATAGCAGTCATAATGACGATGATGATGATGATGATGATGATGATGATGATAATGATGATAACTGTCATTATACTTGTGGAGCATGACAGATGAAGCATGTTGGAATAAGCCTTTATAAGCCATTGCCCAATGTTTGTGCAATGCCTCTGATTTTCCCTCTTTTCTCAGCAATCAAAATGGCTTGCTTTTCTCCCATAGACAGCTCTCTGATCTTCATGTTGGCTTATCCTTTTTAACAGCAAATGCAGTCTTCAAAGGTGAAAGCGAGGACCAAGAGTTCAGAGCTATTTTTTGTTTAAACAATGAATCTAACAGGACACTCCTGTCTAACAAGAAACACCAGTCAGTCACAAGTTCCAGTGTTTTTGCTCGACTACAAACCCAGATAGCAGTCCAACACTGAATCAACACTGAATCAATGCTAATGAATCAACCAAACTATCATTGAATCAATTTTGAAATTTGAAATTTAACATCATCAGGTTTGCACCCTGAAATAATACTATGTCAATGATAAAAAATAGATCAAGTTGGACATAAAATCAATATTTGTTCACCTAGAGGGAAGGGTCATGAGGTCACAAAATTAACAGGATTCATCCTCTGAGGGGCATGACTATTCTCACTAAATTTCATGGAAATGCACCCAATTGATTTGCGTTGTGTTGAATAAGGGAATGGACTGACATTAAATCTAACCCCCTCCAGTGGGGAAATGAAGCTGACCAAAAATCCAAATTTAATTCACTGTTTCTGAATTGGCTTCGTTGTTCCAGTAGTCAATAGTTCTGGAGGGAACTGTAGTACAATGAAATATATATATATATATATATATATATATATATATATATATATATATATATATATATATATATATGTGTGTGTGTGTGTGTGTGTGTGTGTGTGTGTGTGTGTAATAACGTCACCTTTGAGATTTTCTCTAACTCTCCTAAAAAGTGACCACACAGCAGGTGATGAATCTTCTGTAACCTTGCCTTTAAGGTGAGGCAGTTGCCAGTGCTTAGGACTTCCATCCACGTGGACTGTCCTGTTTATCCAGTGCCATCTTGACAAGTTATTCTTCATGCTAACACTTATCTGTCCTCCCCTTACCACTCCTCAGTCTCCTGCTCTGTAGGGTAGAAAATAGCATATTGGAAGCACTCTAAACGGTAGTCGGGGGGGTTATTTTTCTTTTCTTTCCACTATTTGAAAAGGGTGTTTGCTCTTTTGTGTCTAGCCATATTCTTAATCAAGCCTGAGTCCAAGGGCACAATGAATTCAAGCTGATAAGTGCCTCATCTGTCGTACATTATTGCTCACACACTGCGTTTACAAATTATAGGCAATTTTGGCCAACAATTTTGGTAAGCTGGAGATAAAACGCTACATTTCTGCTCTGTTCTAAAGAAAGAAGGCGTGCGTATTAATGCAAATGTATTCCTGTTTGACGCTGAGCACGGACTGCCGTGCTCGTTTCAACAGTCGCACAAACAAATCAACAGAATTCAAACACACTTTTCAGCTTTTATTCAAATATGCAGCTCACATCACACCTACTTCAGAGGACAGGCAGTCTAGGCAAGTGGTTCTCAACCTTCGTCCTTAAGTGCTCTTTTGCATTTTGGTGCTTTCTTCATGAAGGGTGTGTTAATTAGTTTTAAGTGATGTTTCTGAGCTTCAGATAATGATCAGAACGAGGAGCAAATGTGATCTCTGTGACTGACTGTGACCTTGTTGGTGGTGCCAGAAATGCTGATTTGAAGATTTCAAAAACTGATGATCTGGGATTTTAAACAAACGGCAATAACGGCAAAAAAAAAACAACATCTGTGGGTGGAAACACCGTATTGATGAGAGAAGTCAGAGAAGAATGGTCAGACTGGCTCGAGCTGACAGGACGGGTACGGTAACTCAAGTAACCACTCTGTACAACCGAAAAGCATCTCCTCAGCCACCAGATCTGAAAACTTTGGGATGTGATAGAACATAGTATTTTTGTAGACGTGGACATGCCACTTATTAGGTTGATTTATTTTCCGATAATAGCATGATCCTCATGTTTTATTTCCATCTTATTACTGGCTGAGAAGTAACAGTACCTGTTTTCATTTATGACATGTATTTTCAACAGTGACGGCAGCACAGGAAAGTACAGAATAAATAAATAATGAAAAGAAAAAAAAAAACCCTCTACACGTTCTCAAAATAAACTAGATGAGTAAACTTCAGGACAGTGGTCCTTCTGCACTTGCGCGAAATAGTTTAGAAGAAGTTAGTGAAAGCACTTGAAAGAGAAATGCAGGCTTAGTCGCATGATATTACATCTTTTCCATATTTAACAGTGACAGAAGGTTTTGTTTGGCAGTGAAAAAGGTGGGAAGGGTGTGTGACAGAAAACAAAAGAAAAGAGTCTGAAAGATGGAGGAGTTTAGCAAGATTAGTCACTGCTGGGCAAAAGTCCATAGTGAACTGATAAAGAGAGAGACAGAAAGAAAGAGTGAGAGACCTGCGCTTACAACAGCGAGATCTTTAATTAGAACAGGAATAAGTCACTTTGTTACTGGAGTGTTGCGTTTTTATTTGCACACAACATGAGTTGCCTGTTTATTAGGGACACTGACCTCATAGCCACATTTTATCAGATACTTGTACTTTTAGAAAATATAAGGAAATATAGCTCATTATTCTTATTACTAGCTAAAATAATAAGTAATACTTGATATTACTTTCGGTAGTTTGGTTCAACCAGAACTATCTGTCTATCTGTCTACTTCACTAACTTACTGACTAAATAACTGAATAACAAAGTAACTAACTGACTGACTAACTAAATAGATTCCTGCCTAGCTAACCACTTAACTAACTCCCTCCCTCACTAACTAACTCACTAACTAACAAAGTAACTAAATAGATAACTAACTAACCAGCTAGTTAACGAAGTAACTGAATGGCAATCTATTTATCAAACAAAAATAAATACAATAGCACGTTCGCCTCACACCTCCAGGGTCCAGGGTTCGATTCCTGCCAAGGCCAGGTGTGTGCGGAGTTTGCATGTTCTCCCCGTGGTGCAGGGGTTTCCTCCGGGTACTCCGGTTTCCTCCCCCAGTCCAAAGACATGCATTGGTGTGTCTAAAGTGTCCGTAGTGTATGAATGGGTGTGTGAGTGTGTGTGTGATGGACTGGCACCCTGTCCAGGGTGTACCCCGCCTTGTGCCCGATGCATCCTGGGATAGGCTCCAGGTTCCCCGTGACCCTGAAGAAGAAGTAAGTGGTTGAAGATGGATGGATGGATGGAATAAATACAAAAACAGACCAACTGTCTAACTAATTAACTGACTGTCTAACTAACAAACTTAATAACTGAATGATTAATTAATTGACTGTCTAATTAAGTAACTGACTGACTGACTGACTAATCCAATAAATAACTGACTAACCAACAAACTAACTGACTAACTGTTTGCCAAACATGTTAGATAACATGTTAGCATAACAGTTTTCCAGATCGATGCAAAATTAACTAGCTATTTCAGTGACTGACTGACTGACTGACAACCTAACTAACTAACTAACTAACTAACTAACTAACTGACAACTGATTAACTGACTAACAAACTAACTATTGAACTGATGAGGTCTGGCTAGCCAACGTGGCTAGTTAGGAACACTGACTGATTTTCAGGTCAGTTTGTAGGTATAATTACTAAACGTAACCCGTATGCTATTATGCACAGTGACTCATTCCTTATCTACCCTGTCCATCAATTGAAAGACTCCACCGTTACAGACAACGACCAGATATTATGTGGGTGGCGGATCTAACCCAATCGCTAATAAATGCAGGTACAAGGCAGGCGTATGCTAGCATATAAGTAAACTATAACGCCGGATTCATCCCAGCTGCACTGCTGCTGTCCCTGTCTTACCCCAACGAACACCACATCGGTGTTTGGAGAACACCTTTTAATTCGGCCTCTCTGAGTTGATACTACTCAAAGGTTATTTAAAGTCAGTTGATTTTAGTGTGTGTGTGTGTGTGTGTGTGTGTGTGTGTGCGCGCTGCATTTGAGGGGTGTTTGTTGCTCCTGTGAGAAATAACACTTCACCAAACAACAGCTCTGAAGCAGACATGCACCAGACTGTCCTTATTGATCAAACCCAGGACAGGTCTTAACCGCCTGTGTTAAGACTGAGAGAGAGAGAGAGAGAGAGAGAGAGAGAGAGAGAGAAGAAACTGTTGACTTGAAGTCTAGTTAGTACATCATTTTATCTGTCCTTATCCTCTCATCCTCTCCTTGGCTCAGATTAGATCTGTGTGAAGCAAACATAGAAATGATCTACGTTGGGTCGCTTATTGGACTCTTCGCCCATCTTCCTTTTAAATTGTCTCTTTCTGCGTCTGCCGAATGAACCTTGGGCTGTTAACTGAGGCTTCATCTCATACTTTAATCAGCTGCCGGTGAAAGAAACTGTCATTTATATTATTTTTTTAAAGGGCAGCATGTACATTTTCACTTGAATTATAGAGCACAAATCCAGAACTGTGTCTAGGACAGGACTTCACTATTACCCGCATATAAAATATACTGTAAGCATGAAGAGAATACAATGCTCAAACTGATATCTGTATATACACATTCTGCTTTATATAAGCGTTCTTAATTGCTCTGTATCATCCAACAAGCCACTCTTGTCTCCGCTTGCATCGGAACTGTCACACAAGCCTTATTAAGTTGTAACTAAGGTTTGTGCAGCTCCGTCGGACCCCTGAGACCACGAGAGAACTCGTCAGCAACAGAAAACGCAGAGGAGCTGGCTTTTTACGAGAACGCTCAGACCGCCAGGCTTTGTTTATTGGCCGTTAGGAATTAATCACTGTCAGATGACGCTTAAGAGCCGAAATAATGAGACATTGATAAAGTGCTCGCCATTCGCTTGCAGTATATAGATATAAAATTAGGTTATGCTTATCATAACAAATCTAGCAGCCATCTCAAACTGGGAAATTCACGCAGTAGGTATGCAGTACAGTCTGTAATAGAACGAAGCAACCATTTTAGGAAGAAATTAGTAATTATTATTTTTTTTAAAGTGGCATTGTATTCTGCACACTTTGATTGCCATAATATGCAATAATGTCACTAAGTCACCAATTTTTACATCCTTTTTTCTAGACTACATATCTAAACCTTCAGGAAAAAATGCAAGGTATCTCTCCTCCACCTATTCTCTCCAGCCATCTCTCACTTTTCCCCCCACATTTACTCCCTCCCATGGGTCTAATTATCTGTAAACGAATCAGATGAAAGAAAGAGAGCAGCCTTGAAGCATACTGGCTTGCAAAAGAAAGGTGAAAACCCTGCACGTGCTTGGAGAGAGAGTGCACACATGACCCAATTTAAAAACCATCAGATTCCAGCATAAGGGGTGACTCATACCCGAGCCTACGTCATGGGTGCCTTTATCATGATTTGCTTTTCCCCTGCGCTTGTTTTTTCGAATTATCGGAATTTTTGGAGGACATAATAAGAGATCTGGTGTGAAACACGAGGATGTTGCTTGAATATTATTTGGATTCTCGCTATTGGAACCTGAATGCATGTCAATTTTGAGAAAGTTGTGGAAATTGTAGTATGCGTGTATCCTTGAAAAATACACCTAATAGATAGAGAGTCTACGGCTTGTATTTAGAAGTCCAAAATGTATGTCGGTATTTGCAATCTGTACTCTCCATTCAGATTATGCAACTTTCCATGCTTGTAGTTCATGCCTCTGAGGTCACCAGATTTATTTTTAATAGACATCTAAAACACCACCTGTTTCACCACTTATTGCCTTCTCTCGCAGTTCCAGAACGTGTGGTGCAATCACATGCCTCGTAGTTTATGTAATAACAACAAAAGAAGAGCGAAGAGACATCCGAGGAGTGTCAGCATGGAAATGATTAAATTGGTTGCAAAAATTGGAGCTTCAATTAAAAGAAAAGCAAGCACAGGAAGAAAGATTTCAATTGAATCACATTGTTTTTGTGCAGTGATGTTATTCATGCATGAAGCAAACTTTTCTAAACATCAGTGAATAATAAAATAATCACTCCCGTGCTGTGAGGCTGACCTAGTAAATCATTTTCATCTCCGTAACGCTTGTTTGTGTAGATGGTGCGTGTTTGGTGTGTGTGCGAGTTCAATTTAAATGATGAAAGAACGCTTGGAAGTATACAACACATTTTTTTTTATTTTTTTACTGATTTAAGTGTGTAAGCAGACAACTCATTATCTCAGAGTAATTATCAGAACAACTCGACTGTTCGGCTGTGTCTCTATTTTAAGGAAACTCGTACACTACAGGGTGTAGGAGCAGTTTTGAAGGGGGGGGGGGGGGGTGTTAGCTGAAATGCTAGGGGGGTTTGGGGACATGCTCCCCAAAAAGATTTTATGTGTATATATATATATATATATATATATATATATATATATATATACACACACACACACACACACACACACACAATGTATATATATATATATATATATATATATATATATATATATATATATATATATATATATATATATATATATATATTAATAAAGCACTTAATTGCTCATTTCTAATGACTTTTGGAAACAGAATGTACTAATTAGTATGGTTGTAAGAGGGTATTTGCAGTGACAGAAGATACTCGGATACAGTCGGAGACTGCTGTGGCACCTCGTTCAAGGTGGAGGCGGGGTGGAGCTATGTGGCTTTACAGGCAGTTTGAGGATCCAATCAAGTTCCGAGATTTAGTCACAAGCTCTTTTAATACTTTTCATCAGTTACATATTTGTAAAACACAGACAGATGTAAAGGGTGAACGATAGCACTGATTTAGTAAAAAAAAAAAAAAAATGGGTGACATTTTTGGCTGACACGAAATATGGAGATACGACTTCTGTTGTGTGTCACTGAATGAAGCTCAATTTATTCATTAATATTACTCCAACCAGAGAATTTGTCATTTAAAACACTAGCTTCTATAGTCATTAAGAACAGCTGCTAGTTAATGTAGCTAGCCACAGTACATGTTGAGACGTGAGAGCCACCCTGTGAAGATTGGTGTTTCCGTTGGTGATTTGAAGCTATGTGTATGAGTTGGAGGTTATTTTGCTATAGAAAAAAAACATTCCATTGTCCCATTTTCTCACTGGATGACGGTGTGACCCACTTTGGCAGTTCTTGATGCAGCAATACTGCCCTACCATGGTGACGTTTTCCAGAATCACGACAGAAATTCTCCAACTCATAGCTCCAACTCACCAACAGCGGGAGCCATCCTCACAAGATGGCGCCCCAATCCTAAACATCCAATACGGTGCGACCTGAACTAACTGGATAACTCTTAGCTATCCATACAACTTACAGTACAAGCTTATCCTCCTCAGTCTTTTCTACTCCTCTGACCTGCTGTTCATACTTCTCTGTCCTCTTCCTCTTAAAATATTATAGGATGCTCATCTCTATGTGAACATTTATGTTACCATTAAATCATTTATGGACACGTAGCAATGGCACATACAGACAATTCTGGTGTACTAGCTAGCTTGCAAACTTATGCATATTTGACAGTTTCATAGGCTAAATAATTATTTTGACAAGAAAATTTTCGATCAAAACCAGCAAACGATCAGCAAATTTCATGGTCTGAAATAGCTACAATATCCATCCATGCATCCATCCATCCATCCATCTTCTACCGCTTACTCCTTCTTCAGGGACACGGAGGAAGCTGGAGCCTATCCCAGGGAACATTGGGCACAAGGCAGGGTACACCCCGGACAGGGTGCCAGTCCATCGCAGGGCAAGCTACGATATCTTACCTCAAATTTGAGATTAGGAAAAAGTGGGAGGGATCAAAACCTTGATTTTGAAATGTGGGGAGGACATATCCCTCCATGTATAATGGCTCCTACGCCCATATGACACTGTAAAGGGGAGGTTGTCTTTCTTGGGTTCGTACGTATGCCTTAGAGATATGCATTGTTAGATCATCAACTCATAAATATTTCCACAGAATTATATGTGACTGGATTAACTGGAACTAGAGGTATTTTTATGCATGAATGGTATCCCATACCATATCATATGTTTCCCTGGACATGGAGTTCATCATTGTCCCAGAAACCATCGTGCGAGTGGTTAAGTTGGGTCTCGAGCTTCACATGATCCCGTACCAAGTGGATATTTCAGCAGGGACACCTGTACCACTAGGACTGTAACATAATGCAACTATCTGTGTCTGTATCTGTTAGTGCTCTAAATACCTCTATCAGTATCTGCAATTGGATTTAGCCATGAAGTAGGAGTGGCCTAAACTGGAAGTTTACAAAAAAATCCAGTTCTACCACTATACCACCGGAATAGATTTATAAAATTTTTTGTAAATTTGTGTATGTTTTCGTAGCCCAAAAACATACGAAATAAAATTTCCCGCCAGAAGTTTGTTGCTGATTTACTTCGTAGTCGCGTGATTAAGTTGATGAAGGCAAATCACCTGCAAAGTGCATGCAGGCTACAACACATTTGCATTTAGCATCGCCCATACAACTCCCAAAAAGAGAAAGTTGACCAAGAGCTGAAAGCGTGAACTGAGGGCAAAATGGCGAAAGAAAAAGAAGGCAGAAGTCGATGATATTTTGACACACATCTACATCAATAACAATAATTTTTTTTAGCGGTGCCCGAAAAGGTAAAAAATTACAGAAAAGGTGAATTAGGTGTGAAATAAGTGAGGAGCAAAGAAAATGTCTGCCAGTAAATGCTCTTATGAATGATGTTCGGGTACATCAGTTTCTTTCAACCAAATTAACACTGTCTGGTCAGTGGTCCAATTCCAGATATGGACCCACATATTTTACATACCTACAAAGTGTACTCGACCTGACATTTTTATCATTACAAAATTCAAATATCTCATTACAAAAGACCATAAGACCCTCGCTCTTTGGCCTGTTTACCCCACATTCATTTTGTTCATAAGAGATCCAAATCAATGCATGCGCTCTTGTGTATATGAGTGGAGTGGAAGCTGTGTTTTTGGAGGATGACACTTTTAGGTCGCATCCCTGAAGGAAACCATTCCCAGAATCTGGGTCGCGTCTGAAAGACTCTCTCTGTACAACCTGAAACCTGAGAATTGAATCTTTTTTGAAAACGGGCTTAAAAAGCAGCAATGACAAGATCTCTACTCGATGACAGAGTTTGACAGGGCGGAAAAGAAAGAGCCTTAATCATTTAAAAAGAGTGCAACGTGTCACCATAAAACATATGTAGGAGCAGACAGGGTAAATAAGGTGCGTTCGAGTCTTTTTTAACATCTGCTTCATCTAAACTTTTCTTCCTCTAAACTCCTTTCCTCCTTCCTGTTGATTTAAGTACGAATTTATGAAACACGAGTACATAGTGGTTCAAAACAGTAAAAAAAAAAAAACCCCAAACCAACAAAAGTTAAATTCATTTTGAGAATCATAAGCTTAAAGGAATTATATGAAGCTGTAACATGTAAATGAGAAAGAATGCGCAATAATGTGTGATTTTACTCATTATCCTCAGATGTGGCATTTATACAGAGACTCCCTTTCAGAGATTAGATACATCACTGGAATATGTGATAACATTTTAAAATGTTGAGAAGTACTGTACGCGTGTGCATGGGTGTAAGTATGAGATGCAGATTGATTCTTCCCTCCAAGATAACTCAATAACCAGCCTTCAGAGATAATATCGCTGAGAGGGAATATGTACGTGTATATTTCCTTCTCACCATACATATTGTGCGGCCCAGCTCAGGTGGTTTCTGCCAACACTAACTGCTAGTTGTCTGACATATGCACTATAACCTAGCAGACGTGACTGGGACTGCTAGCACACATTAAGATTGAATAGAAATACCAGTGAACTGTCAGCTGTTCTGTTTTATACTTCCTTCTTGAGTTATAAATTATTGACGATGTTCTAGTGTCATGCATGGTCAGACTGGGGATACCAGGGTTCTTCTAAGCACATGTGATATGATTGAGTTGAATTTTGGGGCAGCAGAAGGGCTGCCCAGTCTGGAAGATACAAATGGAGTAGGTCTTAAGCAAATGATGATCATATTAATGGCTGGTCTTCGCAAAATGCTTTGACGTCTATGTCCTAGTAAACAGGCATGATGGTGTGTTTTTATAGAGACTACAAAGCATGTCTGTAAATTGCTCGGAATAAATTAGTATATATTTAATAAATAAATAAATGCTGTAAACATAAATAAAATAAACTATTCAATCTCAGTGTTTTTCACTATGTTTGATCAAGGCGAGGATTATATTAGCTTTCTTATACGGAAATTTACACTCTCGGGAGCATGAGTGGGATGCGAAGGAGATTTTCATGAATACCAAATTTCTTGTGTAAACACTCTTATGAAGGAATGTTTCAAACGAATCTTGAAATGAAAATGAGGCCCAATGTTAGATTAACAAACCATTTGGTGATTCTGAAAATGTTTTACTGTAGCATTTAAACGCATGATAGACATTTCTACAATGTTTCTGTAACTGTATCATTATTAGTAGTAGAAATATTAGCACAAACGTTTTCATATTGTTCGATTTATATAGATATTTTAAATGAAATTTGTCTGTAATGTTCAGGGGGAAACCTTTTAAAAACAGTTTTTGAGCAAACCACATCACGTTTTTTTCACTTTCGAAACATTGTAGGGATTTTATTTTGGGGATGTTACAGCAGAAACCTCCTGGAAACCTGTGAAATACGTTAGTGTTCGTGTTGATCATCAAACACCGATCTGTACGCATACAGACATTTGCTGTTTGGGTTGGTTGTATTATATAAGGTGGCTAAATAATAAAAGTACTCATGTAAAAAAAATAAAATCGCAAGTGTAACAACCTAAATGTTTCTAAAGTTAGTTGACATGCTACATGTTTGGTAGCTACTGTACTTAGTCTGTGTGGAAAAATCCAAATCTGTGTTTACTCAAATCAGATGTTAACACATACACATTGATTAGCTAAGATAAACGTTTCCGACAATACTGGCTTCGGGATTCGATTGAATTCGATTAAATAAATAAATGAATGAAGAAAAATTATAAATAAAAAGACTCCTTTTTTGTTGAATCATAAACAATACAAAACAATCTGCATTTTTGTCGGAATAAAATGAAATACATCAGAAATTGCTACAAACGGTGGTTTAATACTGTAAACAAAATGCACTACAGGTTTGCCATATCTAAAAAATAATTCAATCAAATTTAAAATTCTCCCAAAATTATGATTAAATAAAAGACGTGTCTGACCCGGGGAAAATGATCGACTGAAACATAATGAGCTCTGTAGCAGTGCCTGAGGTGTCATTTTAACCTGAAATAGAGCTCCAAAGTCGGCTAAACTGCCCTATTTCCACAGCCTCTTTCTCAGGCATTGTAGATCACAGCCACAGTTGTTGTTAGAACAACACGCTCTATATATTTACACTTTATTAGTTGTACAAATTGGGATCTCTGGTGTTGAAACAGAGCAGTTGCATTAAATGATATGAGTCGCATATTTCCATCATGCACATCTGCATTTTGTGTCACAATATATCATTACAACCCTTGCCGTTTCTATTGAAAAAGAATAATATATTAGAGCAAGAGCATTTTAGAGCAATTTATAATAATGCTCTTGCTCTAATATGTTATTATCTTACCTGTGACTTGCCTCGCAGCTTGTCCTGTAGTAGCCGAAAAAGAATGCCCCAAACGCACTAGTGATCTGATAAAATAAAATGACACATGGCGATGTTTTGTATGCATTTAGGATTGTGAGTGTAGAATTTATTGCCTAACTGAGTGAAAAATAATACTTAGTCACTTGGTCACAGGGGAAGACTGTTGTTTGAAACGAAATGAATAATCATGGCAGACAAATGTAGAGGCAACATTGTGAGAAGTCCCTCAATGCAGAAATACAAGCAGTGAGCTTCATCCTCTGAGTGTAATTGGTTTTATTAATAGGTGTTCATCTCATCATCTCATAGCTACAAGGAGTTAGTTTAATAAGTCTGATGGAGAATATTGAGTGTTGCTAAGAGGACGAACCATCTGCTTGTGTCTCTTTGTGTGTGCCATGTCTGAGAGAGTGGGAAGTGTGTGTATATGCTATTGTGGTAGTGTGTTTGTCAGAATATGTGCTTGTCATCCAAGTTAGTGTTAGTATGTAATTTTTGACAGTGTTTATCACGACAAGTTATATAACTTAAGGTACAGCAAGTAAGACTGAACTACTGTGTATATATGTGTGTGTGTGTGTGTGTGTGTGAGAGAGAGAGAGAGAGAGAGAGAGAGAAAGAGGGGTTGAAGAGACGTAGCCAGTCTGTTGTGGCTGCTAATTAGTGGTTTCAGCTCAGTGGTGTGTGACATCGTTTGCCATCCTACAGGACTCGACTTTCATTATGGTCAAAAAACGCAGAGGGGATTGGGGACATTGACTACGTTTACATGGACAGCAGTAATCTAATTATTCACCTTATTCTGAATAAGACAATATAATATTGCAATTAAGGTGTTTACATGAGTCACTTTTATAATACGCCTTTCATGTTCCCCAACGACACACCGTCCGACGTTCCCTTTCATGTATTGACATACGATTCGTCTTCGTTATGGTACCGGATACAGTTTTGAGTGTTTCATTTTTAATTTTTACAAAAGCTTCAAGTGTAGTTAATTATTCATCATGCTATACGTGCAAATAGACGACTGCTTGAAGTCGTGGGCTGTGTCCCAAACCATGTACGAACCTACTATATATTAGCTGAAATACGTGTATTTCTTCTACTATATAGTAGGTAAGTACGCGGTTTGGGACGCGGCCGTGCTCTCTTGTTTGCCGTCAAACGGTTGAGCGCTGCCATGTGTGTACGTGTCCTGTCGCAAAATGCGGTGAAAACTCTTACACGACGTTAATAATATGATTAAGGTGTGTACATGTCTGTAACGCACGTCGATAATGCGACTAAAATAGGAGTACTCCACACGCCTTAATTCCATTTGTGTTTACTTCGAGTATGACTTTAGCCGGATCTCTGTTTCCATGCTAGTTTCTTAATCAGAGTATCGTCTTAATCGGGTTAATACCAATAACAATAACATTTAGAGCATGCTTAGTAACAGCCTGGTCAGTTTTGCAGTGATTAAAATTTTGCTTCTACTTTGTTATATTAAGGGATAGAAAACCAGTCAAATTTGTAAGAAAATACCAACAACAAACCTGTGAGCGGATCAAAAGAATAAAATGCATTAAGGACTAAAAACGGTCCCACACATTTCTAGTTGATAGGATCTATGAACTTGGGTGAAGTCGCTGAGGTGGAGGCACTGCCGGTATTTGAGGGTTCGCAATATGTACAGTAACTGCATGGGTGATGTCCCAGGAAAATTAGTTTTTCTTGTCAGAGGGGTTCCACCAGTGGTTTTTAGGTCACATTTTATGTGAATGAATAGTGGTGTACCTAAAAATATGTTATACTTGCCAGGCCTATACAAATGTAATATAGGTCATATGACTATAAGGACATTGATAGTGAAATGGCTAAGTATGGTTCAATTCAGTATAAATATCCATCTATCTATCTATCTATCTATCTATCTATCTATCTATCTATCTATCTATCTATCTATCTATCTATCTATCTATCTATCTATCTATCTATCTATCTATCTATCTATCTATCTATCTATCTATCTATCTATCCATCTTCTATACCGCTTATCCTTCAGGGTCCTGGGGAATCTGGTGCCTATCCCAGGGAGAATACGGGGTACACATTGGACAGGGTGCCAATACATCGCAGGGCACAATCAATTCAATTCAATTTTATTTGTATAGCGCATTTAACAAAGCAGCTTTACAGAAACATATAAACACAGGAGACAGATTTTAAGTGTGTGAATTTCTCCCTATTGAGCGAGCCGGTGGTGATGTTGATGAGGAAAAACTCCCTAAGATGATACGAGGAAGAAACCTTGAGAGGAACCAGACTCAGAAGGAAACCCGTCCTCATCTGGGTAACAACACACACATTCACACACCCATTCATACACTGCAGACACTTTGGACATGCTAATCAGCCTACCATGCACGTCTTTGTACTGGGGGAGGAAACCGGAGTACCCGAAGGAAACCCCCGCAGCGTGGGGAGAACATACGAACTGCGCCATCCCTGGCAGTGTGAGGTAAATGTGCTAACATTGCTTCATTGTTGTATAAACGTATATAAAAATAAACACACACACACACATACTATACTATATAGTATGGAAGGCTTATAAACTGTAACTAGATGAATAGATTTTCACCGTACAGACTGTTTGACTGTACTGTGTTGCAGATTGTGTAATTAAAATAAATAAAGAAATAAATAAGCACACTTTTTTTTTTCACACACAGACAGAACATTCCTCAGAAAATCTGACACACTGTCAACAACTCAAATGTGTTAAAATATTTCTGCGTCTGATTCACTGCTCTGATTCACCGCACTGATGGAAAGCAAAACCACGTCTCTACGCTATAGATGTAGCTGTGGAAACCCATCAAGAACAGCAAACCATGCTAATTTTCTTTTCTATTCTTTCTTTTCTTTCCTTCTTTCTTCTTTTCCCTGCCAAAAATGAGCACTCTTCTCATTATGACCACCGCTGTGTTTCTCTCTTGCACCCCCTGTTACGATAGTTTTGATTCATGTTATTTTTCTCCTGAGTAAAGTCTTGAAATCAAGCGAAGTGTGATGGTGCAGTGATTAATTACTGCCTTGCGAAACTGTTCCTGAGTTTTCTGGTCATGAACAAACCCTGAGAGACGCACAGCGAGTGGGTCACACGATCCTCACGGTGAAATGAATATTCATTTCCTTTTCAAATGAGAAAGGGAGGCAGGGGAAAGAGGGACTTCTGCTGGTGGTTATTTAGTTCAATTTAAGCTTAAATTGAATGTAGCTTCTATGTTTAAGGAATATAAATTGACAGGGCCTAGTGTTTTTAGGAAAATGATCAACAGAGGTGTGGTGTACTGGATCCTTATACAAAGTGGGGTAACTGTTACCACCCAGAAGTTCATAATTTTCCATGAAACAACATTTCATGAAGTGTTTTATTCCTCTTAGAGCACGGCATCTAAAAAAATTAATTACATGACAACAAGCTATTGTTTACAAAGTTGTTTCTATCACCAGCCTCTCTTTTTTCCCCCTCACTTTTGAACTTAATAAAGCAAAAACACAGCGTATCATGTCACCCAGAACCTGAAAAGTGCAATGTTATTCGTTTTGAAGACTTTCTCATGGCAGAAAACCTTACAAAACACTAACACTGGAGACTCCTTCCATACATGTTACAGAATACCTCACCACATAAAAGGTTAGAAAAATATCTTTGTTGTTATTATGCTAGGATTACAAGTCCCTGCTTAAGCTGTTCCTATAGACACAGTAATGAATTAAAATAAACGTCTATCAGGACTGCTGTCAGAGAAAATGAATCAACACCTTCTGACCTTCAGTTTGGAGAATTCAACAGCGCTGTTGTATAATTAGTGCGTTCTTTCTTTATACCTCTCCCAGTTGTAACCTTCTGGATATTCTCTCTCTCTCTGTGTTCAAGTCTAACCCATGTCATACAGTATATCGTCTCGGAATAGGCGCATGATAATGTTGCGCTTCCTATGAATACAATACAATCAGACAGTCAATTGTCCAATTACTTTTGAGCATGCAAGAATGGAGGGACTCGGTTAATGCAACATTGCTGTTAAACCCCTTTAATTAAAGCCGAAAAGCTACACTTTCACATCGTGATTGCTTCATTTCAAATCCATTGTGGTGGTGTACGACAATTACGTGTCGCTGTCCAAATACTTATGGGCCTGGCTGTATATTGAAAAGGGAAATTGTATCTAATCGGATTTGGGAGCATTACGTAGTGGCTCGTCATGGAACACAGAGTCATATACTTGGATTAATAATAGCAGCGTTAAAAATTGCCGAAAGTCCGGGTGTATGAAATAATATAACCAACCCAAGCCCTTGGTCATAACTTCACAACCTCAAAGATGATTTCTTCTGGAATTTGATGAGATTACTTAAAGTAATCTTATCAACTATCTTATTAATAAACATGTAATTAGAAGCCAAGCACCGCTAGCATTTTTATTTGTTTGTTTATTTATTTATTTCTGTTCATGCCGGTCATATTTATACCATAGCATTAAAGTCCACAGTTGGACTTATTTATTTATTTATTTGTTTATTTATTTATTAGAGGCTCCCCCCTCCTCCACATCTGCAAACACTTTGCCTCAGAGAACAGGGCCGCTTAGCGCTGCAGCACTTTCCCATGATGAATAGCGCAATATCAAATGCGAGTCATCAGTATTGATCTCACAGGTCAAAGAGCTCAGAGCCTTGGCATTGCCGGAGACTTCAGGAGGATCTCTGCAGAGAGAGAGAGAGACAGGGATGTGAGGGAGATGGAGATGGCCCAGTGCAGAGTGGGAGTTTTCGAATCAGCGCTTCTTAATTAGACATCTTGTGTAGATTCAAAGGCAGAGGCAGTAGAATCTATAACACGGGCTTTGATGTCCAACTGAGTGTTGAGCATACTTTTTCAAATCTCTCTAAAGTCTTTATCTCTTTCATTATTTCTCCTCCCCCACCTTTTTTTTTCTCGTACCTCTTTCTGCTCCTTACTACTCACAATCACTCTTCCCTCAGTTTACTTCATTTTTATACCTCAGCACTGTTGAATTCTAAAATCCGATTACGTTGTTCTATTGTCATTGCATTATTATCTAACGCTAAGGCTAACAATAAACGTATGTGTTTAAAAATGTAGTGTTATTTACTTAACAAAGAAAAACGCATACCCTGTACGTATCATTGATACGGTGGCGTTTTCTGTAAGGAGACATCTGTTTAATATTTATAGAAGGAGTCTCCAGTGTCAGCACTTTGCGTCTGCCATGTCTTCAGGAAAGATGAATTTCCAGCTCCTTGGCAACACGACACATATATGGTTGCAATAAAGTAAATTATTCAAATAAAAATTTGTTTCGTAGATGTTCCACAACAATAAATGTAACTATAAATGGATAAAAAAAGCATGTTGTTTATTAATAAATTAAAAATGGTAATTATTGGAAAATTTCTGAAGTGTAAGCTCCATCTCGCTATCCCGTTGCTACTTTATTTTACTACTACTATTATACAGTGTTAATTCTTCTCATCTTCTACTCTCTCTTCTCCTCCCTATCCTCCGGTCTTCTTTTTTGTTTTTTTCACCATTCTGGTCCAATACATACCAAGCCTTAGCTGCATGCCGAAGGACCCTGATGCATTTGATGTTTGGTGAAGAACTGGCAACAGCTCCCAACTCCTGTTCTGAGAAAGAGAAACAGGAGGCCTGCGAGATAACGAGTACACACAGACGCACACAAATACGCACGCACACCGAGTTAAGACCGCAGCTTATTAATTTCATACTCACAGTGAATAATGGTGCCATTTTCCTTTTCTCATTGTGTCTGCGGGGGATATTTATCTTCGATTTCTTAATCATGCATCAAATATGACAGATTGCGCAAGGCGACAGAATGTTCTCATTGAGGCTCTTTATAAAAGATCTCATAAGAGATGGCTTTTTAGAACGAAAGGACAAGCATGGTAATTCCGCCTTATGAATTTAAAACCGCAACAACAACAAAAACAGGTTCGTTTTTAGGCAACAGGGGACATGGAGAACAAACACAGTTTGATTAGAAGGTTCTCCTGATGCGTTTTGGTCTTTTATTATATCTCATAAATCTGCAGGTAGTATATGATGTATGAATTTTCTCTACTCTGTACTCTCTCAATGTAGAACCTAGTCCAAGCCATGCTTATACAGTATTATTTCAAATACAGATACTGCGTTCCTGTTAGAAACACACGCTGGCTTCATGACGACCGGATATTTGAGATTTTTCCAGAAATCTCAAATAGAAAATCATTGATATGAACATTGATTGGCTCCTTAAGTAGAGTGATACAATGTCTAGTATTAGTGTGGAGAGTTTATAGCTTCTTGTTGATCAACCAGAAAATGTTTCATATTGGAAGTTTGTTTCGTTAGCATTATAGTGCTGAGACAAATGTAAGCTTGTAGCTTCCATTTTAGCATTTGTGCAAACTGTATGCTCCCTTATTATTATTTATCATGGTGTATACTGAGTTAAAGAGTTTGGTGATCGGTGACGATCGGCTTTTCAAACTTTCGTGATCAAAGTCAGGATTTATGAAAAATCGATAGCATTATGCACGTATAAAATGACACACATTAAGGTTAGGGTTGGAGCTGTATGACTATTAGCATCGAATCGAATGAAATCCAAACATTTGACGTATTTTCTAGCGAGGTCTGGTTGGTTAGCTACCGACCTTGAAAAGCTCGAAATCAGACATGATGATTGACTATGTTTGGAGTAAGGGGACGTTCATGGGAAAGGGGAAATTTAGTTTTTGGCTGAAAACTCATTTTGAGGTTTGGAAAATGTTAGCTTTAGTCTGAAACTAAAGAGACCAGAGTGCGATAAGTTTCTCCACTCCACTGCGAATTGTTTGCTCTCTTTCATGTAATGTTCTGGCATTAGTGTAACTGTGTATTTTCCTGCCAGTGAAGCTTACTGAATCAAATTGAATTAAGAATCGAGATTTTTCCTGTGAAGATGTTTTTGGAGACGCCCTTGTTTTATATTTTTGTTCAGATCTGTTAGTCTCAATTTCCATGTCTTTATTGTGGTAGATTGATTAAATAAGCCAGGCTAGAGCATTGCGCACAAAACTTTTTCCGTTTTGAGAATTTAAATGCATAAGCCATGGTCTCAGAAGCATTTTTGTACACAGCCTTATCTGCTAAGGAAGACTTATTGGCTATATGACCTGAGATCTCGATATTACCCTTTGTTAAGATATCATCTTTTGAACTGGAAGTGACAAGGTGCACACATTAGAGCAATACTAGGACTTGTGCAGCAAACTGAAGGTGACTGTGTCCCCCATCATCATCATCATCATCATCATCATCTTCATCATCTTCATCATCATCATCGCTCAGCTTTAGAGCTTTGCTTAGCTTTACAGTGACTGTGTCCCCCATCATCATCATCTTCTTCTTCATCATCATCGTTCAGCTTTAGAGCTTGCATTTCTCACCACATACTCTCATCTGTCCCTTTTCACTATAGTATATATATATATATATATATATATATATATATATATATATATATATATATATATATATATATATATAAATCATCCACAATAGTGTATATGTATGCAATATGAGAAACAGAGTAATGCCACTTGCTAAGACTAAATGTTGCCTAAAGGTATTAGCAGTGTTATTGCGGCAACTCTTCTGAACCTGTTTAGAATGACATTAATATAGCGCATAGCACGGTTTGCCAGCCCTGCAGTGCACCAGGTCAGTGTGTAAACTTTTTTGTTCTAACACACCTGACTCAGCTCATTAGCTAACTCCAGCAAACCCTTCCGGAGCTGAATCTGGTGTGTTAAAAAACAGGAAAACACACGCCGAGCTCGGCATGGCCACTTCACACTGGGACACTTATGATACAGCAAATGTGCAGGAAGTCAATTAAGATTCAATTCTATTTTATTTGTATAGCACTTTTTTTTTTTTTTTTTTACAGTGGACGTTGTCTCAAAGCAGCTTTACAGAAATATATAAACACAGGAGACAGATTTCAAGTGTGTGAATTTCTCCCTATTGAGCGAGCCGGTGGCGACGGTCGTGAGGGAAAACTCCCTAAGATGTTATGAGGAAGAAACCTTGAGAGGAACCAGACTCAGAAGGGAACCCGTCCTCATGTGGGTAATGACGGATAGTGTGAACATAAACGAAAGTTCATCATTATACCCAGTAAAATGGAAAGCATGGTGTATATCGTAACTTTTAGTAGAGTAGAATAGCTAAGAATAGAATAAAATAAGGAGTAGTGTAAAGTGTGGTAAAATGATGACTTTTTAACCATTTCTAGTTACATTTAATATTGTGGAACGTCTGTGAGGGCTGAAAACTTACTGTCACAAAGGTCAAACACTGGAGACTGTTTTCATGAATGTTAAAGAAACATGACTTTACAGAAACCTTTACCATATCAACGATTGTCTCCTTTGTTAAGTAACAATACATTTTAGGCCTATTGGCGAATGACTACCAATGGGATCGAAAGAGAGCTGTTTATTTCTTTCCCAGGTGTTATATTATCTGGGCTTTGATGTAATTTTTTTAGTTTTTAAAATAGAAAAGCACTGGTGTTTGCACTGTTCTACTTATAGGACATCAAGCACTTTCTTTTTACATTTGTTTTTAACAGGAACACATTTGTTTTGTGGTGAAAATTGGCAAAACTTTTAGTGTTTTCTTTTTAATGTTCCATACATAGCTATGTGTAGCTATGCTGAGTTAGCCTGACGCTACCAGTGAAACCATGGCAACTGACAATAGTAAACAAAAGCCATAAAAGCCCACTAGACAACAACATAAAGAGTTTATATAAATATAGGCTCATTCAAGCTTCCAACATGGAAGGCCATTGTGGATTCTATATAAAAAAAAAATAATGAAAGGCAAATCAAGGTTATAATAATAATAATAATAATAATAATAATAATAATAATAATAATAATAATAACCATGCTTTAAACATTATTGTTGCAATGTGGGTATTTAACATGACGGGGGCAGCACTGAGACACCTAAGTGTAATAATATCAAAGGGAAAAGTTAGAGGGCTGGTAAGTGTGTGATGGTGAGAGACAGAGAGAGACAGAGAGAGAGAGAGAGAGAGGGGACAAGACTAGCTTATCAGCAGAAATGGCCCAGCTCCTTGAAGTACCGGAAGGTACTCAGGAGTACGGTGTGACCATTGCTAAGAAAAGCACAAGAAAAGGAATGAAAGAGGGACGTGTCTGCTAATGAATGGCTCCTGGAGTTCTGTAACGTGCACATGGAAGTGAAATGCTTACTTGCTGGTGATGAATGGAAGCCAGGCAGTAATGGGCACCAGAGGGACTTACTGCTAGGCAGCACCTTTTTATAGAATAACCCCGATAGATAGAGAGATGGCGAGAGAGAAAGTGTGAGAGAGAGAGAGAGGTAACCGGTACTACACCACCTACCAAAGTAGGTCTCGCACACATTACCTCATATGACCTAGATTTTTTTTTGTGCCTTACCACTATACTTTTTAGAATAATAATTTGTGTTTTTTTCCCTATTCTATACTGCATAATTAACTTGACTAATGGCGCATAACTAAACTGTCTCATCCCTAGTGAATTAGTAATTCATTAATTTAATGTGCACATCATTACATTTTTCTGATACTGTTGAATTAGTGTCCTCAGGCTGACACACACACACACACACACACACACACAGCTTGGCACTGAGGGACTTTTATGCAGAGGAACCCGGAATGACGAGCAGGTGTCCAGACAGTTCCTGTTATTTACGATGGAAGTTCAGCATTATGTGTGTGTGTGTGTGTGTGTGTGTGATTGGATCGGGGTGTGAGTCACTCCAACTTGACCTAGTGCACTTGATGTGAATGGGTGTATGTGTGTGTGTGTGTGTGTGTGTGTGATACAGAGAGAGAGAGAGAGTGGGGGGGGATGTGGAGACAGTGTGTTTATATGTGTTTTCTTGCAGGCTTATACAGTGTGTGTGTGTGTGTGTGTGTGTGTGTGTGTGTGTGTATAGTTCCCTCGACTAATATTGGCACCCTTGATAAATATAAGCAAAGAAGGCTGTGTAAAATTGTCTTTATTGGTTAACCATTTGACCTTCAAATTTTGAGGTGGACTTCCCTCTTCAGTTCACTGTGTGTATATGAATGTATATGTAATGTAATATATACATACAGTATCTCACAAAAGTGAGTATACCCCTCACATTCGTGTAAATATTTGATGATAGCTTTTCATGTGACAACACTGAAGAAATGACACTTTGCTACAATGTAAAGTAGTGAGTGTACAGCTTGTGTAACAGTGTCAATTTGCTGTCCCCTGATGACACCAAATTTAACACACCTGCTCCCCATTCACACCCGAGAGCTTGTAACACTAACAAGTCACGTGACACCGGGGAGGGAAAATGGCTAATTGGGCCCAGTTTGGACATTTTCACTTAGGGGTGTACTCACTTTTGTTGCCTGCGGTTTAGACATTAATGGCGGTGTGCGGAGTTATTTTGAGGGGACAGTAAATTTACACTGTTACACAAGCTGTACACTCACTACTTTACATTGTAGCAAAGTGTCATTTCTTCAGTGTTGTCACATGAAAATATATAATCCAATATTTACACAAATGTGAGGGGTGTACTCACTTTTGTGAGATACTGTATGCGTGTGTGTGCGTGTGCTTTGGGCTTTCTCTCTATTCTCCAACATGTGCACAGCTTTCGAACACACTGGTTTGGAATTTTACACTTGTAAGCGTGCGCCCGCACCGTGTACAGTTACTCATCTAAAATTGATGAGTGTTTTTTGTTCTACACATTACCTCTTCCTCTGGGCATGACTCTGACTACTATTACAATCCATTTGACTTTAAAACAACTTTGACTTTCTGCATGTTGTATGTGTGCGTGCATGTGGGTAGGTTTGTGGGCTAAGCGTTACATGATATCTTAGAAGGATTCTTCCGAAAGGGGGGAAAAAAGTCATGTTGCACTCTCACTGTAAGAAAAAAAAACAACTTTTTTACTTAAATTTAAAAAGAATTACAGTAAAAAAAACAAACAACCATATATATATATATATATTGGCAGCACATTTGGTGGTAAAATGCTGTAAATTTGGACAAAAAGGTATACTTGACTAACTGTTTAATGTGTGTAGAAATCATTCAGGGTATCTGGGAGCGAGGCGTCATCATCACAGACAGGTGGTGTAGCTTTGTAGTCTGTGATGGCCTGAATGCCTCGCCTCATACGCCTTGTGTCTTCGGTGTTTGTGAAGTGACTGTGGGTTCTTTCTGCGTAGTTGCGCTTTGCCGCTCTAACAGCCCGGGACAGATTGCTGTGCGGAGGGCTGCCTTGTCATCAGACCTGAAGAAAGAGTCTCGGGTTTTCAGCAGCAATCGCACTTCAGGAGTCATGCACGGTTTCTGGTTTGCACGTGTGGTGATGGTCTTGAAGGAAGTTATATCATCTATGCATTTGCTGATGTAGCCAGTCACTGATGCTGTGTATTCCTCCAAGTCTGTGTTGTTGTGGTATGTAACAGCCTCCGGTCTACTATTCCAATCTGTGTGCTAAAAACAGTGCTGAGATGTCTCCCTCAGACCAGGTTCTCACCTGTTTCAGAACTGGTTCATCATAAGTCCTAAATCTAGATGTCACATTCAAGTGCTAAAAGAACTAAAATGCTCAAACTGGCTCGTCTCTATATGAAAAACAGCACAAAACCGCTTCATTTGTTTATTTTTAGTTTATTTTAGTTTTTCATTCATGATTTCTCGGTGTACTTGAAAAAAACACAACAGAAACCATCACAGAATTTGAATCAAGTCTGTGTTGTTGTGGTATCTCGGAGCCTCTCTGAACATATTCCAGTCTCTGTGCTCAAAGCAGTCCTGAAGTGCTGAGATGGCACCCTAAGACCAGGTTCTCACCTGTTTCAGAACGTTTGGCAAGCTTCAGATGTGGTCTGTATGCTGGAATTAGTAATAACAGAGATGTGGTCCGAGCTGCCGAGATGGGGCGGGGTGCAGCCTCGTAAGCATCGTGAATGTTGGTGTAAACACCATGAATGTTGGTGTAACATGGAGTTCTCCATGCATGACTAATAGTGAAATGTATATAGTAAAATGAAGAAATGCCATACTTTAGCCTATAAAACACAGTAAACGGCCAAAAAAGGAATAAAATATTAAGTATGGACATGTCCCAACTCTCACTTATGCTGAAACCTAACTCCAGCTTCAAATCACCACGTGTTCATTATGTGCCATATAAATCTGGGGAACATAGGACTTTTGGGAACATCGATTACATTACATTTATTCACTTGGCAGACGCTTTTATCCAAAGCAACTTACAAATAAGCAAAGCGATTAGCTAACTAGCTATCTCTTGTATAGTAGCCACTCACCAATTTGAGTCACCGGAGTTATCAATATTGGTAAAACATTGAGTAAATTTCCTACACTATCTTTCAAGAGTCCAAAAATGTGGCTAGCTAACTAACTTAATCATTTTTAGCTATAAAATTTTAGCTAACTTCCAGCTAACAGCCATGTAAGTCATTTATACAGCAGCAACTGAACAACTTGTTAACTGAGGTAGCAAACTGGTTCAAATATTAGTTCCTGTAAACAATTTTTAAGTGAAGGACGCAAAACTGTTGGAGAGTCGAAGATGTGATCTAGCTAGCTAAATTAAACGGAACTAAATAGTTCATTTAAAGAAAACGTGTCTGTCGTTTTTAGCAAATCAGCCTCAACCGAGAAAATTTCAACTTAATAACCTGGCAAATCCGTTCGACTCCGCTATTCACACGCCTGGATTAATTCAATTTTAATTGCCAAAGTTGAGTTCTCGTGGCTGTTGAGAAAATGTGACAATTTCTACTCCGAGAACAGCTCATGAATTAATAATTGTACCTATTAATGATTGTCCAAGTATTCTTTTTTTCGTCTGGAATTGTAAAAAGCAGAGTTTGTCACAAGATCTTTTCAGTGTGTGTGCTGGAAAAGAAAGAGTACTCTGCTACGCTGGTGAGGCAAACAGTGCTGACTTCTAAAGCCCCTCATTAAGATCAGAGGCAACTAGGTGAGCAATCGGCAGTCGATCGTTATGTGTGAAGTACTCAGCGTCGCCATTGGCTTTCCGAAGATACTCCAGCCATCCAGTTTGTGCCAGCCTGTGCCCACTGTAAACCTAGATTCCTGTTTTCGTCTGACAGAAGTGGAACCCGATGCTGTCTGTTGTTGGTGTAACTCATTCGGCTCAAGGTTGGATGTGTCCTGAGATGCTTTTCTGCTCACCACTGTTTTAAAGAGTGTTTATTCGAGATACTGTAGTCTTCCTTATACCAGTCTGGCCATTCTCCTCTGATCTTTTCTCATCAACGAGGTGTTTCCACCTGTTGCTCATTGGATGGTTACTGTTTTTCGCACCGGTCTGTAAGTGGTGTAAACTCCAGAGATTTTTGTGTGTGAAAATCCCAGGGGATCAGTAATCTCATGCCAATTCACTGCGATCGTCATTATTTCCACCTCTCATTTGGATATTAACTAACACAGTTTAAAACCTTCCTCTCATTTAAATCTTGAGATTTTTTCCCCGCCCCTTTACTGTCATTCACTTAATTTGTTTCAGTATTACTTTTGAAGTTGATTGACTTTTCTTAGTGTAATGAGTCATAGTCCATTTTTTAATCTTTATTTATTTTATGGCCATTACCGTGTTAACCAACGCAAACACACAGCACTGTGAAATCTTTTATGAGCATCCAGAAGCTTTGAGCTTTAAGTACAGGCATAGCCAGTCCACTCTCAGATACACCAAATATGAGGATATCTTAAAATTAAGCACATTGAGCTATGATTCTCCACAATGAGTGCTTGTATATGTTAAATAAGTTATGTTTCTTTATGAATTGTGCCCCTGAAAACAGTTCAACAGGATAATTCTTTGTTGAAGCTATCAAACGTTTTGAACGAGAGAGCTACCTTATATGCGAGTGTGTTTGCTAGCAGTCTTTACAGATGCAGTGATGACTGAATCTGTATCTTGAATCACTGAATTGAAATCAGTGCATTGATTCGATTCTGGGACTCTTTACACAGCTAATTCAGACTATGCCTTGAACTGACTGATGTACGGAATTGCTATAATGCTCCAGAGTCTCCTCCAGGACTTATACTGTGGGTTTACTGACAGATAACACATAGGGGAAAAAAACAACCCCACACCTTTTTGTAAGTGGTGTGTTTTTTCAGCTTTCAGTGTTGACTAGAGGCCCGCCGTAGAGAAAACTGGCTCCCCTGCAGCTGTTTGTCTTCTAAACTGTGTTTACGCTGACGTGTGAAGTGAACCGATTCCAGATTATTTGTTTCACGTCTAACAGATGTGTGTAAACAACAAACTATCCGAACGCATGGACTATCCTTAGACATTGTACTCGGTCTGCTACAAGCTACGTATTCGGCTAAACAAACTGCAAAGCCTTCATATTGTAACAAGAACTCAGGCCTTCCTGACGGCAGACATTTTTATCCGTGCTAGAAATTCTATTACTTCATGGACACTTTGTAGTTTTGGACTATTTATGTAGCCCATGTGTATTAGCTCATTGCAAAGTCTTGCCAATCCTAGAAATTGTGTGTAAGTTCCAAGCCTTGATCATTCTTCATTGATTTACCATGTACTAGACTTTCGCTGTGTTTGTTGATCTACTCTGTGGGCCATACATTGTCTGTGGTGTGCACTATCGGCTGTATTTCTGACCCTTCTCTGCTCACTGACCTTGTATTTGGATTGCCGAGATCTGTATTAGAGACCTCTTGGCATCAGGATCCTAACTCCTCAGAGGTCCATATATTGCACATTTCTGCTGTTGTTGTTGTATTATTGTATAATAGCAAGATAGTCTGTACTAGTTTGAATGCCTAAACTGCAAGTGGAACCGCTACTGGGCTTTGGAATGAAGCCTTTCACCCTTAACGTTTCAGAATTGTGCTTGGATTGCATTCATACTTGTAAAGTGCTTTGCATAAAAGCATCTGACAAAAGAATAAAAGCAATTGTCTGCTTTACAAGCACTAATTTCATCGTATGAACAAATGGTTTTCGCTTAGTCTAAACGCGCACAATGGAAAAGCAGGTCAAAAGCTGTTTATTTATACTGTCTGACTGTGTCATTGAGGTGAACAAATCTTATCCCCCCACCCCCTCCCGCCCTAGAAAAGCATAAACAGCAAATCAAACTCTGCAGTAAGAGAGCAGCATTAAATTACAGCTATGTTTGGATCCATAAAAACAGACAATGTAGATTTAAGACTCCTAATGAAAAAAGCAGACAGGAACCCAGACATCTTGTTAGTTTTGTAAACAGATACCATTCCGCTCCATCTGGTTACATAATACAAACCAGAGGCGCCAACATCAACGGTTTAGATCCATCCATAAAACACTTAGGGATATGCTGTTATAGGAAAAGAATCATCAATGAGGTGGTGTGATGTGGCCAAGGTGAAGGAGATTTAATATTACCATCACAAAGGGTTCTATTCTTCATATCACAGCAATTTGACCACAATGACACATTTTTATTCAATAAAGAACAGCATACTTCTTTATATATTTAGTTTTAATCAATGTTGTGGAGTACTGAGAACCAAGATAGTTCCTGTTATTAATTACGTTATAGCACCTATAAACAATTGTTCCCTCACCAGTGTCTCATTCGCGGTCTTTTACAGTTATTAAGACAAAACAAACAAAGCTAGTCATTAATGGAAACCATAAAGTTACAGCTTCACCAGTGCTGACATTGGAGACTTAAATAAAAAGAAACCACGATATTGTCCACGATACAAGTTCCTGTGTTAGTCATTACTATAGAAATGCTTATATATATATATATGAAAAAGCGCCTTAATACAAACCTCACAGCCGTAACGATTGTCCGAGCTGCTGTTATAGAAAATTAATCAACACCTTCAGAATTGACCGTAAGATGTGGTCTGAGTATACATTAGACAAGACGTAAAATCTAAGATATAGATAACGTTTAAACCTGAATGCAGAATTGTTTCTACCAGGATGTATTTATTTATTTTTCAATTAGACCTCACAAAATGTGAGTACGCTGTGAAACAGCAATGTGGTGCCTGGGCCCCTTGAGGAGGGCTATACCGTCTAAATTGGTGAGTGTGTGTGAGGAGTAAGTAATGGAGTAATAAATCACTAATGTACTGGAACAGCACTCCACACAGTCATCACCTCCTGCAATAAACATCCACTCAGGGGGGAGAGAGAGAAAGAGAAAGAGAATGAGAGCAAGCGAGAGAGAGAGAGAGAGAGAGAGAGAGAGAGAAAGGGGCGGAGTGTTTAGAATGATTTCCAGCTTAAAGTTGGAGGGCGTGAGTTATTATTCAATTTAGAGGAATAGAAATTCTCATAAATGTCCCTCCTACTAGTATTTGTTAGTATGCACATGGATTGACATTATATAATAAATATGGCGTGTGTGTATGTTTGTGTGTGTGTGTGTGTGTGTGTGTGCGCGTGCATGAGTGCGTGATTTAACAAGGTTCTCTCAGCTTCTATTTAACGTCCTTTCTGTATTTATGTCTCTCTTGGTCTCTCTTTTCTCAGTTACTCTCAAATTGTCGGCCAAATTGCTATCGGACCTCATCACAGCAAGCCTACCTCACCACGGCAACCAAGCCTGTCAGTCAGTCAGGCTGAGAGAGGGTGGGATGTCGGTGTTGGGATGTAGAAAAACAAGATAGGACTAGATCGAATCACACCTTGACTTTTATTTCTGATAAATCATAGCAAACTGAGACGAGATGCGTATCGGCACCGCAAATATGTGGCTGTTTGAGATTAAAGCATTGTTTTTTTTTTTCACGTGCAGAGTTCTGTTTTTGTGGCATGCGACACTTGTCAGGTACTAAGCACAGACGCGGGCGCACATACTTTATCGCGCAGACGGCAGGTGTTTGTTTGTCACACGTTATCCGCACGTTGAGTCGACAGCCATTGCAGTTCCGTAATGTTGGGCCAATTTGAGAACACCACGAGAGACAGATTTCACAGAAACAGCACGATTTCACAGAGTTCTCACAGAGCCCACCTTCATCTCTGAAAGTTTAACAGAAAAACTCTTCTGACACATACAGTTACGGTACACAATTAAGGTTACATTAAGTGGTAAGTTCAACATCATTTAGTGAGAATAATACACAAGAGCATGCAGTGTGTAGGAGTGGATGTGTGTGTGTGTGTGTGTGTGTGAGATAGACTAGCTTGGGCCTCAGTACTAATTAGAACACCGGCCAGGACAGTGAAGCATCTACCATATCTCCTCCCTTTAAATAAATATACATTGACCAATGAAAGAAGAGACACATCGAAAGAGGAGTGGTGGAATATTCTAGAAGGGAGACATGAGAGGTGGTTGAAATGGAGTGTAGGTGTGGAGAGAGAGAGAGAGAGAGATCAAAAGAGAGAGAGAGAGAGAGAGAGAGAGGGGGGGACAACATCACCCGCCTGTGACAGTGATTCCTCTCTTCCAGATCCGCTGAACAACTTCTACGCTCGGTTTTATGTGCAGAATAATGTGATGGCGAGGAAGACCACCACTCTTCCCAACAACCAGGTGCTGTGTCTAACCACGGCTAATATGAGGAAAAGGCTACGCAGAGTCTACCCACGGAAGGCTGCTGGACCAGACAACATTCCTGGCAGTGCGTTCAGAGGATGTGCAGACCAGTTGGAAGATGTTCTCACTGACATCTTCAGCATCTCCCTGAGCAGGGCCGTCGTTCCAACGTGCTTCAAGGCCACTACCTTGCCGAAGAAGTCTTCTGAGTCCTGCCACAATGACTGCCATCTCGTTGCACTCACATCCATCATCATGAAGTGCTTCGAGAGGCTTGTCATGAGGCACATCAAGACCCTGCTACCCCTGCACCTCTGCAGTTCGCATATCATCCCAACCAGTCAACAGATGATGCCACCGTACATCTGGCCCTCACCCACCTGGACAAAAACGACACCTCTGTTCAAATGCTGTTCATATACTTCAGTTCAGCATTCAACACAAGCATTCTTCAGCACTTGATTGGAAAGCTGAACCTACTGTGTCTGAACACCTCCATCTCCAACTGGATACTGGACTTCTGTACAGGGAGACCTCAGTAAGTCCGGATTGGGAACAGCATCTCCAGCACCACCACACTTCGTATGGGGGCCCCTCAAGGCTGTGTGCTCAGTCCACTGCTGTTCACTCGGCTGACCTATGACTGTGCAGGAAGGCACGGCTCCAATCACATCACCAAGCTTGCCGTGACACGACCTTGTTGGGTCTCATCAGCAAGAACAATGAGCCAGCATACAAAGACAAGGTCTAGCGGCTAATGGACTAGAGCAGAGCCAACATCCTGTCTCTGAATGTCGACAAAACGAAAGAGATGATTGACTTCAGGAGAGCACAGAGCGACCACTCTGAACATCCACTGCTCCTCCGTGGAGATTGTCAAGAGCACGAAATTCCTTGGTGTTCATCTGACTGAGAACCTCAGTTGGTCCCTCAACACCAGCTCCATAACCAAGAAAGCCCAGCAGCGTCTCTACTCTCTGCGAAGGCTGAAAAAAGCCCATCTCCCATCCTCACCACGTTCTACAGAGGGACTATTGAGAGCATCCTGAGCAGCTGCATCACTGCCTGGTTCGGAAATGACACCTTATCGGATCGCATGACCCTGCAGCAGAAAGTGAGGACAGCTAAGAGATCATCGGGTCTCTCTTCCCTCCATCTTAGACCTTTACACAACACGCTGCATCCTCAAAGCCACCAGCATTATGGATGACCCCACACATGCTCTTCGCCCTCCTGCCATCTGGAAAAAGGTACCAAAGCATTCGGGCCCTCATGGCCAGACTGCATAACAGATTCTTCCCCCAAGCCATCAGACCCCTCAAAATTGCAATATTTGCACATCCCTGTATTGACTCTATTGCATTTTTGCTGGTGCTGTACTTATAAAAATATCGTATTTCATTTCTTGTCACTACTATTACCTGGCTGCTACTGCAATAACTGCTATGCCCATATTTGGTCAAAGCTAATCTGCTGAATACTCATTCATAACATGTCATGTTTACATTTACACCATTTTAAAATTATATTGTTACTCTGTGACACTACTTTTTTGTTACACTATATATAGTATACATTGAGAAGCAGCAATTATCATTCCCATCTGTGTGTGTGTGTGTGTGTGTGTGTGTGTGTGTGTGTGTGTGTGTGTGTGTGTGTGTGTGTGTGTGTGTGTGTGTGTGAATAGCTTTGTGGTGCATTTACAGAATAACTGACGTTAATTGTTTACAGTTGTAAGGCTTCTGCTTGAGTGTCTAGGTTACAACCCAGCATGAAGTATTAGTGTGTTTAAACATTTATAAATAAATAAGCCTAGACTAAGAACTACTTTACTTAAAGGTGATGTTAGGACTACATGAAACCTACATAAGTTCTTATGACTATTGTTTGTAAAACCACACAAATATTTCAACGTTCCATCAGGTAGGTGTGCGTGTACATTTTGATGTTTAGTTGTTATAACACCCAAGCCAACTGGCAGACTTTTATCGATGTACTACAGAAACGTCACTAAAAAGGACTGTATTATTTTAGCCCATTGGAGAGGCGTGTCACGCTGTGTAAGTATGTGACACGCCTATCACTGATTGGCTGTGCGAATCTATAGCGCTGGGCTCGTTTTATACCATTGTGTGCTTTTCTTACAACCGCTGATGATGCTGTTGCACTCAGATTCACAAAAATTTAACATAATCGTCTTTAAAACATTTGTTAACTACAGATAAGACGGTGGTTTAGTGGTTAGCACGTTTGCCTCACACCTCCAGGCTGCGGGGTTCGATTCCCGCCAGGGCCATGTGTGTGTGGAGTTTGCGGGGGTTTCCTCCAGGTACACTGGTTTCCTCCCCCAGTCCAAAGACATGCATGGTAGGCTGATTGGCGTGTCTAAAGTGTCCGCAGTGTATGAATGTGAGTGTGTATGTGATTGTGCCCTGCGATGGACTGGCACCCCGTCCAGGGTGTACCCCACCTTGTGTCCGATGCTCCCTGGGATTGGCTCCAGGTTCCCCACGACCCTGAAGAAGGAGTAAGTGCTAGAAGATGTATGGATGGATGGAGATAAGATAATATCGATGACCAAAATGAAACCATTTTATACTTGTGAAAGATGCCCGGGGGGGGGATATCGTTTATAACTATTTGGTGATTTATGTTAAAATCATGACAGCTGACCTTGTAGCTCCTGGAGTTACAACGTTATTTGCAGGCTACCTACATACAGCCTTTATAACACATTCATAAGCTTTGCGTAAATCTTTTGTAAAGTAATGCTGGAGAACTTATGAACTGTTGACATAAATACTCATGAGGTGAGTTTTATGTGAATTTGTTTTGAACCTCAATTTTCATTATTGGTCAACGGACCAAGATTTTTCTGGAATTCTTTTTTCCTTGACTATATATATTTTTACTAACTACTGCTTCATAACAGTGTTGTAAACACAAATCAACAGATGCTTAGCAGTGTCTTCTGAACTCGACGCTAAGTTGATACACTGACATTACACAACGACATATTTACACTGTAAAAAGAGAGTTATGTATATTTTCTGGCCTTCTGCTTTTGACAATCACATGACCCTGTTACGGCACATTTTCTCTAGTGCATAGTCTTTCGACTAAAAGTTTTCTGACCGTGTCATAACATTTATATCATGTGGCGGTCACAGAACTATGTGCATTTTCTCTGACCTGAAATTCAAGAGAGCTAGTTTGAATGTTTTTGATGTTTGACATGCCACATGACAAGAGTGAAATTGATGTTATTAACCTTTATATATTTTATATCAGTTGCCACGATGGGCTTTGTACTGTAGGTCATTACCCTTAAGTGTGACCATGATTTGATTATATTACTGCGCAAAAAAAACTGGAATAATCTAACATTTTCAGTCATTTAGCACTGTGATATTTCTTCATTTATACTCGTCACATGCCGACAAGAGCCACTAAATGCAGCAGTCACCACCACAACACCAAACACTTCTCCTGTTTCCAGCGTTCATATTACACTAATTACAGATTCATCCCTAATTCATTAGGACTGCCAAACCCACTCTCAGCTCAGCGAGGGCTGAGCGTATTTCGTTCTCCCAGTTAGGAATAAAACATGACAGGGGATGTGGTTATAGGAAAAATAATCAACAGCAGGGTTATGCGATAAATGGAGTAACTGGTACCACTGAAAAGTTCATTATTTTACAATAACAGCACATGGTTATGGGTTGAATGGAAGAGTTTCAGTTTTTCTATGTATTTAGTTTGTTTACTATCCAGAGGAAATGCAGCATGAACCCGGTTGGGCATTGACCTACTCTATTAGTGTGTGTGTGTGTAATAATTTGCCCTCTAGCCTAGCCCAGGGAACTCAGGGCACAAGGCACACGACGGCATACCCATTCACACAATATGGGCAATTTGGAAATGTCAATCAGCCAACAGTGCATGTCATGGACTGGGGGAAGAAACCAGAGTACCCAGAGGAAACTGTGTTTATTCAGATCATGGTGGTTTTCTCTCTTGGCTGAGTGTTGGGTACATTCTGTCAGACCGATTTCTTTATTCATGGCCAGGCTTTAATTGCCCGGATTCCCCAATGGATATTAAATCTTGTTGCATGCTATCCACTCTGGCGTTTGGTCCGAGTCAGCTTATATTTCATTTTGCGGAGAACTGAGCCAACCTTCTAGATAGAGAGAGGAAACTTTCACAGCCTTCGTTCTCACACATGTATGTCTTCCTTTCTCCCTCCTTCTCTCTTTCTCTGTCTTTGTTTTTTTTTTTCTTTTTCCCCCATTGTTGCACTGTCAGAGGGTGAGGGAACTGTGATATAGAATTGGCGACAGCTGCCGCTGCATAGGATTTGCATAGGATTAAGAACATCCAGAAACAAAAGGAGAGATTAAAAACAGAAAACAGGGATGAGCAGACAGGAAGAGAGGGCAAGTCAAAAAATCACGGAAATGTCTCTGTTGGGGGGAGAAAAGTCCAAATTAACAGGCGTGGAGATTCACATCAAATTATGCGAGTGACAGATCTCATCTCTCGCGGCGTCTTCCATTAAAAATCTGCCAACGGGTCTCAGTGTCCCCTCTCAGTGTCAGTGCTGATTTCAGATCAGTAGTCTATCAGAATGGACAATCAAAAACTGTCTGCGCCACATGATGGCACAGTGGCACAATTGTGCATCATGGCAGATGTGACCAGGGGGATTTTTATTCAGACTTGAGCTCTTGCTAGGCTTGCTGTTTTGTTCTCATTGTGGGGGGAACTGATGTCTTGGTAATATTACGAAAACATATCCATTATTTTGGAGAGATTTGCTTGGCTTAGATGTGAAATACGGCTATAGAGAAAATAAACATGCAAAACTTTTTTTATGGGTCATTTCTTTCTTTATGTACTTTATAATTAAAAATTAATTTCATGTAAAAATAAACAGTTAATCTTTTGGAAAACCCCAATATCAAACCACCAAAAAACGTATCAACATGCTCAAAGAGCAATAAAACTGTGGTCCGATAAAGTGCATATTCCAGTCTTCTAAGGCCAAAAATGGTTTGCATGAATACATGAATCTAAATATCTCTGTTGCTCAGTTTCTGTGACTCCTGTATATTATAAACCAGCCACAGCAGAATATTCTTATGACTTCATCTTGGAAGAATCCCCGGTGTTTCCTTTAAAAAAAAACAAAAACACAAAAATGACTCCAAGGTAGATCTTTCAAGGACACATTTAATCACAAACGTTGTCATATGAGCATATCCCTTTCAATCAATGTCCTCCTTTGTTTTCTTCTTCTTCTTAGAAACTGTTTTTTTCCCTGTTTTTAACATGGAAGGTCATTGTTCTTGTTGCTTGTTATAAATTGTCCTTAATGGTGGTATAATTGAACATATACATTGAGCGATCCAGAATGTCTACATACTGTACATTCACTCTTTTTTAAGAATAAGTTCTTTATTTTCATTAATAATCCATCCTTACTATAACCTGATGCTCGTTTGTTGGGAAATATAGAGGAATTTGGCCAGACATTCATCAACATGAACTTTTCTTTCTCATGCCACCTGCAGCCAAGGAAAAATCCCAAATGATTTACAGTGTATTGTCGTAATGCGCGAGTAAACAGATTATACCAGCACAGTTAATGCCATTGACATTGATCTTCCAAAGTCTCCATGGTAATTATTAATCTATGAATCTATACAAATTCTGCTAGGCAATATTTGAGCACAGAGTAAGTCCCCCCTTTTTTTTTTTTTTTTTTTTTTTAGAAAGAATTATTCATTTGGTTGTGATTCTTCGGACCACGGAAGAATTAATGACGCTTTTTAACTAGATTGGGTTAAAAGAAACCTTTAAATTAATTGACGTGGCATCTACGTCTGTCATGGTTGACCATGGAAAAGTGTCCCTAAAGGACTGTTTTATCCACATTCATTTTTATTTATTTATTTATTTATTTATTTTTCCTGCAGTTGTTGCATGAGGTGAAAATACATTATTTAGTGAGCGAGAGACACTGCTAAATATAAACAGATTAAAATTTGAACATTAGAGACAAACAGATCTCAAAGGGAATTGGCAATGTAACCCACTTTCAGGATTTCTCTCCTTCAGTGGAGCTAAACTGGAGGAACAGTGACTCGTCTTCATGAGAGAGTTAGAGGGTTTGTCTTAAAGAACAGAGAAGTGGAGTTACACAGAGAATGAGGTGAATTATATGGTGTCACACTTTTTCAGCTAAGTGGCGGAAGAAGCTAGAAGTTACAGTGGTACTTGACAGTTCGAATTTTCTAGATTTCTGCATAAATATGACCGAAAACAACATCAGGTTTTCACACAATTCCTAAAAGTCAATAAATAAAACCCAATTAAATAAATGAAACAAAAATATTACACTTGGTCATTTATTTATTGAGAGAAATGATCCAATATTACCTATCTGTGAGTGGTAAAAATATGTGAACCTCTGTTTTCAGTATCTGGTGTAACCCCCTTGTGTAGCAATAACTGTAACTAAACGTTTGCGGTAACTGTTGATCAGACCTGCACATCGGCTTGGAGGAATTGTAGCCCGTTCCTCAGTCCAGAACAGCTTCAACGCTGGGATGTTGGTGGGTTTCCTCACATGAACTGCTTGCTTCAGGTCCTTCCACAACATTTCTATTGGATTAAAGTCAGGACTCTGACTTGACAATTCCAAAACATTAACTTTATCCTTCTTTAATCATTCTTAGTAGCACAACTTGTGTGCTTGGGGTCATTGTAATGCTGCAAAACCCACTTTCTCTTGAGATTCAGTTCATGGACAGATTTCCTGATATTTTCCTTTAGATTTCAGTGGTATGCTTCAGAATTCATTATTCCGTCAATGATGCCAAGTCGTCTTGGCCCAGATACAGAAAAACAGGCCCAAATTATGATACTGCCACCAAGTACAGTGGTGTGAAAAAGTGTTTGCCCCCTTCCTCATTTCCTGTTCCTTTGCATGTTTGTCACACTTAAGTGTTTCGGAACATCAAACCAATTTAAACAATAGTCAAGGACAACACAAGTAAACACAAAATGCAATTTGTAATGGCTAGAGAAATTGAACTCAGGTGTGGACAACCAGAGTTATAGTATGTTTTAACAAGGGGGGCAATCACTTTTTCACACAGGGCCATGATGGTTTGGATTTTTTTTTTCACCTTTAATAATAAACACATTCATTTACAAATTGCATTTTGTGTTTACTTGTGTTGTCCTTGACTATTTTTTAAATTGGTTTGATGTTCCGGAACACTTAAGTGTGACAAACATGCAAAGGAACAGGAAATGAGGAAGGGGGCAAACACTTTTTCACACCACTGTATAAATGACCAAGTATAATATTTTGGCCAAGTACAGATTATGTTTTAGGTCATATTTATGCAGAGATGTAGAAAATTCTAAAGGGTTCACAAACTTTTAAGCACTACTGTAAGTAGTTTTTCTAATGAGTGACAGCTTTTCTAATGGCTCATTCAGTCTACAGGTTGCCATCTATGTGTGTGTGTGTGTGTGTGTGTGTGTGTGTGTGTGTGTGTGTGTGTGTGTGTTTGATTTTTCCAGACACACCAGTAAAGATGACAGATGTTTAGACGTTTATATAAAATACTGATTATCATGCTCTATAGAGCTGAATTATTAAAGATGATTAGTCAGAAGGTGTTGATTAATTTTGGTGTTGACTTTCCGGTTTCTCTGTAACATGATGACAAGATGTATTTCTTGTATTTTTAGTTTGTTTTATTAACACTAGGAATAAAACAAAGGAGGGGCTGGTAAGGAAACAGGTGTCTGAGAGGCTGGTAAGGAAACAGGTGTATATAATTATTATAAAACTTTAAACTGATAAAAAAAAGTACAATGCCAATTTTTAACAAATCGATAGTATTGGCAATGCCAATTTCAAACTATATAACCTAACCTTAATCTGAAACAGAGAAATGGAAAATAGTGCGTTTACATTCATAACCGCTTTATCTGGAACAGGCTCATGGTGGATCTGCGGCCTATCTTGGGAACACTGGGCCCAAGGTAGGAATACATCCTGGATGGGAGCAGGTGCATTAAACTCTGTTTATATTGGTTTGGTCAGAAATGTAGAAAAAGTAGTACTATTTATTTACTGGTGATTATTTAAGAAATTGACTTGATTTGAAGAAATTGATTTGAAAGACTGTGGATTCACCTATCGTTCACACTTTTCCGTCAGAAAACAAATCTAGAACTCATTAACGGTAATAAAAGGAAACCTCCAGAGTGTGATACTTTCAGACAGGGTTCCATGTAGAAACTTGTTAGAAAGGAAAGAACTAGCTTGGATCCTGTTTTCCTCCATGCCCTGTGATTATGGTTCTCATTTTTGAGTTTTACTGACTTAATCATGTCTTGTATATCTAAAGCACAGGTTTCCAATCCTGGTCCTAGAGTAAACCCCTGTCCTGCACATTTTAACAGCTGGAGGGACTGTTATTTAGATGATTTATATGATTAGGTGTGTTGGGAACAGAAAACCCCTACTGTGTATGAGATAGGGGGTAGTCCAGGATCAGGGTTAGAAACCTGTGATCAAGAGTAGAATAATTCCACTGACAACTTCCATCTATCCATCTATTTTCCATACCCCTGGAGCCAATCCCAGGGAGCTCTGGCCCCAAAGCAGGGGACATCCTGAACAGGGTGCTAACCCATCGCAGGGCACAATCACACACACATCCACAGACTACAGACAATTCGGAAATGCCAACAACACATGTCTTTGGACTGGGGGAGGAAACCCCCAAAGATTGGGGAGAACATTCAAACTCCACGCACACAGGCTGGAGACAGGGTTCAAGCTCACAATCCCGGAGGTGCAAGGCAAGCGTGCTAAGCTACAACAGACAACTTGCATTTTCTTATTCTTGTTGACAACCTTATTTTCTTAGACTATCTTTAACAAAACTAAGCCGTTCTTCCCAGTTCTGGCTAGAGAAGAAACTTTGGTGACCCCTAAAGCTCTTTCTAGCATGCATTCTAGAGGTTTTCCCGTTGTCACTCTTGCCCTTGGCTTGCTCACTGGGGCATTAATTAAGGCACTTACATCTGCATTGTTCTGACTGTATATTGTAAAAAGTACTTCATAGAATCTTGCTTGTCACCTACTCCGCTTGTATACCTATTTTCCTGTCCTAATTGGCTGTATTTTGACTACACATTATGGATCTGCCTATATTAACTCTGACTGCCAGCGCTCAGCATCCTGCTGTGAATTATTCCAGGAAAAGTCTAAATAATCTGCAATTACATCATACACTGTCAGAATAAGGTACATAAGGTACTGTACAGGTTCCCCAGGGTAAAAATAATGTATTTGTGCTGTCAAAGGTAAAACAGTGGTCCTTGATGCCCAATTATATGTTTTAGATTAGTTTTAAAGGTATACTACTTTCACATTCCCAAGAAAAAGATACACACTAAAGGTATAAATGATCCCTTGAGGATTATGTTAGTGACAAGCAGTTGTATTCTGAATGGTACGTTGTTGTTGTTTTTTTTTTTTAAATTTTTTTTTTTTATTTTTTAGCATTTTGATGGGAAGCACTGACAGCTGCCACTGTTGGATATTTGAGGAAGACCCTTAAGTTTTAACTGGTTGTTTGTATTTTGTATCAATTGCAAACCTTTTTTGAGTGTTTTTTTTTTTCTACTCACGTTCTTACAAAGAATCATCCATCCATCCATCCATCCATCCATCCATTTCTGTACTACTTATCCTAGACAGGGTCACAGGGAGCCTGGATCCTCTCCCAAGGAACTCGGGGCACAAGGTGGGATTGGGTGTAAATGCATTGCAGGGCACAGTCACACACACATTCACACACTATAGACAATTTTGAAATGGTGGGTCAGACTGCAATGCATGTCTCTGGACTGGGGAAGGAAACCTGGAGTATTCATAGGAAACCCCTAGCGGTGGAGGCAGGATTCGAACCCCCAACCCTGGAGCTGCAAGGAAAACCTGATAATAACTAAGCCACAATGCCCCCCCCACAAAGAATCATGTAGTTTTTAATTATAAACAAATTGACAAGTAAGCTGCCTACAGTGTCATTAACAGACTAATCTAAAGTTACCCTGATGGTAAACTTGATGCTGTGGAACATCTGTACTGACTCAGATGTGTCACTTCACCTCTTCGTGATCACCCAGTAAGGCATCTTCTCCAACACGATAACAAGCTGTGCTGCCGTTTGCTCCTGTCAAAACCTGTTTTTTGTGATGCAAGGCAAGACACCGGTGACAGAGGAAGACAGGAATCATCAGGGGAGCCCGAAAAAGAGCCGATGGATCTCCTGCAATCTCACCGTGTCCATTCACGGCCAAATCCAAATAAGATTCCACTCTGCCCTCGCCACACCTCGCTGTCCTTCTAATCACAGCCTCACAATAGAGTGAGGACACGAGAGTGGAGAAAGAGAGAGTTGGGAGAGATAGACGAGGACGGATGAAAAGAGAAAGCCGATAGGACGACACTGAAATGGCGTGCACTCGCCGAAACGACATTAGTGGATCAGCCCGAAGCCATCAGATGAAGGAGAGAGCAGATTGAATAGAATGAGAGAAAAAGGGATGAACTGAGCGTAATAGAGAAATGGAAGGAGAATGCTTCTTGTTAATCCCTTAGTTTCTGGTGCACTTGGTTTCTAGCGCATTCCCACGGGACGGCTCCGTGACCGAGAATACTTCGGTGTGTGTCAGGAATAATTATCAAGTCAACGAGTGTCGCTTTACGTACAACCCGATCTGTTGTGAAATAAGAAGTCGGGAAATTGGTGTGATACTGTACGTCGCTAAATCGGTAGACCTTTTCAAATCAATTCAGTGCTAGACAATTCCCTGTGTAACACACCATACCTCTGTCAAGCGAGGAATACAGACTTTTCATACTTACCAGGTGTTTTTTTGTTGTTGTTTGAACTCCGAAACGAATGTTGGTCTAATTTCCGTGATGTGCCTCACTTCTCTGACTGATGAGCAGATTAATAAGACCACACAGAACACTCAATCAAATCTCACTCGCGTGCACTAATGGCACTGTGTGCAAGGGAATGTTCTGGAAGAGGGGCCGTGTTTGAAAGAAACCATTATTTTGCCTTATACGACACTCCAATTATGGTAATTACCCCGAACATGATAATTAACTCCCCACAATTCGAGTGCTCCATATCTGCTTAACTGGCACAGAAGAATGAAACGGAATCAGCGTAATTGCTAGTTAGAGGACTATAAGTGATGTATGTTGAGGAAAACAATGAGTCGAAGGTAATGGGAGGCAGATGAATGCTAGGGTAAGTGGAAAAAAATGATGTCGAAACATGGAAATAAAGCTGCTATGTTTACACGACGCATACAGTGTCATGCAAACGACATGGGGGTCCAAGCACTGATAGGACTATGGATCATGGACGATCGAGTCGTCGTGTCATGTCTGCTAAAGAAACGCGTCCGTATTTACATGTAAATCAATACACTGAAGTCGAAATTATTTCCATGGCATGTTGTTGTGGCATGTGTTTATTTCTAGACTATGACTCAGTACCCTACCCTGCTGTGTTATTGGAGGCTAGTACAGCACCAACCTCAGATGATGGCACCCTGAGGAATATGTATGTATGTGTCGTTGTGTGTGGTGTGTGTGTGTGTGTGTGTGTGTGTGTGTGTGTGTGTTTCTGAGCTCTTTATATACAGTAGGTGATTTTCACTCATCCTGAAAAGTGATGAAACAGTAGTAACTGTGAAAGCGCTCCCAGCACTCCTTTATAACACCTTTTCACAGCAGTTATACATGTACACATAGACTCTTCATCTCTCTGTCACACGCACCAGCAATTTTGCCCTGCACGATTACCATTCCAACACCAGATAATCGGTGAGAACGGCTGCATTATCACATTCACGTAACCGTCAAATCATGCTTCGGTCCTCGCGTGTAAGAGGTGACGAGCAAGTTATTCAGATACAAATCAGCTGATGTAGTCACCAAGCTTTCATTGACCAAGATGAACCTTTAACAAGACACTAGACGAATTGTTAGCATGGTTTCACCAGAACAAGCGGAGAACTGTTATAAGAAATGGCTTTAGGTCAGAAGCTTTCAAAAATGCAGTGTTTAGTCGGTTTGAATCGAACCCTGGGGTGTTTCCTCGTCAGTTCGGTTCTTCTAAGTGCACTCTAGAGTGGTTCGTTTTGCAAAGTGAAAGTAATTCAACTCTGAATCGAGTCGATGGCAGAAAGCAGACCAAAATACTGTGTATTATGGGATGCAGGTGGTATTTTTTGTACTTGCAAGCTGCTAAACTGAGCTGGCACAGAATTGTAGTGCCTCAGAATTAGTGTGTTCTGAATATTTGGGCCAACAAACTAAAAGAGAAAATGAACGCTGAGTGCAACAAACCCAAAACTAGTCCGTACAGAAGTTCGTGAATTTTTTTTTCTTTTGTGATTGTTGAATCCAAAAATGCCTGATTTTTGCTGTATCTTTTTTTCAAAATTCACGGAATTGTTTCGCAGTGATGTTTGAACTTTTCAGCTGTTCGACACACGTGAATCGAAGAGGGTTTTGGCTGAATGCACGTTGTGATGACGTCACATGACACGTCTCGGCCCAAATCTGCAGTAAATTTGAAAAATTGGAAGATCCTCCAAATATTGCGGAGTTTGTTTGATTTTGCGTTCATTTCTATGACCGCAAATTATATAATCGTTTAATAAAAACTGCCCCCATGTTCTCTGTGCTTGGGATGTTTTTGTGATTTTGTTTGCTTAATTATGTACAGCGTGACCCCGACCCTAACCGAACAGTAAACAAACCAAAAATTAATCAATTTCGACCTGATTCTGACTAGGTCTGAAAGCTCACCTTAAGATTTTTTTTTGTGTGTTCTTAGATTACAAATAACTGCCTAACATTTTATCAGGTGCACTCATTATAGTCTTGTTTCAAATATACTCACGCTGCAAATGTCAAAAACAAAAATCTTTAAAAATGGCAATATTACTGGTGTGAAGTTCAGTCCCATATGGCTCTCAGTACCACGAACCAAGATCTCCTGGCGAGTTAAGGCTTGGCAGTACACAGTTTTAATCCAGCAGACAAGGTCAATGTGTGTTCACCTGTTATGGTATTGATTATTTGTCAGAACAGGGAACATATTTACTCTGGTCAGGAAGCGAGCTATAAATAGCACTATCTAAAAAAACACTAACCTGCTCCAGTGGATGAGCAATTAGAGGCGGCCATTAGCGAAGTGTCCTGTGTAGATGGTAAACTGGAAGGAAATCGGATAACCCGCTAACCCTATACATGATGTATTGCTGGTAATCAGAGGCTGTAAGTGCTTGCCACGAGCAGCTGGTGTCACTTTCTCCAGGTTTCCTGCTGTTGCATCATTAGATGTGCTGGGAGGAAGTTTGGATGTGGAGATATTTCTGGCACATAGCACATAGTAGAGACAAGGGAGCTGTTACATTGTGAGGGAGATTTGGCGTTCAATTGTAGTCACGGAAAGAAAAACTATATAAATATATAGAACTAAATACTGGATGATAGGTGATGATTTTATAATAAGATGTCTTTATAATATATGTCTATTTTCCCATAATGGAGTCAAGTAAAACAGGATTAACTTTTAGAAAGTTGCTTTCGGGAGTTGTGTACTGTACACTGTAATATGTTTAGGCAAATAGCATAGACCATCCTAGATATGATACACACATTCTCTAAATGGAAGATTACAAATGTGTACCACTCATCTTGCACATAGTCACAAGGAGCCTGAGTCTATTGCAGGGAACTTGGAGCACAGGGTGGGGGACACCCTAGACAAGATACCAACTTATCACAGGGCACAATCACACACCCATTCCTACACTACAGACAATATGGAAATGCCAAACAGCCAACTGGGGAGGAAACACCCGAAGCACAGGGAGAACATGCAAACTCTGTGCACACAGGGTGGAGGCGAGATTCAAACCTCCAACCTGGGAGGTGTGAATCAAACGTGCTAACCACTAAGCTACCATGCCCTCTATACTTTAAATATACAGGAAAACAACAACAAAGAACTGAGATCCAACCTAAACTGACAAATCAGGCAGTCAGTGAGAAGATGCTCATGTAACATTTTTGGAAGGAGTCTCCAGTTTCAGCACTTTGTCAGAGGTGAAGCTAGATAGAGGGCTTTCTTGTTTCTCAGTGACATGATATTTTTCTCATTCATTTAATGAGAGAGAAAACAAGAGATGGTGCTGGTATAATAAGTGATAACTGTTAATTTGTTTTGTGGATGTTCCACAACATTAAAATGCGACTATAAAATGATGGTCATTATTTAATAAACAAAATAAATTGTCACCATTGGCAATTTGCTGCAGTATAAGAGGAATAAACATTAATTCCACTTCATGTCATGATTATTGTCCTACAACAGCATGTTATTTTGCTGTTTAGCTTGTCTATTGCAGAATGATGTCAACCCAAATTTTGGGTATTTGTGTAACATGTAACCTCTCCTTAGTGACCAGAAATCATATTCTATTCTATTCTATTCTATAGCTTATTCTAAATGGCATAGTGGTAAAATCCTTTGCTATTTGTATTTGATTATTGTTAATATTTTTTTGCTAGATTTGCAAGATTTTTGATATCGAATCTCCCGATTAAATTACTTACTTCCAGTTTCATAGAAAGAATCTAAATCAGGCCTATTTCAGTGAATCAGACATTTCGAGGACAAGCCCCAGTTTCCCACGCTTCTCCTCTCGCAACTATCTTGAGTCATTTTTCTTTATACTCTCTTTAATGCCGGTGATAGACAGAGTGCTTGAGACAGACCATACAGTGAGCTATCGAACGTTCATTATGGTGGCCACATTGAGACAGCTCGCCTATTGACATCTTAGACAAAAAGCCATTTATATCTTTTTGGATAACCTTGCCAGTGGCACAATTTTACAAATGCTAGAAGTCTGTGATTCTGTCACGGCAAGTACAAACAATGAAATCTTCCGTTATCATAGTGTTTTACAGGTCTATTCAGATCTATCATCCGAAACTGCCTTAAACCAATAAATGTACAATATCCAATACCTAATATCCTATGTTGCATATGTACAGAATTATTATTATTCTTGTTCTAATTATTATAATTACAGTATTTTTTGTCAGAGGTAGAAGCAGAAAAAGCTTTTCATCCATAATGACAAGGTTGCCAGGTCATCTACTGTATTATCATGTACCAGCTATCGCTGATTATGTCCATTAAGTTGTGATATCTAAAGTTAAACTTCCATTGTGTCAATTACAGCGCACTACAGAGTGACATATGGAGTCATTTGGAGTCATGTGGAGTCGCCAGAATTGTAGAAGAGCTTCAGGGATTTGAGCGGCATGTTATTCAAGAACGCTAGGCACATCATAGATTCCTGTTTTGTTTTGTTTTTTGGTTTTTTTAAACATGAGTTAAAGTGAAAGTTACACTCCACTCAGGGTTTAGTGAAATGTTGAGCCATCCTTCAGGATTTTTAAAGACATTTTGTGAATCTAGATAAAATGCCAAATAAATCAAATCTGGTATGCACTTACAATTATTGATAGTTAAATAATACCGAAATAATGATTAACCTGATTTGGTCGATTGTAGTGGTCTATTGTAGTTGTAGATGTGGTCTGTCTATCCATTTATCCATTTATCCATCTATCCAACCATTCACACACTGAATCACAATGGTTTTGTCTTTACCTTTTCGGGGTTGGAAAATCTTTGGTTTTCCCCATTGAAAGCCAGTAGCTAAGTGGATTTTTCCATGTGTCCAAACTCACGTTGGGCCAAAACTTCAACAAATTTTCTAGAAACTAAGAACATATTGAAACAGATTTCATTTTTAAAGATCTTTTTTTTCCCCTTTACATTTATTTCCAATTTTTTGGGGGAGGTGTCAATAATTTTGACTTACAGTATTTGAAGGTTAAACAAAGTGTCTAGGGCAGTTTTCTGACAGTTTCAGGAAAGATCTACAAATGATTTTTTGAGAAAGTGAAGAGGGCATGACACAGAGGTAACAAACATAGAAATGGCTCTGGTAGTATGCGTTGACTTAAAATAGCAACGCACAGCAGATGTATTATCTTGCCAATGGGAACATTTCAAAAGTCTTCTGTGTCATATGAAAATGTAACAAAAACTCTCTGTGGGCCTCTGTGCTCAACTGCATATTCATGAGCTTTCCCCATAGAAGTGCCATTTATCTTTAGTCCTGGTCAGGTATAAATACAACAGTTAAACCTGGCAGGATGTCAGTTCACAAGGTGGATACACTTTGGACAAGCCAAGCCAGTAATCACGACTATGGGAAAGGTAAAACTATCAAAAGACAGATCGGTTTCATGTAATGTAACTTGTGAATGTTGAACTGATTCTGAAACTCCTCACCCCAACAGGTTATCTTCTACGAGGACAGGAACTTCATGGGGCGCTCCTATGAGTGCACCGGTGATTGTTCCGATATGCACTCTTACATGAGCCGCTGCCACTCCTGCAGGGTGGAGAGCGGCTGCTGGATGGTCTACGACCGCACCAACTTCATGGGAAACCAGTATTTCATGAGGAGGGGCGAGTACGCTGACTACATGAACATGTGGGGCTGGGGCAACAACTGCATCAGGTCCTGCCGCATGATCCCCATGGTATGCTATTTCATTTGCTATACAGTTTCATAAAGTATATGTCCTAGTGAGGTTTTCTGCTAAAAGTTACATTTCATGAATGGCATTATTTTCTTCCCAAACAGCACAGAGGATCCTACAGAATGAGGATCTACGAGAGGGACAACTTCATGGGTCAGATGCATGAGATGATGGACGACTGCGATTCCTTCATGGATCGTTACCACTGGTCCAACGGCTGCATGTCCTGCCATGTGATGGACGGCCACTGGCTCATGTATGAGTATCCCCACTACAGAGGCAGGATGTGGTACTTCAGGCCTGGAGAGTACAGGAACTTCAGAGACTACGGTGGCATGAAGTTCATGAGCATGAGGCGCATCATGGACTCCTGGTATTAAAAGCAAACTGAGCTAAAGTGACAATAAAGAAATTTTGAATAATAACAATACAGAAAAGCGTTTGTGTTTTCCCTCCATAATAATCTCACCTTATCTCCATAAAGACGTTTTTAAGAAAACATTTTAGAAACCACTCCATTTGACAATAATAAAGCACACTATGTCCTCCCGTGACCTCCCAAGATTTGCTGGACTATCATGGATGATGGTACTGCATTTGTTGGGGTGGTTATCTTGCACTAATACCTTAATAAACTTTATATTAAAATTGTAACACCTTAAATAAAAAACAGTCACATTTTCCCTTTAATTTAATTTGTGCTTAATCAAGTTATTCAGAAATACTACAAAAGTGTTTAATCCAAGGTTCTGACATAAAGTCACACCAACCACACTATGACCTTTCAACTATTTACCTTCAACCACCAAACTCATTGCAGAGCAAAGTTTATTGAGTCAAACACGTTTTGAGATTTCATTAAAACACATTCGAATCAATATGCAGAAGAATTCAACAGCAAGGTATTGTAATGCCATTGTTAAATTCTGATTTGGCTAAGTCATTTTGAGACACATTTATTAAAAAAACAAAAAAAAAAACCCAAAAGCTTCATCTGACCCTGCTTGAGTGTTTGCTCTGAGTTTTAATTCTCAAGCACATGTTTTAAAGCAGCAATGTGTTTTGGCTTCCCTGCCCAGATCTGACTCATAATTACTCAATTACATTCCAGACAACATTTGGTTCATTAATTGCTGACCATTTGCAGGGCCATTTCTTCTACCAAAAGGTATGACTGTATACTCAAAGCTGACGTTCCAAAAAGCAAAGATCTCTGATGTTTACAGGATTGATGGAATGTATCGATTTTCAACAATCCACCTTAGTGGCATATGCAGAGGTTCCTGTTTTATCCATGGAACGCTCCAAGTGAAGAAAAGCAATACAATCTCCCTTAGTGATTATGTTAAGGCCATTTTTGAATCAGTTTAACAATTTGTCGAACCTAGTAATCTGGAAGATAATCAGCGAATCTTCTGGTATGATATGAATAGTGGAAAACGTTTGCCAAACATCCACAATGCAATACCAGGATTCTGAGCTTCATTATATTTTTTTTACTTTAATGTCTTCTGCCCAGAGTATAAATATGAAGAAGGTATTGAACAGTACATTCGTAGTCTCATCAGAGTAAGACCATCTCAGTAGTTGTGAGTAACAAACTCTACTGTAAAGTATCCTAAATTAATTAGAATTAACCAGAATTAATTCATATTAATAATTAACTAGAACAGGACCATAATAGCAGGTGACAGTGGCTTAAAACATTGAGCTTTCTCTCTCAATGTACAGGTTTTCTATGGTTGATGCTGAGGTGTATAGTGAGATAAATAAGGTTAAAATTTCAGGGCTCCTCCGTGTTACATAAAACATAAAATTACATATATTAGGGTATTGCTTCTGGCGTGAAATAACAGCTTTTTAAATATTACAGGATTTGACCTGTGTGCCAGTATGTGGGGGGAAAAAACTGTGATAGGAGTAAAAAACTGATTGTGTGTTGATACCTTGGGGATATTTCTTAACCAGGGAAGGAACTTATGCTCAAGTTGGTCAAGGCAGCTCACTAGTGGTGTAACGTCTAGCTTTGTTTGCTCATTTTGAAACATTTCTTTTAAACTGTCTGTTGAAGCTTCTCAGAGCAATTGCTGTATAATACCCCAAAGCCTCATTTGTGTATAGGCCTTCTGAATGGATTATGCTACTAAACTCACAGAGCAACATTCTGCTCGTGCTGACAATGCGCTAATTTGTTTTTACAGAACCATTTTACCATCTTTCCAAATATAACAGGTACAGGTCATTCACTTTCACACAGACACAAAAGAAAAAAAGCATGTCTATAGACTGTAATGACTAAAATAGCTGACTAGGTATATGGTGTTAGCTTGCTAATGCTAACCATGTTAAAGCCATCTGGAAACGACGGCATGTGAGACTATAGCAAAAGCTTTTTAGGTCTTTGTTGACCTTTGTGCTTTATGTCTGGTCAAGAGTTTCTTTAGTTCTGGTCAGGTATAAATACAGGGGTTAAACCAGTCAGGTGGGCAGTTCAGCAGTTGGAAGCAGCTTGGACAAGTCAAACCAGTCACCATGACCATGGGCAGGGTAAACACTGCAAGAACATTAAACATTTGTTTAATTTCAAATAATTGCTCGTTGTTGACCATTGCAATGCTACTAAGGGAGCATAAAAAAATGTGCCCAACTTTCAATTTGCTCAATGGTTCTTTCTACCAAAAGCATTGATACTCTTCTTGTGAAACTGATTCTGAAACTCCTCACCCAAACAGGTTATCTTCTACGAGGACAGGAACTTCATGGGGCGCTCCTATGAGTGCACCGGTGATTGTTCCGATATGCACTCTTACATGAGCCGCTGCCACTCCTGCAGGGTGGAGAGCGGCTGCTGGATGGTCTACCGCACCCGCCCCTTCATGGGAAACCAGTATTTCATGAGGAGGGGCGAGTACGCTGACTACATGAACATGTGGGGCTGGGGCAACAACTGCATCAGGTCCTGCCGCATGATCCCCATGGTATGGTATTGGATGTAACGTTCTTTTTAGGATACATATATCCCAGTAGGTGTTTTTTCCCTAAAATGACAGTGTCTGTCCTCTTCCAAACAGCACAGAGGATCCTACAGAATGAGGATCTACGAGAGGGACAACTTCATGGGTCAGATGCATGAGATGATGGACGACTGCGATTCCTTCATGGATCGTTACCACTGGTCCAACGGCTGCATGTCCTGCCATGTGATGGACGGGCACTGGCTCATGTATGAGTATCCCCACTACAGAGGCAGGATGTGGTACTTCAGGCCTGGAGAGTACAGGAACTTCAGAGACTACGGTGGCATGAAGTTCATGAGCATGAGGCGCATCATGGACTCCTGGTATTAAAAGATCCTGGAACAATTCGAAAATTTAAAATAAACATTAAATAACCACTAACTAAGTAAGTCGTATTTTTTTTTTCAATAAACATGTGCTTTATCATCAGTGGATGATTTGCTAAAATTGAGAAATGTTATGTTGCTATAACCAGAAGCAGGTGCAGGAATTAGCTTCTTGGTTAAAAATAATATTATAGAAAATATTTACCCAAACATATATGAGTAAAAATAGATATATTTTCACAAAATTATTCATATAAAAAAATAGACAAAGCCTGAGATGCTATTAAATGTGGGTCAGCATTTATGCATTGTCTTATGACTTAAACAAACTAAAACAAAATTCCAAACATCTTCCTTATTCATTCAAATTGATACAGATTTCTCATAATATAAGGATACCTAGTAGTGTGTTCACTGTAACCTAACATCTTTATATAAAAGCACCACTCTTCACCATACTATCATCTGTGGTAATAGCCATAAAACACAACACAATCCTTTACATTATTTTTGCACCTTTCATGATTGATAATAGAGGCCTTAAAATACTTTTATATAGTAAACTAGCTTTGTTATCCAAGCTGTCCTGAGTCGAAACAATACGCATGGCAATATAGGGCCATTTTAGATTTCATGTCATCACATTGCTTTGTATTACGTGTTCATATGTAAATGATGGTGGGAGGTACACTCATGGCATCTGATATTTTACTTTATTCTGTGGACATTCAAAAGAATGTAGGAAAAAATGTCAAATCTGGGCAGAGTGAAACCAATATAATTAATATACATTTATGTGATGACAATAGTGTCATTTTCAGTGTATTAAAGTGTCCATTAAAAAAAAAAAAAAAAAAAAAACCAGAATATCTGAATATGGTTACCCTAGCTTTTTTGATGTAATGTTACCCACATCAGAAACAGTGATCTTGTACTGTATTTATTTATTTTATTCAAACAAATCCAAACATTGAACGTTTTAAGCTTAAAATAAGCTCTAAATAACAGTATTTTAGATCGTATTGCTTTTCTCTTGACTGTATTTACATATGTGGCCTCGAAGTCATCCAAAATAATCAGATTACATTACTTTCCTATTGTGATATTTGGATTATGTTACTGATGACATTTATATTATTTTTTTTCATGAAGTGAAAAGTTACCCTCCCGACGCTGGTTATCATAAAGATTTTAGGAATGAAATGAATAAATGTATCTGCATCGAATGCTTTTGTGCCTCTCGCAAACAAGTATTGCATTCCTTTTGAGGGATTAGTACAGCAATGATTAACAACGCACTGGAATACTTCATGCTGTATATGGGCAGTCTTCAGACTCTGTATCTACACAGTTTGTCCTTGTTTGTCGTGATAAGCACAGACTGCTCTTAAGTCTTAGCTAGTGCTGAATATCGCCAAACCAGAATTAATTCTCCAAGACCGACCCAAAGCTACTATTAGCCTGTATCTATATATAGACTAGTGTCTTAATGTGCTGCAAGATTACTACTAATTCTTAATATATGCACAATATTCAAGATCTGTACCCGTCCTGGCCATATTGACTCGGATCCGAGTACAAACATCGGAAGTATAATGTTGCTCATTGCTAGTAATCCCACTATGTTAACAAATCATTCTTCACGTTCAGTAGACACAGTAATTCAGGTTCATGATTTTGAGTACTCCTGCCGGGTCATGTGTGTGCGGCGTTTGCATGTTCTCCCCGTGGTGCAGGGGTTTCCTCCGTGTACTCCGGTTTCCTCCCTCAGTCCAAAGACATGCATGGTAGGTTGATTGGCGTGTCTAAAGTGTCCGTAGTGTATGAATGTGAATATGAGTGTGTATGTGATTGTGCCCTGAGATGGACTGGCACCCTGTCCAGGGTGTACCCGGCCTTGTGCCCGATACCTCCTGGGATAGGCTCCAGGTTCCCCGCGACCCTGAAGCAGGAATAAGCGGTTGAAGATGGATGGATGGATAGCCGCTGTATCAGCAAACATAAACAGTCATCAATACAGACCCAGAGCTGCCATCCACCTTTATCTATATCAAGTATACTGATGCAATACAATGTGGGATTATAATCCATGAGTAATAATCCACACATTTCATTTGACGTGGAATGAAACTGACTGTGTTTGAGTATTCTAGAAATGTTTCTATTTTCTATTATATAGGAAAACAACGGAAAACTGTAGCAGGAGAACCATTTGAAGGGGTGATGCTACAGTGTAGCCAGGGATTTCATTTGTACACGATTAGCTCGAACCTGCATCCAAAATGTCTCTCTCTACTGCCCATCATTTGAAAATTTTAAGAGCAACTACTTGATATACCAAGGACCCAATAGAATATTCTGGAACATGCTACTAAATTAGCAGAACAATTTTATTTCGTTTGTGCTCCCAACACTCTTGTCTTTGCAAGCCGAGTTTGCTATGCTAACAAAAAGCAGACCTGATACAAAAGAAACAAAAGCACAAATTGTCTGTATGACCAAAATGCCTGAATGGCGAAAATATGTGTGCATTCTCTTGCCAGCGTAAGCCTTTTTAAAAACTGTCCTTTGTACATGTGATACAGAGAATAGAGACATGGACTCTATTCACCTCTTAACTTTGCTACAGGTCAGGAGTTTTCACAATAGGAGTCATGTATACTTTGGACCTGGTCAGGTATAAATGCAGGGGTTAAACTAGTCCCGTTGTCAAACTACAAGTGGAAACAGCTTGGACAAACCCAAAGAGTCACCATGACCATGGGCAAGGTAAACATCACAGATCAAACAATTGTCTAGTAAAATATTTCATTTTGAAAGCTCTTGAATTAGCATGGACAAATTTGCTTCAGTAATTAAGAAACTCTTACTTTCTATCCAAACAGGTTATCTTCTACGAGGACAGGAACTTCATGGGGCGCTCCTATGAGTGCACCGGTGATTGTTCCGATATGCACTCTTACATGAACCGCTGCCACTCCTGCAGGGTGGAGAGCGGCTGCTGGATGGTCTACGACCGCACCAACTTCATGGGAAACCAGTATTTTATGAGGAGGGGCGAGTACGCTGACTACATGAACATGTGGGGCTGGGGCAACAACTGCATCAGGTCCTGCCGCATGATCCCCATGGTATGGTGTTGCATGTAAAATAAATTATATTATACCTATATCCAAGGAAGTTTTTTTTCCCTAAAATGACAGTGTCTGTCCTCTTCCAAACAGCACAGAGGATCCTACAGAATGAGGATCTACGAGAGGGACAACTTCATGGGTCAGATGCATGAGATGATGGACGACTGCGATTCCTTCATGGATCGTTACCACTGGTCCAACGGCTGCATGTCCTGCCATGTGATGGACGGCCACTGGCTCATGTATGAGTATCCCCACTACAGAGGCAGGATGTGGTACTTCAGGCCTGGAGAGTACAGGAACTTCAGAGACTACGGTGGCATGAGGTTCATGAGCATGAGGCGCATCATGGATTCTTGGTATTAAAAAAAGAATCCAATCTAATGAAAAATCTATTTACAATAAAGTCCTTTAAGAAAATAAACGACGTGTGGATTTTGTTCCTGCAAAAAAGTATATATATACTTTTTGAACACTATTAAAACATTCATCTACAGTCTAAGCCTAAATATAATGCTGAGGCTGAAAACCCTTTAAAAAAATAAATAAACGGACAAATCTTAAGCTTATTGTTGCAGATCCAGTCATTACAATTCAGTACCAAGTTGAACTTTTGTTAAGTTTGTAAGACAGGCACTAATTTTGATAAATGCTACCCTGCCAAGAATAAAAAATAAAAAAGTCATGGGAGCTTGCTGTTTTCACTCTCATGTGGGTAGTGAAAGCAAGCAACATTCGGTCTGTTCTAAAACTGCCGATATAATCAAACATGTTCGAATCGATTTCTCTGTAAAACGTCCAAATCAGACCCAAGTACACCTTATTTGTTCTTATAAGTGTTAGTTTCTAAATATGGTAGACTGGAAGAGCAATACCAGCAGCCATGCTGGGTGACACCTGTGTGGTACAGTCTGTCGTGTAAGTACCTAAAAAGGCTAAATATAAATATGAGACTATTACAGTTGTGTGCACCTGGGACAACTTTCTCAGCATCTTTTACTGGCAAATATCCAAGATTCTGTCGTCTGTACTGTTATACAGGAGCTCGAACCATAAACCTCAAAATACTGCAAAGCCAGCATCTTCATTTGGGATGGTTCGAACCATTGCCAATACACTGCACATTCTCATCTTCTCTTGCAACAATAGTGGAATGAACTCATTATGAATAGAAAAAAATATATATCATCAACTTTAAAACATTTTGGAGCAGGAAGCACAGAAACACTATAACAACATATGACAAGGAGAAGTGAATAATGACAAACACCTTTTCATTCGCTGCCCACACCTGACCCTGCTGGATGTGCTTTCCCTAATTAGTAAGCGCTTGCACTTTCCGAGATTTCTTACGAGGTAAGCGTCTTTCAAGCACACATTCAATGCTCAATTAAACTAAACACATCACCAGGTCACCAGGTTAGATATGCCTCAAAATGACTAGTTAGAGGTTCTTTACATGCTTCAAGGTAATGGAGTGGAGGAAGCTTTAGATCAGAGAATCTTTTTCCAATATATACTTGTGTGCCGTAATGAGCAGATCCTAAAATATCCATCCAACCATTTAAAGAATAGTAAAGAAATCTGCTTTAGATATTGTATTACCTTTCCTGTAGGCAGTACAGAAATGTTAGACATATTAAATGACGTTACAGGCATAGAAAAGGACTTGCTATTCCCGAATTAGTAAGCACTTGTGCTTTGGTAGATTTCTTGTAAGATATGCAACTTACAAGCACACTTTACAATTTAGCAGTGTGTTTGGGGCAATTAAACTAAATGCATCACCAGTTCGCTCAGATAGGCCTAGCATTTACTGTTTCCAGAAACGCTTGGCTCTTTATTTGATGTGAACGGTAGTGGAAGCATATTTAGACCGAAAAGCATGGCGACATATTAAAAGTAAAAAAATAGAGATTTTTGTTGAACGAGGGTTAAGGTCATTTGTGAGTCCTTCTGAAAAGATGTACTTGGGCAGAAATAACAAGCAGATCCTAGCCTATCCATCTAAGGTTGAGTCAAGAAATCTGCTTTAGTTATTGCATTAACTTTCCTGTAGTCAGTTCAGAAGAATTACAGAACTAGAAAATGGATTTGTCGAAATTCTTGCTGGTAGCAACAGTTTGGTGTATGACTTGGCTGAAGGGAATTCAGGAGAACCCTTTTATTTTTCCTTCAAGTATAATCGCTCATGCCCAGTCTCATAACATTGAAGGTGCCAGTAATCAGTTCTGGTCTCAGCAGCAGAGGTTGTGCCATTACCAAACTCCAGTGTCAAGTATCCTAAATTTGTCAAGTGTCCTAGATGGCATCTTAGCAGAGAAATGAAGTGCAGTTGAAAATGGTTCGAGAGACGCATCCCTCTCTCTTTGCATTGGCCTTCTGTGTGTAAGGCTTAATAGTAAGTGAAAACAGAATATTGATTTTAGCTTGCTTATTTGCGCATATCAGCTGTGCCTGCTGATTTGGAATGGGAACGCTATTTTTAAAAAAAATGTTAGCTTTGTCAAAATACTATATATAGCATATTTTACAAATACTGGAAGAACTTTCAAGCACTCAGGGGTTACTGAAACGTACAATAGCCTCTTACAGCAGTTTCCCTGACCAGCAATTACAACTGTTGTGGTTTCTGAGTCTGTAGAAATTTCCATTTGTTCTAGGACATGGAAAATATATTGAAAGGAGACCCGTTTGAATCGGTGCTTGTTAAAAGAGTGAGCATATAAAATGATGATTGGATAAGTGGTTTTTATTGATTATAATGCATGTTGATACTTAATACTCTGGGCCATTCTATTCGTGCAAGATTTTGCAAAATGAGCAAGGGACATTGCATGAATTTCAACATTTTGACATGCTTTGCCACGCTCAAAACTTATTGCGTATTACTTAGAGTAAAAGACTTTCTTGGAACATTTTTGATACATAATAAAATTCAAATATTTTGCTTTGAAGGAATCTCTTGAAGTGAGCCCAGCTGACCTCATGTTGAGACAAACTAAGGTCGGATGATGCCTTTCAAAATACATATCCTGGTTGTAGTGAAGTTTAACTGTGCTAAATGAAAATATAAACTTTCAACATTAATGACGATAATTTGGATGCATTGGATCTGTCCATCCTTCCAATTATGCAAATTTTTAATGTACAAAACGTATGTTTATGCATATATGACTTAATATCCATAAATTAATTCAGGCAATTTCTGAAATTGTTTAACAAAGACATATAGTTGCTACAGTGTTTTCTAATTTCTACAAGGCTATAGCTATCTGAAGCAATAACTATAGCACTGCTAACATGTACCACATAATAAAATGGATGGAATGGTTTAGTCCATATTCTTTTAATCACCACTGATTCACTGGAGTAGAGATTTTTCACATTGGACAAAAGCAATACATTTATTATCTTCCATTGTCATTCTAACGACTTCTGGAGAGGTAGAGAATGTGGAACATAGGAGTGTAGCAAAAGCTCTATGGTGCTCTATAAAGGCCTCTGTGGTGTGTTGCTTGGTCAGGAGTTTTCACAATAGGAATCACAGACCCTTTGGTCCTGGACAGGTATAAATGCAAGGGTTAAACAAGGCAGGATGTCAGTTCACTAGTTGGAACTAAACAAGTGATCATGGGCAAGGTAAGCACCAAAGTCATTGGTATAATGTAAAATATAACATTTTTACATAATAAAAGTCACTGAGGACTGCATTGCTGTACAACTAACTGTGAAGCAAATGTTATTTATTTATTTATTTATTTATTTATTTATTATTTTTTTTTACCCAAACAGGTTATCTTCTACGAGGACAGGAACTTCATGGGGCGCTCCTATGAGTGCACCGGTGATTGTTCCGATATGCACTCTTACATGAGCCGCTGCCACTCCTGCAGGGTGGAGAGCGGCTGCTGGATGGTCTACGACCGCACCAACTTCATGGGAAACCAGTATTTCATGAGGAGGGGCGAGTACGCTGACTACATGAACATGTGGGGCTGGGGCAACAACTGCATCAGGTCCTGCCGCATGATCCCCATGGTATGGTGTTGGATGTAAAATAAAATATATTATACCTATATCCGAGGAAGTGTTTTTTCCCTAAAATGACAGTGTTTGTCCTCTTCCAAACAGCACAGAGGATCCTACAGAATGAGGATCTACGAGAGGGACAACTTCATGGGTCAGATGCATGAGTTGATGGACGACTGCGATTCCTTCATGGATCGTTACCACTGGTCCAACGGCTGCATGTCCTGCCATGTGATGGACGGCCACTGGCTCATGTATGAGTATCCCCACTACAGAGGCAGGATGTGGTACTTCAGGCCTGGAGAGTACAGGAACTTCAGAGACTACGGTGGCATGAAGTTCATGAGCATGAGGCGCATCATGGACTCCTGGTATTAAAAACAATCATGTTTATTGTTGTAGCCTTTGCAAACTTAAATAAAACCTTGAACAACAAACGGAATCTGTATTTTGATCCTTTTTTTCTGAAGTAAAAGGTTAAACTTGTATACTTTGGACTAAATATTTAGAAACTGCAGGGGGAATTTTGAGAATTTTGAATGTGTTTAGAACTGGATTCTGGCAAACAGACAAAAATGATCAGAAGTTGGGTTCTGGCTAGTTTTTATGCTTCTAATGCACATAACTTTCTATAATTTAAGAAAACATAAATCTACTTCCTTAAAACAACTTGGAAATATTTTTTATTCACTTTCAACTTCCTAAGTTTGCCTTGGCTTTCGGCCTGCAAAGAATACATTTGGTAAGGAGACAGTTTATGAAACATGGTGGTAAAAATAGCCAGTCTGCCTAAAGATGTTTAAACCCTTATTTGCTGATCTAGAACTATTCCCAATGATCACATATTGATAGCTATGACGTATATGTCCACTAATTTAAAAAAAGAAAAGAAAAAGAAACGGCTACATTGGGGGAAATAAATATTGAACGCATCAAAAAAAATCAATAAATATATTTTCAATGAGGATATTCACATAAACATATTGAAGGAATCGGATACAGACGTATGTCAAGACTTCAGAATCTTCCAGTAAGCACCACTGGGGCCATTATCAGCAAGTGGAAGCAACATCACTCATCAACCAGCCACGCACAGGAGCTCCTCACAAAACTTTTGAGTAGGGAGTCAGAAGAATATTTAGAAAAGTAGCCCAAGAGCCAAGGACCACTCAGAAAGAGCTCCAGAAACACTTGGAGGCAGCAGGTGCCATCGTCACAGAGAAAACAATAGGCAATGCACTCCACTGCTCGCGCTCACCCTGCAAGACTCCATAACTAAAGAAAAGGCATGTTTAAAGTTTGCTACAACTCATTTGAGCAAGTCATGAAATACTGGGAGAGTGTAGTCTGGTCAGACAAGAGCAAAAGTTAACGTTTTGGCTATCATACTACACATCATGTTTAGAGAAGAAATGACACTGGACATCACCCTAAAACACTACACCAACAGTGAAGTTTGGAGGTGGAAGCATCATGGTGTGGGGTTGTTTTTCATCTTATGGTACTGGCAGACTTCATATAACTGAAGGAATGATGACTGGAGCCCTTTACCGGGAGATTCTTGTGAATAATCTGCTGCCATCCACTAGGGTGATGAAGATGAGACGTGGGTGGACCTTCCAGCAGGACAACGATCCAAAGCATACAGCAAAGGAAATTCTCAATTTGTTTCAGAGAAAAAAATCAAGGCGTTAGAATGGCCCAGTCAATCACCTGACTTTAATCCAATTGAACAAGATTTAAAGACGATATGTTTAGAAGAACGGGCCAAAATCACACCTGAATACTCTGGCCCATTCATTTCTTCTTAAAGGAAGTGTCTTGAAGCTGTTATTACAAACAAAGACTCTCCACTAAGTATTAAATAAATTTCAGTTAATGTGTTCAATACTTTTTTCCTGTGTCATTCCGCTTTATTACACATAACTTCATTTACGGACTTAAACGCTTGGATTTCTTTATATCTGTGGATTTCTTGAGTTAATTTAAATCTGGTGAAAATTCCACGTGCATAGACTCATTGGAAATATACTGACTGAAAAAAATGTTGACCCATTCAATACTTACTTCCCCGACTGTATATACTCCTAAGAATTCAAGCTATATACAGATTCTATTAAAAGCCATGTCAGTTACTGTGGTAAAATTGGCAGCTCATGTAAGAATATGACTGATCCTTTTTTGTACATTGGGTGAATGAATGTCCGGCCTGACCTGATGACTTTAGTCCTGCCCAACTCAAACTGTCCAGACGAAAAAATAGTTAAGAAATAATAGACATATAATAATGTCAATTATTTTCAATACAGAGTTTTAACTAGCATAACGTATTAGAGCAATCATAATAATTACTAGTCATTTTTGCAGTCTTGCACACAAGGAAAATACATTTCAACATCGACTTCATGGAACTGTAAGCAATTTTAATAAAGTACTGAGTACAGAGAGGCATTCAGAATTTGGAAATATATAAACGTGCCCAATTGAAATATTAAATAGTATAAGATTAGAAAAAAAAAAAAAAAGGTTTTCCAATACTGAATAAAAAAATGGAGTAACCTGTTTGATATAAAACTTTATGATTGAATATTAATTAAAAATAGAAAACAACAACAAAACATTTTATAAATACACAAATTACACAATAAATAAACATATTATAAAAAATTGAGTTCTTGCGTAGCATTTTTTTTTTTTTTTTTTTAAATATCGCATCTGGATCCACAGTCACATCCAGTCCTGACATTGCATCACCCCCTGCCTCCTGATTATTAACTACACCTGTTACCTATTTAGTCGTTATAGTTCAGTGTATTTAACCTGTCACCTCCAGTCTTAGTGAAGTTTTGATATTCTCATATGTGCAAGTTTGAGTGTTGTTTTTACTGCTTTGATTTTTATTTCTGTCCTTCATTTGTGTTTAATTTCCCCGTACTGTTCTGGATATTTGATCCGTTGACCCCTGCCTGCTTACTGTTCACAATTTTGTTTGTTAATTGAGATGTTCAAATAAAGTTCATGCTTACATACATATGCTTCTGCTTTCATGACAATCTGTAGTCTGGTTACTATTTTCATCTTTTGGGACATACACTACCAGTCAAAATTTTGGTCAGAATATCTGCTTAGGGAAGGATTTTCATCTATCCATCTTCTACTGCTTACTCCTTCTCAGGGTCACAGGGAACCTGGAGCCTATCCCAGGGAGCATCGGGCACAAGGCGGGGTACACCCTGGACAGGGTGCCAGTCCAGGGGCACAATCACATACACACTCACACACCCATTCATACACTACGGACACTTTAGACACGACAATCAGCCTACCATGCATGTCTTTGGACTGGGGGAGGAAACTGGAGTACACTGAGGAAACCCCCGCAGCACGGGGAGAACACGCAAACTCCGCACACACAGGGCCATGGCGGGACTTGAACCCCAAACCCTGGAGGTGTGAGGCGAACGTGCTAACCACTAAGGCACCATGTGCTTAGTAAATAATAATAATAATAATAATAATAATAATAATAATAATAATAGTTATCAGTGCAATAACATGGAATAATTCACTGACAAGGAAGGATTTAAAAATAAAAGAATGACAGTAAAAAGTACTTGTTACAAAGACAATTTGATTTAGAAAAAAAATATGCATGGAATTAGTGTCCTATTTTAATTCATTTATATTTGTCTTAGAAACAAATTTTTAAATTTAGAACAAATAAAAATATTTCTACATCTTTTGACATATTATATACATCAGGAAATAATTAGGTTGATTATTAACTTCCATTCACATACCATATGTTTTACGTTACCATTTAAAAATATTTTAAAAATCAAGTCGCAGTCTTGCATTTAAAGAAAAAAAAAATCAAATGATAGAGTGTAAGGAAAAAATTATCACCCAGCACAAATGAATGCCTAGATGCCTGGATGATATCACTTCTAATAAAAGTAACAAATCATAAAGGCTGTTGTATGTGTTGAGAATGAAAGAAAACTAAAAAGGTATAATGTGGTATTTTTCTAAAAGAAAATTCTAAAGACTTCTGGAGACCATGTCACATGGAAATGTAGCAAAAGCTTTTCAGCTACTGATTGACCTCTGTGCCATGTTGCTTGGTCAGGAGTTTGCATAATGGGAGGCACATAACATGTGATGTATAAAAGCAAGTTTTACTCCAGGCAGGTTGTCAGTTCACCAGTTGGAAACTAAACAGTTGTCATGACAATGGGAAAAGTAAGTATTTGTTAAAAAAAAAAAAAAAAAAAAAGAAAATACTGGCAGGTTCATTTGAATATTAAATAGTTCTGAAACTTTTTACTCTTGTCCAAACAGGTTATCTTCTACGAGGACAGGAACTTCATGGGGCGCTCCTATGAGTGCACCGGTGATTGTTCCGATATGCACTCTTACATGAGCCGCTGCCACTCCTGCAGGGTGGAGAGCGGCTGCTGGATGGTCTACGACCGCACCAACTTCATGGGAAACCAGTATTTCATGAGGAGGGGCGAGTACGCTGACTACATGAACATGCGGGGCTGGGGCAACAACTGCATCAGGTCCTGCCGCATGATCCCCATGGTATGGTATTGGATATAACGTTCTTTTTTGGATACATACATCCTAGTAGGTGTTCCCTAAAATGACAGTGTTTATCCTCTTCCAAACAGCACAGAGGATCCTACAGAATGAGGATCTACGAGAAGGACAACTTCATGGGTCAGATGCATGAGATGATGGACGACTGCGATTCCTTCATGGATCGTTACCACTGGTCCAACGGCTGCATGTCCTGCCATGTGATGGACGGCCACTGGCTCATGTATGAGTATCCCCACTACAGAGGCAGGATGTGGTACTTCAGGCCTGGAGAGTACAGGAACTTCAGAGACTACGGTGGCATGAGGTTCATGAGCATGAGGCGCATCATGGACTCCTGGTATTAAAAAAATAAGAACTTATTTGATGTGACAACCAGCAAATTTTGAATAAAATGTGCAGTCATTACTACATCAGTGGTTATATTGTTCTTTCTCAAATAAATGAATTAAACAAGTACCCTTAAACACAAATGGGTACTAACAGAGATGATCAGTAGATGTGTGAAAAATTTAAGGAAAACCAATTTATGCTGTAGGGGGTCACTTCTTGTTTTGCTGGCATACTTTGGCTGCACTTCTCCCCTTAAAGGGAAATCACTGCAAATCAATACAAAGTTCTCATCACCTTGATACGATAACGAAACTTCTATCATGATGGGTATCATCTCTTCCAGTGTGACCCCATCCACAGGGAACAAGGGCTCACACATGGAAGAGCAGTGCTAATCCCTGTAGTATAGTTCCAGAGGCTTGTAGAATTTGTGATGTCACAACACCTTACTAAGAGAAATTATGTTGGCTTCTTTAATTTGTTGTCTGTCTATTCTGTTAATTTTTTCCCCAAACTCTTTGGTTGTCCCTCTGGGGGGAACCCTTAACGGTCCTATGTAGTACCCTACCAGAGAATTTTTCAGTCTCAGAAGGTTTCAAAGTTTTCTTGGAGACTCCTTTTGCTAAAATTATGCACGTATGAACTAACCACTCAAATTTGTTCCGCTATAGATGTCTATCTAGATAGTTCCATAAAAAGAAGCAGAGATAGCCACCAAAAACATTTCATAGCGTTGACTGTATGAATAACATGGTGTTGGTACAAGTGGAATTTATTAGCAAAACAGTAAGAAACATCGTAGCCAATGGTCCAATACCAAAAGGCCAAACAATCAACAGACCAAAAACAATAAGGATCAGGCAAACAGCAAAAATTGGAAAACAATCCAGTCACGAAAGTAACGAAACCAGAAAACCTGAGTTTTCAAATACAAGACTTCCTGAAGTGCCATTACATGAAAACATTTACAAGGATGAAAACTGAAAACCAGAAGCATAAATGCCTTGAGTAATTCAGGACATAATATGAAACTAGTGAACCCTTTAAGTGCATTGGTATTTAGGTTATGGGGACCTCTGGTGTTGTGGAGTGGGACTGTCAGATGAGATCATGACGGTCACATTTTGCACTTCATGTTTTGGTTATAAAAGTATTTAAGTTGATGCCATGTGCTTTCTTGATGTCTAAGGTGAATCTTTAAATGATACTGCTTTTTTCAGATTAATTTGTTTAATGGAGTAGGCTTGAATGCAAATGAATACTGAAATGCATGTATTATATTTGCCAAATTAAAATAGACAGAACCTTTTGGCAGGATTGCATTTGCATGAATTTACATTATTATATATATATATATATATATATATATATATATATATATATATATATAATTAAAAAGCTTATCTTTTTGGACATACCTTCTGGCTGAATTATGTATTGTACCCATATGGCTGATTGACTAAACTAACTGAAACTAATTAAACACACACTAATGCTATTTTATACATATTTCAATATAATTTTTACACTGTGCTTTAAAAAAAATAATAAAAAGACTCAAATACTGAATTTGTGATTACTGAACATTTTATTGAAAAACTTTCAGTGAAAAAGTTTTTTTTTTTTTTTTAATACCAGGAGTCCATGACACGCCTCATGCTCATGAACCTCATGCCACCGTAGTCTCTGAAGTTCCTGTACTCTCCAGGCCTGAAGTACCACATCCTGCCTCTGTAGTGGGGATACTCATACATGAGCCAGTGGCCGTCCATCACATGGCAGGACATGCAGCCGTTGGACCAGTGGTAACGATCCATGAAGGAATCGCAGTCGTCCATCATCTCATGCATCTGACCCATGAAGTTGTCCCTCTCGTAGATCCTCATTCTGTAGGATCCTCTGTGCTGTTTGGGAAGAGGACAGACACTGTCATTTTAGGGAAAAAACACCTACTGGGATATATGTATCCTAAAAAGAATGATACATCCAACACCATACCATGGGGATCATGCGGCAGGACCTGATGCAGTTGTTGCCCCAGCCCCACATGTTCATGTAGTCAGCGTACTCGCCCCTCCTCATGAAATACTGGTTTCCCATGAAGTTGGTGCGGTCGTAGACCATCCAGCAGCCGCTCTCCACCCTGCAGGAGTGGCAGCGGCTCATGTAAGAGTGCATATCGGAACAATCACCGGTGCACTCATAGGAGCGCCCCATGAAGTTCCTGTCTTCATAGAAGATAACCTGTTTGGGCAATGAGTTTCACAATGAGCTTTGCAAATTTATTCAACATTAATAGGGTATATATATATATTTATATTATTGGCATCATTTTACGTTAAACATTTGCTTTACGTTTTGTTGGCTACCTTTCCCATGGTCATGATGGTTGGTTTGGTTTGTCCAGGCTGTTTTCAGCTGGTGAACTGCCGTCCTGCCTGGTTTAACCCTTGCATTTATACCTGACAAGGACTAAAGACTATATGCCTGCTATTGTGAAAAAAAGACTGACTAAGCAACACAGCACAGTGTCCCATGGAGAGCTGAAAGCTGCCCAGTCTCCAGAAGTCTTTAGAATGTTTCACAATGGCACTGTTTTTCTAATCCTATAGACAATTTATCTTATATACAGTACCTACCTGAGCAATTTATATATTTTGATAATTTTGTGAATGTGAATATTAACTTGCCCCCAGCTATTGACAGCAAAACTACCCAAGCCTGTCTGAGATATGCATGGGTGATTAGGGTTCTATGTGTATTAAAAAAATATATATCTATTTGTTCCATTCATTTCATGTTTTAAAACAGATTTTTAGATAGTAAATATCACCCTAGATGTCACCTAGAAAATCTAGTGTAGTGGTAAAGTTGCCTCATTTTACAACATACATTCTCAAAAACAGCTTCACAGAATTCCAGATGTAGATTTAGATTTCTAGTGAGCAAGCCAGGGGCAACAGTGACAATGGAAAAACTCCATGAAATAATAAGCAGAAGAAACCTTCAGAGGAACCAGACTCGAAAGCAAACCCATCCTCTCCTGGTTGTCACCGGATAAGCGGAATATAAATCATTACAGTATACAGGAGAAGAAGAGTACATGCAAAAAGTACCTATTGTCTTGAAAGGATTTTCAGATTATTGTGAAAGACGTCCTGTGATAAACAGAAAATATCATTTGGTGGTGTTTTATTGCTTACATTATGAGCATAGAGCTGGATCTCTCCCAGCCAAAATTAAGACTGACTTTTGTTAACCAATCTATTGTTCTCACAGTCTTCCATTTGGGTGTACATTCTTCTCGCGACCAATAAGTGCACTACAGTACTATGTGGACCAGACAGTGGCTGGAGCTGTCCATCTGAAAATAAAAATAGCTGATCCAGACACTGTGACCTTCCAGTTTACAAAGAGCGTCACCTGCTCATGAGCATTACTTAGAGATGTACACTTCCAGGACGTCTGACTGGAAAAACGTTGCTCTTTAACGTTGCTTTATTTCAGCCTGAATTGGACTGCCCCTACTATTTTACCATTCATCACTGGACCTTAATCATTGATCATTTATATTAAAAATGAGACATAGTTTGTAATAAGTGGGTAAGATCACTAGCAAAGTGGCAGTTATGACCTCACAGCCCACTAGGGTAGGTTGGGAATAAGCACCTTCCTGTCATTCGGAGCAGAACACTGAGCCAGAAATTGTGATAAGCTTCATAGACAATTTGTAGACGTTTATTTTTACCCAGGTCTAATAGGAGAGTGTGCTGAAAAGTCCATAACCCTGGGGTCACCTGATGTAGGCTCCTTTACATTCCATAGTTTCCACAAACTCCATTATTGCCTCCAGGAACCCTTCTCTGCTGTCATCTTTCAAAAACCATGATATCGCTACCATCTGAGAGAACTATGATCATCAAATGGCCTCTGAAAACCCTACTCTGCAGTACATATTTTTTGATAGTCCGACCAACATCTGTCTCAAAACCTGTGGCTTTGATTATTGTACTTCTCATTGCCTGTAGGGGGAAACCATCTTTCAGTTCCAAGACCTAGCTAATAAGGTCAGAAACATGATTCGTAAAAAATTGTACTTCATCCCATGTCTTCGGCAAGAATCTTTTGGAGTGTTTCCTTGATAGGTTCACCTTCACATCCATATGGCCCTGTCATGGGTCACAGCTTCTAAAATATGTCAAATTCACTGCCTCTGGCTCTGTCAGAAACTCCTTATATTGTAGTTTTGATAATGACTCCACTTCTTCAACTGGCTCTGTCACTACGGTTGTTTCTATCATTGTTTTTGGGTGTTTTCTCTAGCTCCTAGCTTAACCTTTTTTCCTGCTCCATTCTCTGTCCCAGTATCTGTTTTCCTGCTCTTCATTCGTCCTCTGTCTCTCTTCCTTCTTTTTTTTTGTCTTGGCATCTGCCTGGCTCGGTTATGGTCTCTGACCCTGTGTTTCCCTCAGTGACTGTTAGGTCATCTTCTTGTTCTGGTTCCTATTGTTGGCTCTGTCTCAGTCTCTAATCCTGTGTCACTTTCCGCTCAGCTTCTGATCCTTTTCCAGTATGAAGCTAAGACTTTGGATACTCCAAACCATCAGCCTTACACTGACAGCCTTCCACGGTGTTCATGAGAATGGATTTAACTTTAATAACTATGCTCTGTATGTTAGCATTCTGTCTGCAGCCACAGGTCGTGACAGTTCTTTAGTTAGTTCTACACACCTATGTTCAACCATCTCTGGCTCCAGGTTCTTACATATTACTATATTCATATTTATTCTAAGAATTGGTCTAATGAACTTTGTCTGTTACCAGAACAAGTACAAAAGAAAAGAAAAGAGAAGAAAGAATACCTAAAAACCGTGTAATAGAATAGTGCATCTCAATTCTACCCCTATGGCTTCAACTGAATATGAGAAAATGGTACAGGACAAATCATATTGGTTCCCTAGTATTAGAACTGCAACTGACTGAGTTGGAAAGATTTAGAACTTATTTGTCAACTTAAAGGGTTAATTGGCAAATAATTTTCGACCCCTTACTGTGCCCTTGAGCAAAGTTGCTTGGATTGACTTCTTCATTTTTTTCATAAGCTCTTCAGGGAATAAATCTTTCTTTCCAAATTAATGAATGAAATGTTCTGCTATGCGTGGTTTAAATCATGTCAACATTTTGTCACTTAGAAAGATGTATTTTCATGTGGGAATGTGGGAAGACGGAAATTATACACTTCATTAAATTCGTGGATTTTTTATTCAAAATGTGCTTGTCAGTTTTGCTCAGTTTGCTTTTAATACCAGGAGTCCATGATGCGCCTCATGCTCATGAACCTCATGCCACCGTAGTCTCTGAAGTTCCTGTACTCTCCAGGCCTGAAGTACCACATCCTGCCTCTGTAGTGGGGATACTCATACATGAGCCAGTGGCCGTCCATCACATGGCAGGACATGCAGCCGTTGGACCAGTGGTAACGATCCATGAAGGAATCGCAGTTGTCCATCATCTCATGCATCTGACCCATGAAGTTGTCCCTCTCATAGATCCTCATTCTGTAGGATCCTCTGTGCTGTATATGATGAGAACATATTAAATGCAGAATTAAATACATGTTCCAAACTTTCTGAAACTATATTAGAAATCTAATACTGTACCATGGGGATCATGTTGTAGGACCTGATGCAGTTCTTGCCCCAGCACCACATGTTCATGTAGTCAGCGTACTCAACCCTTCTCTTGACATACTTCTTTCCCATGAAATTGGTGCGGTCGTAGACCATCCAGCAGCCGCTCTCCTGTAAGAGAGCATATCGGAATATTTTTCTCTTGATATTGGTTAAACATACCGTTTCTATTTTCCCCTTAAATTCTGTAAATTGTCTGCCCATTTTCACAGAAATACTTTGTTCTAGGAATGGTACAAAATGACTGTTGTAAAAGCCTGAAAGACAAAAAAGATAGTCGTGAATTCTCTGTTTCAGTTTGTTTCACAGTTGCATCCTTGTTGTTCCCTTTAGAAAGTGTAATGCAATGTTTTAGTGTCATCTTCAGTGGGTTATATTGTTACTTTATAACAAATGCTTTCCATTTAGTAGCTTAAATGATCCAATTTCCAAATTTTTATGCTTTTTCAAGGTTCCCGCAGTTTTCTTACTGCAGTAGTATTATTAAGATTGAAGCACTTTTGATATCAACACTACAGTTTGTTTCCTTCTATGCCACTGAAAAAACCGACAGAGTTAAATAATTAATTAATTAATGGATTTCTCCTACAGTTTTTGTTGTGTGGACCTGAATTTTTCATATTTTACTATTTAGGTCATGATAAATGATAAACATTGATACAGACAAAGCGGACAGCACAACTTAAACATTTCGATAGTAAAACACTGTATACAATTGCGACAATAAAATGATAACATTTAAACCTAGTAGACTAGGCAAAGAAAAAAGAAATACTTAGGAAACACTGCAAAACATTTACATTTACATTTACATTTATTCACTTGGCAGATGCTTTTATCCAAAGCGACTTACAAATAAGCAAAGCGATATATCAAGCAGAGAACAATACAAGCAGTGCTACTATACAAGATCCATTAATTGAATACCAGAGGAAGCAAAGTGCTCAGAGTAGAGGTGTAAGTGCGTTGTGTGTGGGGGTTTTTTTTGTTGTTTTTTTTTTCCCTAGGAGTTGATTAGGTGTTCACGGAAGAGTTGGGTCTTTAGCTGTTTTTTGAAGATAGTGAGAGATTCTGCAGTCCGGATTGAGATCGGAAGAGCATTCCACCACTGGGGAACGGTAAGCGTGAAGGTTCTGGAAAGGGACTTTACGCCACGCTGAGTGGGAACTACTAAACGTCGGTCGCTAGTCGATCGCAGATTGCGAGAGGGAATGTATGCCTTCAGGAGAGAGTTGAGGTAGGAGGGTGCTGTTCCTGACAAGGTCTTGTAGGTGAGCATCAAGGCCTTGAACTTGATGCGGGCAGCTACAGGAAGCTGGTGGAGGGAGATGAAGAGGGGTGTGACATGAGTTGTCTTGGGCTGGTTGAAGACAAGGCGCGCTGCAGCATTCTGAATTATCTGAAGGGGTTTGATGGAGCTGGCTGGGATGCCTGAAAGCAGTGAGTTGCAGTAGTCCAGTTTAGAGATAATAAGAGCCTGGACTAGTATCTGTGTAGACTGTTTGGTGAGGTATGGTCGGATTTTCTTGATGTTATACAGGATGAACCTACAGGACCTTGCAGTTGCTGAGATGTGGTCTGTAAAACCTGTAAAACCGTAACTCCCTGAGTGTCTACTTTTATATGAACAATTAATCACTACAATGGAGTGTGATATCACAAATAAGTTCAATGCGGAACACGGGCAACGGCAAAACAGGCAGAAATTATAATTTATTTGGCGTCTGGTAAAAAGAGTTCAATGTTTTCAGAATTTCAATCACCTAGTGAAATGCGGAAACATAATCAAAATTCAGCTAGAGACATGGGGTTCTGGGTCAGGATTATATGCTCTGTCAATTGCAAGCCAGTTTCAAGAGGAGCATGTTTCAGATTAAGGAAAATTATGACTATATATACTATTAAGCAATGCTGTTTCTTTCACAATTAATAATATTTACATTGATAAAGTTTACGTTAACAGGTTTCCATGTTTAATTATTTGCAATATTTCCTGAAATGTCAGTTAAATACAGAAAGGAAATCTTAAATGAACTTTGAAGTAGACATTTATCTTGTGAAATTTAAAATAAATTATGCTTGTGTAACATCAACTGGTTGAATAATATCGTCCGTCAATTGTGAGCCAGTTTTGAAAAGTGCATTCATCAAATTAGTCAGTGGAATGTTGTGGTACGTGTTGTGGAAAATATTTAGATTTCATCTGGAATTTGGATCCATCCATCCATCATCTTCTACCGCTCACTCCTTCTCAGGGTCACGGGGAACCTGGAGCCTATCCCAGGGAGCATCTGGCACAAGGCGGGGTACACCCTGGACAGGGTGCCAGTCCATCGCAGGGCACAATCACACACACACTCACACACACATTCATACACTACGGACACTTTAGACATGCCAATCAGCCTACCATGCATGTCTTTGGACTGGGGGAGGAGGCATTTGGATGAATAATTAAAAAAAAAAGTTACTTACAGTTGAAATTTTCTTTTTACCCCTTATTTGTTTATTTCAAAATATTTTTAAAATGTTTTAGTAAACAAATTTAGCAATTTTTGTTCAAAATATGGTTTCAGTTTTATTTCCTAAAGCTGCTTTTTCCCCTAAAGGTTTGCTTTTATAAAAGGGTGAGCAAGTGTCAATATGAGTGAGGTGCTTTGAAAATGTGAATCAGTTTAAGACTGAATTCTATTCAGTTGTGCAAATTTATTTCTTGCTGTAATACGTTTTGGAGTTGGTTTGTGGTGAAGAAAAGAAAACAACGTCACTAAATTCATTGATTTTATTTAAAATGAGTGTTTGTCACTTTAGCTCAATTTTTTTTTAATACCAAGAATCCATGATGCGCCTCATGCTCATGAACTTCATGCCACCGTAGTCTCTGAAGTTCCTGTACTCTCCAGGCCTGAAGTACCACATCCTGCCTCTGTAGTGGGGATACTCATACATGAGCCAGTGGCCGTCCATCACATGGCAGGACATGCAGCCGTTGGACCAGTGGTAACGATCCATGAAGGAATCGCAGTCGTCCATCATCTCATGCATCTGACCCATGAAGTTGTCCTTCTCGTAGATCCTCATTCTGTAGGATCCTCTGTGCTGTTTGGGAAGAGGACAGACACTGTCATTTTAGGGAAAAAAAACACCTACTGGGATGTATGTATCCTAAAAAGAACGTTACATCCAACACCATACCATGGGGATCATGCGGCAGGACCTGATACAGTTGTTGCCCCAGCCCCACATGTTCATGTAGTCAGCGTACTCGCCCCTCCTCATGAAATACTGGTTTCCCATGAAGTTGGTGCGGTCGTAGACCATCCAGCAGCCGCTCTCCACCCTGCAGGAGTGGCAGCGGCTCATGTAAGAGTGCATATCGGAACAATCACCGGTGCACTCATAGGAGCGCCCCATGAAGTTCCTGTCCTCGTAGAAGATAACCTGTTTGGGCGATCAGAATTACAACGAGTTGTTCAAGTTGTCCTAGTAGAACCAGTAGAATGGCAATTCATTTATTGTTTTCATACAAAAATTATATTTTACATTGAACAAATCCTATGGTGCTTACCTTGCCCATAGCCATGTTGATTGGTTTGGTTTGTTCAGGCTGTTTCCAACTGGTGAACTGACATCCAGCCTGCTTTACCTCTTGTATTTATATCTGGCCTGGACTAAAGAATATGTCCTCTATTGTGCAAACTCCTGAGCAAGCAAGTGAGAACATTGAGGCCATACACTGAGAGCTTTTGCTTTTACATTTCATTGTGATTGTCTCCAGAAGACCTTAGAATTGTCTCTTTAGTAATGCAGTCTATCTATATGACTTTTCACTTGTTCTCATCGTCATCCTTTAGAAATACCAGAAGCATTAGAAATATCGGATCCCTATCTGTCCGACTTTAAAAGTATTGGAACCCTAGCTATCTATCCAAACCTAGACAACTATTTAACCTGATAACTATTTTAAAGTTTCTGAGCAGCTTTGTCAAGCCAACGTCAAAGTTTGTCTTGATGGACTTTAAATACCTAGTTGCTGTTTCTCATTGAGTGTTTTCAAAGACATGTTGTATATATATATATATATATATATATATATATATATATATATATATATATATATATATATATATATATATATATATATATATATATATATATATATATATATATATATATATATATATATTTATTTATTTATTTATTTTTTTTTTTTTGCAGTGTCATAGCAAATATTCCTTCTGTGCAGTACATTTATTACGGTTTAATGGTCTTTCACAAATTTCTCAAAAACCTTACCATTATGCCTTTCAATTGCTTTCAAATTCATTACTGGCTTTGATTCCAGACATTCTCTGTGCTGGCATATTTTCCTAAATGGGAATATATAACTTACCATCCTAAATTTTGGTATTCAGAGTTACTGGAAATTATTAGTGTCATTTCCATTATGACTAATTATAATTATCAAAGAGTGGCATTGCCTTTGGAAAGATATCAGAATGAAAAATGAAGTCACTGCATACATTTATTTGTGAAGTGATTCTTGATAGACAGTAGTTAATTTCCCTTAAAAGGAAATTGTAACTGTATACTACCACAATCTTGAATAGTTTAATCTGCACCATGAGCATTTCCTGGTATTAAATACAGCTCACAATTAGGACATTTTCTTCTCATACAGTCTATGATTCTCAAAATTAAGGGAATGGTACTAAATTCCATGAGATACTTGCTGATATAGACAATTCAAAAGCAGAAGAAGACACTTGAGTTATAATTTATCCACAAAATGATATGATTTATGCAATCTGAGAAACTGTCATTGAGGTCAAGAGGAGAGATTTGTCTGTTTTTTGGTAGATAAAGCTAATGATACTTTCAGTGAAAGAACAGCTTGCCATAATTGTGTTCATGACAGCTTTATTAAGGAGAGCGCTATTGGCACATTGCACATGACAGACCTCATGAGTATACCGTTTCTGAATCTCTAACATCTCTGAGCCTTGGAATGAAGCTGTATCTGAGACAAGTATAATACTTGAATTTGAAATTGGTGTCTGATGTTGAATATACAGTGGTGCTTGAAGGTTTGTGAACCCTTTAGAATTTTCTACATTTCTGCATAAATATGACCTGAACCACCATCGCATACATTTTCACCCAAGTCCTGAATGTAGGCCAAGAGAACCCAATCTGTCTGATTGTGGATTGGTGGAGTCCAAACTCTTTACAGATGGGTTTGTAACATAAGTGTCAACAACTCTTTTTTTTAAGAGGTCCTCAGAAATCTCCTTTTTTTTCAGAGGTCCTCAGAAATCTCCTTTGTTCGTGCCATGATCCACTTCCACAAACTCACACCTGATTGTCATTGTATTGATTGAAAGCAACTGACTCAAATTAACTGCTAATCCTAAAGGTTCACATACTTTTCCCACTCACAGATGTAATACTGGATCATTTCCTCAATAAATAAATGACCAAGTATAATATGTTTGTCTCATTTGTTTAATTGGGTTCTCTTTATCTACTTGTAGGACTTGTGTGAAAATGTGATGACGTTTAGGTCATATTTATGCAGAACTGTAGAAAATTCTAAAGGGCTCACGATCTTTTAATGCATATTGTATATCAAGCCCATTACTAATAGCAATACACTATATCTTACGCAAATGAAGCATATACGCACCACAGGTTAGTTCTCCTGATACCAGGTACTTGTTAAGTTCAGTAAAGGCAGCTGCCCTTACCATGCAATTGCCACCATTTAGCTTTATTCTTCTGCTCTGTGGACCTAAAAAGCTTCTAGGAACAGTACAGACACATGGTCTTTCACAGTCCAAAGCTGTAACACTCATTCTCAGCATGAAGGTCTGGCTGGGAGGCTGCGATAAATAGAAAACCACACTGTGACATAAACATTCAGAGCAGCAAGGTGGATGTCTAGACTGCTTGCTGTATTTGTGAAGGCAGCATAAATCTATTGAAGTGGTGATGTGATTAAGGCGAGAGGAACTATTTTGAACTTCCTAATTGGCTTTTACTGGAATTTACCTGGAGCGTCAGGTCTGTTTTTTCTGTTGTTGTTTTTTTTGTTTGTTTGTTTTTTACCTGCAATTTAATAATAATAATAATAATAATAATAATAATAATAATAATAATAATAATAATAATAATAATAATAATAATAATAATAAAAAGAATAAAAAAATAACTCTACTCTTTGGCTCAGTTCTTGGCCCTTTTAGTCAGATAATCAAATATTTCTGCATTGCAAGTACATTGCAAATGCCTATTGAATCTGATTATGAATTTCTTAGTGTTAAAACAAAGAGAAAAGTAGTAGGTTCACAATTCTGACAGTATATTTGCTAAGAAAGAAAATAATATATATAGGAGAACAGATCTAGCTCATTTGTATTGGGTTTGTTCCAAATGTGTTTGTCACTTGAATACACATTTACCTAATACCAAGAGACCATGATGTACCTCATGCTCATGAATCTCGTGCCACCTATACAACTGACAAACTATAAAATACAAACTATAAAATTGGTCCAAGACAGATCAATAAATAGATTTTTTTAACTATAAAAAAATGACAAATTTTACCCAACTATCATGTAGTGGTGGTTATCCAGCGATACCATGCCCTTGACTGTTTTTATTTAAAATGTGCAATCTACTAGTATTACAGTCAAATGCAACTGTGTCATCAGCATAAAAATTTAAAGAGATGTTGAAACGCCAAGCTGCAGAAGCAGTAGAACACATGTTCTCCCTAAAACAGAGAACATTTGTTAGATAAATAAAATACACAACAAAAACTGCCCCTAAAATATTACTGCTAGCAATTTATATTGAGTGTCTCATTAATAAATGTCGAATATCTAAATATCACAAAATGAATACAAGCATATGTAGACATTAATGTGAAGTATTAACAAAAATAGTAGAATATCCTCCATATTACATCAGTACAGTGCAATGGAGCAGCATCAGTTGACAATTTTTGTTTAATAGCTGAACATTCTGGCTTCCTGAAACATACCATACCTCAAACAAATTAAATTAAATAGTTTAAATAAATTAAATTAAATTAATGGCATATCTTTTCCCAGATCAATAGATCAAAAAAATATGGAATCACTCAATGTTGAGGGGAAAATAATGGAATCATAATTTCACACACACACACACACACACACACACACACACACACACACACACACACACACACACACACACACACACACACACACACACACACACACACACACACACACACACACACACACACAAATCACAATTAGTACTTTGTTGCTTCTCCTCAGGCTTTTAGGATGGCCTGAATTCTTTGAGGAAGGGGTTCATTAATAAAAACAATATTCTCCATCAAACTGGTTCCAACTTCCTCGAAGAGCGGTTTTGAAGGATGGAAACTTGTCGTGGATTAATTTTTAAAATTTCCACCATAAATTTTCAATGGGGGTTGAGATCCGGACTGTTAGCTGGACGTGCCATTGAGTTGGTATGCCTTTGCTGAAGAAAAGTTTTAACTCTCTTTGGTCTGAGGTGAGATGCATTATCATCCTCAACAATGACTCCATCAATGGAATGAGAAAAGTGTCCAAAATGGCAGTATGCGTTGTGCATTGATTGTTGAGCTTTTCCATGGTCCATTACCTGACATGCAGCCCCATATCATCAATGAGTAGGGAAATTTGATTGTCTTCTTCAGACAGTCGTCTTTATGTGTTTCATTAGAATGGCACCATACAAAAGTTCCAGCATCATCTCCTTGGTCAATGCAGATTCATGATTCATCACTGAATATCACTTTCATCAAATCATCCACACTCCATGATTTCTTCTCTTTAGTCCACTGGAACCTTGTTTTCTTCTGTTTAGGTGTTAGTGCTGGTTTTTGTTTGGATTTTCTATACGTAAATCCCATTTCATTCAGCAGATTTCTTACAGTTCTGTCACAAACATTGACTCCTGTTTCTGCCCATTTGTTTTGTTTTGCATTTTCATTTATGCTTTGAGTTCTCTATCCTGACGCTTTACTGTCTTACCAGGTTTACCTGTATGTTTTCCTTTTATAACCTTCCAATTTTGTTTATACTTGCACCAGATATTAGACACAGCTAACTGGGAACAACCAAGATCTTTTGCCACTCCATGTTGGATTTCCTTCTTGAAGGAGTTTTATAATCCTTTCCGTTGTTACAGTTGACAACTCTCGTATTGGGGCCATGTTTAATTTGAAAAAGTCCATGGTAAAGGTCTGCAAACACGCTATTTTAACTGCTGACTAATCTGCATTTTTAGACTTGTGCTGGTATTTGTTTCAGAAATACAAATTACATGGTGATTCCATCATTTTTTCCTCAACATTGAGTGATTTCAGAATATTTTCCTCTACTTGATCTGGGAAAAAATGGCATTAATTAAACTAGTTTAATTTAATTTGTTTCAACTCGGTTTCACAAAGCCAGAATGTTCAGCTATTAGACAAAAATTGCTTTGTGTCATATGTGTGCTTTGTTAATTTGTTATGAAGTAAGAACTCCCAGGTGAACATCCTCTAAGTGTGGTGATTCCATCATTTTTGCCAGGGGGTGTATTCCATAAATTGTCTTTGTTCATTATTGACTTTAGTGTGTGTGTGTGTGTGTGTGTGTGTGTGTGTTTACATACTTGATAATTTGTTAACAATATAACATAACACATCAATCTTCTAGATAATATCGCAATAACATTTTGTGCAGATTTGTCTGTACACAGAAACTTATTTAAAATTTTGAAGGGCAGTTTAAAAAAAGAATCTAAAATGGAGTCATCAAAATCAACTGAAAAAAAAAAAATCAAATTTTACTCATATATTTTATGCTGCTGGTTTCGAGTGTGCGCACAAAGAGAACTAATACACTTCAATGATTTGCTGGATTTTATGCGAAATGTGTTTATTGACAATCACTGGTGCACTCATAGGAGCGCCCCATGAAGTTCCTGTCCTCGTAAAAGTTATCCTGTTTGCGTAACAAATTCCGTAATAAATTGAGGAACTTTTTTCAACATTCACATTGAAATAATGAAGGTTGTTTGTTTTACTTGTGATGTTTACCTTGCCCATGGTTGATTGGTTTGTCAAGCTGTTTCCAAACTGGCGACCTGACGTCCTCTTTGCTTTAACTCTTGTATTTATACCTGATCAGGACTAAAGAATACATGGTTCCTTTTGTTAAAACTCATGAACAAGCAACACAGAACATTGGGTCCATAGAAATCTGAAGGTACTTTCCAGAAGACTTTAGAACAGTTCCCATTGGAACTACAGCACATCACCTTTTACTAGCTTTACTCATGACACCCTATTGACATACCATTTCTATTTATGTCACTTTGTTATATGTGAATGACTTCTGTATCCTTCCAGAAAGACTGTTGCTTTCGTATGGTGAAAAAATGAGACATTTGATGGCAATATTATTCATGTGTATTATAAAGACATTGTGAAAATCCATGAGGAATTTTTGTTTTGTTTGTTTAAGTCATGTTTAATATGATAAATTATTGTATAATGCACATGATAAAACTTCTATTGTTCCATCGTCACATCGTTAAATTGATAAGCTGTTCTGTATTATTATTATTATTATTATTATTATTATTATTATTATTATTATTAGTATTTTTTTTTTTTTCATATTTCCTAGATGTGTACTGGATAATTTGATGAAACTTTAATGACATTATCATGACCATATCATGATATTTATTGAAACTGTCACTCAGTCTTGTAGGTTATATTGCTATAATATTTTGTGCATTTTTGTCTGTACACAGAACCTTATTTAACATTTTGAAGGGCAGTTTATTTTTTAATCTGAGAGATATATCGATCGGTTGTTTAAAAAAAGAAAAATCATTTTACCCGTATATTTTATGTTGCTGGTTTCGAGTGTGCGCACAAAGAGAAATGAAACACTTCACTGATTTGCTGGATTTTTTTCAAAATGAGTTTATTGACGCTTTTGCTCAGATATACCAGGAGTCCATGATGCGCCTCATACTCATGAACTTCATGCCACCGTAGTCTCTGAAGTTCCTGTACTCTCCAGGCCTGAAGTACCACATCCTGCCTCTGTAGTGGGGATACTCATACATGAGCCAGTGGCCGTCCATCACATGGCAGGACATGCAGCCGTTGGACCAGTGGTAACGATCCATGAAGGAATCGTGGTGTCCATCATCTCATGCATCTGACCCATGAAGTTGTCCTTCGCAGATCCTCATTCTGTAGGATCCTGTGTGTTTTTGTGTGGTGAGAAGAGGAAAAACAGTGCTGTTGGAAGAAGAAAAAAAACATTTTATGGCAAAAACACTTCCTGGGATATATGTATCCTAAAAAATGTTACATGTAATAGCGTACCATAGGGATCATGCGGCAGGACCTGATACAGTTGTTGCCCCAGCCCCACATGTTCATGTAGTCAGCGTACTCGCCCCTCTTCATGAAATACTGGTTTCCCATGAAGTTGGTGCGGTCGTAGACCATCCAGCAGCCGCTCTCCACCCTGCAGGAATGGCAGCGGCTCATGTAAGAGTGCATATCGGAACAATCACCGGTGCACTCATAGGAGCGCCCCATGAAGTTCCTGTCCTCGTAGAAGATAACCTGTTTGGAACATGAGGATCAGACTGAGTCAAGCAAATTTGTCCAAGCAAACACAGTAGCATTGTATGTTTACTAATATACTGTTACCTTGCCCATAGTCATGATGACTGGTTTGGTTTGTTCAAGCTGTTTCCGACTGGTGAACTGACATCCTCTCAGCTTTAACCCTTGTATTTATACCTGACCAGGACTAAAAAAAACCCTGACGCTCATGTTGTGAAAACTCATGAATAAGCAAACGAGCAGGGCTTTTTGGGGCTTTTTTCTGAAGGGCTTTTTCCTATTCCATGTCTTTGCTATTCCTGTCTCCAGAAGACTTTAGAACGGTTCCTATTGTTAATATAACACATCAATACTTGTCAGTCTTTTGGTCTTACAGATGTACTATTTCTATTTTTGTTGCTTTGTTAAATGAGAATGAGCTCTTTTTATTTTTATGAAATCTAGTAATGCTGCACTCTTTTCTCAATACATGACCTATATTCTGTATAAAGTATGAGGTCATACATGCTTCATAAATAATGTTCATAAGTCTTACATCATTTGTTAAGCAGCTCAAAAGCAGCACAAATAAAAAAAATATATATATAAAAAAACAACATTTCGATCATAACACCCACACATTTCAATGATATAGGCATTAGTCTTTGTGATTGCTACGCACTATACCATTCTAAGCAAATTAACAAGCACATGAAAGGTTAGCTTTGTATTAAAGTGCCCTTTTAAAAAAAAAATATTGTGCATGAGCAAAATATAAGGCTTTGAATTGTTTTATTAGACATTTCATTGATTAATTCTTAATTATATCATTTGTGTGTGTTATGACATGACCTGGTTTTACATTTCATGACTGATATGAATGTTAATACATGTTATGGATATGTGATTTGTTCTTGTATTAAGTTCTGTGAGAAAACTAGCATATTTATGTCAAAGTGAGGGTTAAAAATGAGACAGGACCTATAAGCTGTTGCTTAAAGTTAAAAGGAAGCACCGGTTTTTAGCACTGTGTCCGTAATAATAGTGGATCTTAGTAACCCGAACTACATGTAGGTACAGTGTACACTTGAACATGCCACTGGGCTGATTGGTTTCAGATCTCACACATCAATATCGTACATTTATTTCCGTCAATGAAAACAGCAAGTGTGCAAGCAGGTAACATGATTCATGCAGAACCAAATCAGCAGAGTGCTGGTGTTAAACCAAAAAAATGACACTTGCCTCTGTGTGATTTAACATTTTAATGTAAAAATAGCTGTTCAGTTGGCTGCTGACTCGCTGACATCTTTCCAGCATCAAAACTCTTCTGTGTTGCGACTTTTATTTTTAAACATATATATATAAATATATATATATATATATATATATATATATATATATATATATATATAATGCGACTTGCTTGAGGTCATAAGTACTGGGAACCAAAATACGGTTATAAATAACTTTTGTGCATGTTTTGGTGAAAATGATAACAAACGCCAACCTCCATTTACAGTTGGACAACCACAAGTTGCCTCATGAGGCTTAACAGATCAGTGCTATGCAGCTGCTGCTTGTAATTAGCACAATGTTTTAAAAGCAACTCAAACTTTTTTTTACCATGCCATGGGGCAGTTTCTCATCACTCATAGTCCCACAATCCCTCACCCTTTTTTTTTTAATTAATTATACAAAACATTTCTTTAATGCATTTCTGATGGCAAATTTGGTTTCAGTGTTCACTTTCCCTTAGAAGTACCTAATTTATTCCCCCAACACACACACACACACACACACACACACACACACACACACACACACACACACACTTATGCAGTTAGATTATTGTAATTTTTTCCCCCTATAAAAGTTTCTGATGGTTTTTCACTTTATTTGTATATTTGGCAACTGCACTTTAAATGTGAGAAACGATCTGATATGATTTATCTCAGCGTCATTCTTTTACTTCACAAAAAACCTGCCATTGTAACAGCGGGTGTGTAGACTTTTTATATCCGCTGTATTTACAAAATGTATTTCAAACGTGTCAGACCATCTGTTTGATTTATTAATGTGTAATAAATGTTGTCTAATGTATGTGTTAAAGATTTCTCAAACTGAAACCTGCTGCCAGCCTGAAATAAAGAATTACACAGTAGTTAATGCTACAGTCATTTTTCAATGATGTGTATGTTATATATGCTTTATAAAGTTCATAAGTCATAATCATTGCTGATTTTGTTAAGTTCAGGAAATGACTTTTAAATGAACAATTAGAGAGGAACATCGGTGAGTTAGCCAGCTAATGTTTAGCATGGCATGCACCTACTGTAGCTGAGACAAAAGAAATGTTCTGGAGAACAAATGTTTTAGTAAATGTTTTAATTTGAAATACATTTTTCAGATTAAATGAATGAATTCTGATGAATGTTTACATTTCATTTTAGCTGCCTAATGAAGTGCACAAATTATATTCCATTTCCTGATCTAAGACCAATTAATGTGGTTTAAAAAAGAAAAAAAAAGTTAAAACTGTCTTTAGTGGGAGAGAAATGATACAATTCACTGATTTGCTGGATTTTATTTAAAATGTGTTTATTGACACTTTTGCTCAGTTATACCAGGAGTCCATGACGCGCCTCATGCTCATGAACCTCATGCCACCGTAGTCTCTGAAGTTCCTGTACTCTCCAGGCCTGAAGTACCACATCCTGCCTCTGTAGTGGGGATACTCATACATGAGCCAGTGGCCGTCCATCACATGGCAGGACATGCAGCCGTTGGACCAGTGGTAACGATCCATGAAGGAATCGCAGTCGTCCATCATCTCATGCATCTGACCCATGAAGTTGTCCCTCTCGTAGATCCTCATTCTGTAGGATCCTCTGTGCTGTTTGGGAAGAGGACAGACACTGTCATTTTAGGGAAAAAAAACACCTACTGGGATGTATGTATCCTAAAAAGAACGTTACATCCAACACCATACCATGGGGATCATGCGGCAGGACCTGATGCAGTTGTTGCCCCAGCCCCACATGTTCATGTAGTCAGCGTACTCGCCCCTCCTCATGAAATACTGGTTTCCCATGAAGTTGGTGCGGTCGTAGACCATCCAGCAGCCGCTCTCCACCCTGCAGGAGTGGCAGCGGCTCATGTAAGAGTGCATATCGGAACAATCACCGGTGCACTCATAGGAGCGCCCCATGAAGTTCCTGTCCTCGTAGAAGATAACCTGTTTGGAACATGACGATCACAGTGAGTTAATTCAAATGACTTGGCGGGACAAAAAGCTTAATCTTGAATACTTACCTTGCCCATAGTCATGATGACTGGTTCGGTTTGTTCAAACTGTTCCAGATTGTGAACTGACATCCTGCTTGCTTTAACCCCTGCATTTATACCTGGCCAGGACTAAAGGATGGGACGGGACTCCTATTGTAAAATAAAAAAAAAAATCCTGACCAAGCAACACAGCAGAGAGGCCCATAGAGAGCTGAAGACCTTTCATTTTCAGTTGAAAGAAATACTTAGAATGGTTTCCACTGGCAGCACAATAGATGTGTACGTGTGACCGTTTTGTTGGTCTTTACATGCTATAGACATACCCACTTCACTTTTAAATGTAAGGTTGGTACTGAGCTATTTTCCTCTCTTTAACACTAATGAGTAGTTTTAAAACACATCCACAGAGATAATGACATGAATTTAGCAATTTTCTGGCATTATGTAGAAGGCTATTTACCCCTTACTGCACTATGTAGCTTTGTTCCCTGACACTAAAAGACATGGCTATGACTGTGTTTCCATGTGTTAACCACTCTGTTCACACGTTACATGACACAGAACCGAAGGATCCTCAAAACGTTTTTTTTTTTCTTTCCAGTTCTATGGGAAAACATCAACACCACCTTTAATATTATTTGATGGAATGATATGGAAGGATATTGAAGGGTATTGTTGAAACTTGTGGTGTTGAGTGCTGTGGGCTAAGATGTCTCAGCATTTATTTGGACATACTGTAGCATTCTCTCCATGGGGATAAAATAAGCACTGCATGAAGCGAGAGAGTGCAATACAGGAACTTTTTTCCCCCCTCGCGATATGCCAAGTCTTTCACATAGGTCTTTCGATATGTTTTGAGGTATTTGTTAGGAGATGCAAAGGAAACAAATCAAAATCAGTTCCCTGGGTTTGGTCTGTCTTTCAGTAAAGATTTAAGATAGTATCTGTGTCCAAATTTGGACTTTAGAAAATGGGATTTTTGCTGTATTTACTACTCAAAACATTCTGTCCATCCCCACAGTTTAGATGTAGATAATTGTGGAAGTGCATTTTTGTATTTTTTTTTTCAAATTGTATTCCGCATTTCAAATGGAGTTTCTATTCATGATACACATTAATACACTTATTTCCACAACAGGCAGAATTGCTATTGTAATATACTTCTTACACACATAATTACCATCATAAAATTTGATGGTAGGTAACTCTTTGAAAGTAAATCAATAATTCTATATACTCCTAGTAATTGTAGCATGAAGGATTATATGATACTAAAGCCTTTAACATGGTTATTAATTAAGTAGAAATTGGTCTCAATGTCTGTTATGGCAAGCCATATTAAAGGCTCTTTCTACAATGTTATTAGAACTCTGTTTATTACCCATGAATTTACAGTTTCATAAAAAATCCACTTACTTCCACATTGAGCACATTTATCGAACCATTTTCGCTGAAAGGAAGTAGCTCTGTTAGTCTTTAAATCACGTCTGTTTGGTTGGTAATAAAACGCTAAGAGTGAAAAGTGAATGAGAATTGAGAGGAAAAACGAAACATGATGGTTTGCCGATTTGTAGTTTGGCTGAACTGCTGAATGGCGTGGGTAGGGTGGTACATTCGAATCATGTATGGTATGTCCATAACTGTTCCCTACCTGATGACCTGACCTGATCTTGACACACTTGCTTAACTTCTGCTTCGACGTCCTGCACTCCTGACTCATTTTCTGCTGCTGTGGATGGTCCCACATGGACACCACACCCCCAAAACAGATTATGCCCAAGATTTACCCTTGTTTCAGTGGAAAATCTGACCTGGGTATTGTTAGATTTGTTCCAAAGAGCTTCGGAAGTAAGCCTTTAAACGGCCCTCTGCTCGTCCTAGGACTCATACATAATAAATTAAAACTGAACATCGACCCACACAAGGTACCCTTTCACACATGTAAACTGTAATGAGGATTAATCTGACTATCCGTTGTCCTGAAGAACGGAATGATTTCCCTTTTGAGGCTGGTTCTTCTTCATCTCTTTCTTTTTATCCCGCCTTTCCTCTGGCTTGCTTATTAGGGATTTAAATCGACATCTACGTTTCTCTAAAGCGGCTTTGTGACAACGTAGGTTGTTAAAAGCGCCGTCCAAGTGCACTGTTTTGGACGTTTTACTATATTACACTACATTACAGCCATCATTTCCAAAATCGTAGTGCCAAAATTCAACAATCGCGCTCATTTCGATGAATTTCTCATCGTTCTTACACAGAACTGTTTACACACCGTTGCATTAATATGACAAAGTAAATACAGAAGAGCCATATGTCAACTCCTCACATTCAAGACTTTCTACATCATATTTATTTAAACCTGGAGAGATTCCCATATGTCTGCATATTTGGGCTTAGTCATAATCTTGACTCATTTTGTCAGACTATCGATAGCATTTTCGGAGGCCTTCCGTCATCCACCCTGCAGTCCAGTGACAGTAAACAGCCCAGAGCAGGCTGTAAACTGAATCTGAGTGAGATGGATGACAACGAATCGGCATCATCCTACTCCAGAAACACCAAAACGACTGTTTGCATACCTGTACGCGGAGAGACAGTCACTCGTTCGTTCATATTCATTCATGGACTGTGAAAGACTGTGTGTGAGTATCAATGCACACTGACATAGCAAAAAAAAAAAAGTCTCGATTGAAGCTCCTCAGATGCGAGACCAGTTTTTCCGCTAGCTCTATAATGACCGAGGTCGGGTGTTAAGTGAGTTAAGCTGCTCCCTGAGTGGCGCTTTTTTCCCCTCGAGCTGGTCTGACTGTGCGTTTTAACACACTCATCTGTCTTCATGTGAAGACACATGAGTGTTAAGAGTGGATGAAAGGCAGCAGTCGGCGACACAGAGAGACTTAAAGATAATCACTGCGTTCCCTCAGGAACTGCTAGGGAAGAGCCTGTTCCTACCAGGATTCAATAAAGGGTGTGTGTGTGTGTGTGTGTGTGTGTGTGTGTGTGTGTGTGTGTGTGTGTGTGTGTGTGTGCATCAGAAGGTCAGAAAATCAAGCTGTGACTCCTAGTTGCAAATACATCCCAGCTGATCCTGGTGTAAATTTATTATCCTCCCCTTTAGATCGATAAAACACATGCTTAGTGGATGAGTAAATGTGTGTGTGTGTGTGTGTGTGTGTGTGTGTGTGTGTGTGTGATTGTGCTTCTTGTAGTGTATGGAGATTTTTTTTTGCAGTAAACCTGAATAAATTGGTGTGAGTAGAAATCTTTTCCCTCTGTTAGCTCGTGTGTCTTTTGGATCAACTTCGATTTCTTTAATGGAAAAATAATGCACACGAAACAGCAGCACCATGCCGACCGCCTCCACCTCCTCCACCTCCTCCACCTCCTCCTCCTCCTCCTCCTCCTCCTCCTCCGCCTCCAGAAACTTAGGCACAACATGCAGTATACTGGATAGGAATAAAAATAGCATGATAGCAAACAAAAGTTTGATTTGAATGCTGTGCAAGTGGATGAAATGCGTCTTACATAATATCAGAAAACAGTCCGAAACAGCATTTTATTTGGAATGCAAAGCATGACGGCTGTGGGATTTTGAAGTCTTTTATCTTACGTAATACATATCCAAAAGACAGGGGGGAAAAAAACAAAAACAAAACAAACTAACACGTTTCACCAGATATCCTCCATCCGAACAACTCTTAAAAGTAAATACAGTACACTGTTGTTGTTGTTGTTGTTGTTGTTGTTTTTAATCCTTTCCTTTATTTTGAACCTTAGAATCGTATAGTATAGGGTATGCTCATCTGTGCACTGGGACACGATTCTACCGAAGCTGCGTCCGGAGCAGAATAATACTTTGTGTTACACAAGAATGTCATCATGCAAAGCACCTTTCTATGTCTAGAAATAGATCATAGCATCCCATGTTTGGAGTTGAATGTGGTTTGCAGCAGTAAGTACAGAATCTGATTCAATTATAACAATAAAGCATGCAGATTGAATCATGTTTGTTATTTATAGCTTTAAAACATGGGTTTTGCACTGAAATAACTACGAGGTGTCAGGAATTCTTTGTGTTTGCTTCAATCCTCGTTTTTCCACACCCCTTTCATTACTTGTTAGCTTGTTAGGACTGTAAAGCTATTGTACTCTACTACTTTTTGTGTTGTGTTTCTTGGTCTTGAGTTCCTTAAGCTCGACTGCAATCCTGTTACTCCTGTTACTCAGGCTGTACATCATTCTGGAGTGATCGTGACTTACTCCCGACTGCCTCAGAAAGCTCCATGTTTTTGTCATGAGGGTCTCAAAAGTCGGAAAAGAACATTCGAACTCAGTATAACGGGACTTTTCAATGGTGAAATCTTTTTTGTTGTTGTCATGCAATCAGTGATACTTATGCAAACAAGGGTGTGAGACTCGAGTCTGGTCTCCAGACGTTTTTGTGTATTGACTTGGATCTGTCTGGAGAGTTTATCACAAACGTTATTCTGGCATAGATGAGATTGAAGTAAAGGCTTGGTCGGGAAAATGATTTGATGGGTTTGGGTATCAGTCTTGACTCGGATTCACTTTCATTTGGATTCAATCTCGGCTTCGCCTCAAGTCCTATAAGACTCAATCTTGACTTGGTGTTTGCTCATCCTGATTTCGAGCTATAGCTCTGTGTACAAGTATCCCACTTTAATAATCTACTTTCATTAGAAAATAAATCATTCAATTTCATTTAGCACTTAGTCTGATTGACCAAATTTACAAATACAAATATACTAGATGTGGACTTTGACCGAGCATTATGTCACCATCCATCCATCCATCCATCCATCTTCTACCGCTTACTCATTCTTCAGGGTCGCGGGACAACCTGGAGCCTATCCCAGGGATCATCGGGCACAAGGCGGGGTACACCCTGGACAGGGTACCAGTCCATCGCAGGGCACAATCACACACACACTCACACACCCGTTCATACACCACGGACACTTTAGACACGTCAATCAGCCTACCATGCATGTCTTTGGACTGGGGGAGGAAACCGGAGTACCCGAAGGAAACCCCCGCAGCACGGGGAGAACACGCAAACTCCGCACACACAGGGCCACTGCGGGACTCGAACTCCCAACCCTGGAGGTGTGAGGCGAACATGCTAACCACTAAGCCTAAGCACCCGTGTGGAAATCAACCATTTTTAAAAACACTATCATGGACAATCGCACCATACGCCATGTGTTTAGTCTGCAGCTCATAATACATTGCTTCAGATTCAGCATAGATCTCTTTTAACATCGTCTCTTAACAGGCGTATTTATGAAGATTTCACCATCCAGTCTTGAACATGGTCTTGGTAGGAGGTATGTCTTTCACGTGACAAACTCTCGACAAAGGGGTCTCTCACGCAACAGCGGTGAGAAACTGACACAGGATGACGGGAGACGTGTTTCCTCATGCCGACGGCAGATACCTGATTCTAAGTGATCTCTGATGTGTGTATGCGTGTGTGCGTTAGGATATCTGTGTACTTAAAAGAGGCTCCTGTGAAGTTTGCAAGCGCGTGTACCGTTCGAGCGTCTGATCGCGCTGCTCAAAATTGTCTCAGATGGAGAGTAGGTGTGCTTTTTCTCTTTCAGGTGAATTCTGTCAGGCTCATGCCAGATATAATTGGTCTTTCGCCTTCAGCGCAGACACACACACACACACACGCATCAGCAAACCCCCCCCACACACACACAAACAAAAGTTTCTTAACTTGTGTCAACTTTTTCAATTATTTCCCCAAAGTAAAGGTTGTTTAGCGATGTATTTTTACATGTCGCCAAATCATTCTCATTCAAAACCCACAAGCGACAACAGATACACGTTTTAAAAACAGCACACCGGGACAAAATCAACGTGTTTTTTTTTTTCCTTTACTTTTCCTATGAGGTTTAAATGAACTCCAAGGGCCGTGCAATTCCCAAAGTCGCTCCTTATTATGTGCTAACGGTTAACCTTCGTCTCGGAGAGACCGTTCGAAGCGGTGCGCACTCCACCGTGTCGCAGCTGTCTTGATTTGTAACCTGATTTACAGTGCTCTAACTCCCAGCCAATCTCTGCCATATTGCTAAATCAATATGGCTGTTGACAAATGTTCCTGCTGACAAACGAGGCACCGGAAATCGACTGAAAACATTCGGCCAGGCCCTGCTTAACTCTTCATTTGTACGTAGCTGTGTGAGGACGTTTTCTTCATGTCCGGTGCCTAGACTCTCATTCAATTAGGGTCTGAGCAGCAACCTTCCGCCTCCTTCATCCATTCTACATGAGGACACATGTCACCAATAATGCTATGGATGATTTTTATTTTTATTTTTATTTATGAAATCCACAAATTGCTAGCATGCTACGCTTAGGTCAGGGGTGTGCAATCTTATCCGGAAAGGACCGGTGCGGGTGCAGGTTTTCATTCCGACCAAGCAGGAGGCACACCTGATTCCACCTGTTTACATTTACATTTACATTTATTCACTTGGCAGATGCTTTTATCCAAAGCGACTTACAAATAAGCAAAGCGATATATCAAGCAGAGAACAATACAAGTAGTGCTACTATACAAGATCCATTAACTGAGTTCCAGAGGAAGCAAAGTGCACAGAGTAGAGGTGTAAGTGCATTTTTGTTTGTTTGTTTGTTTGTTTGTTTGTTTATGAGTTGGTTAGGTGTTCACGGAAGAGGTGGGTCTTTAGCTGTTTTTTGAAGATGGTGAGAGATTCTGCAGTCCGGATTGAGAGTGGAAGTGCATTCCACTACTGAGGAACAGTTAGCGTGAAGGTTCTGGAAAGGGACCTTGCGCCACACTGAGTGGGAACTACTAAACGTCGGCCGTTAATCGATCGCAGATTGCGAGAGGGAACGTAGGCCTTCAGGAGAGAGTTGAGGCAGGAGGGTGCTGTTCCTGACAAGGTCTTGTAGGTGAGCATCAAGGCGGCGCTTTGGGGGGGGGGGGGGGGGGGGGGGGGGGGGGGGGGGCTTGAACTTGATGCGGATTTGATGTTTTTTCCCCATGAATGAAAACCTGCACCCACACCGGCACTTTCCGGATAAGATTGGACACCCCTGGGTTAGGTCATGAGAAAATCTAGCAGAGGCGGTTCAAGCTGTGTCAAGACAAAGGGTTAGAAGGTGATACATAATATAGATGTTTTATTAAAGCATAGAGCATACAGCCTAGAAGCGTTTTTAAAAGAATGAAACCTATTATAAGTACTCGTGTTCCTGCAAATGGTTCTTTGGATTATTAGCTTAAAAGGTTCTTAGCTTTATAACAAGCCTCTCTAAAATGGAAAATGGAAAGGCTTCTTCCAAAAGGAAATTATTTCATGTGCAAGAGTTTTTTTTTCTTAACTGTAGGTGGTGGTGTTTGTTTTTTTTTTGGTTTTTTTAACATGTTGTATAGGAAATTGTGTGTATGTAGGTAATAAATACAGAGATGGTTAAAGTACCCATCGATTCAAATGTTTTTTTTTTCCTCCCCTCCAATTGGAGTAATTGCTGCGCTAAATTGTGCTTAAGCTAAAAAACGAAGAGGCAGGAGCGACGATCATCGCTCACGGTGAGTTCATGAACCCGTTTTTTTTTTGTGAAGAATACTCGACTTCCTCTACTTGACCACGTTGAGATGTTTTCGTTTAACAGTGCTTGGAAATGGAGCGATGAAGCTCATGCAGCTGCTTAGCCAGGAGAAGCAATTAGACGAGCTTAAACTCTGACATGAAGAGTGTAGAGGCTGGGAGACTGATGGTGTTAATGAAGAGAACAGAAGTACTGAAACACGGGTGCTCCGTCAGAGAGGAATCTCACTGCTGATGCTTTGAAAAGCATGATGAAATCTATTCAAACTGGGGAATGTTGGAGCTGATGGAATTTGGGCCAGCAGTGACCGAGCATACTGTCTACTCCCTAACACCAACAAGCCCAAATATGAATTGAGATCTTGTACCTGGGGGCATGGTTTGCCTCACATTTCCAGAGTTGAGGGTTGCTTCATGGGTTTCTTCTGCGTACTCCAGTTTCCTCCCCTCACTCATATTCATCACGTACATTCATGACAATTTTTTAATTGTCTGTAGTGTGTGTGTGTGATTGTGCAATGGGTTGGCACCCCGTCCAGGGTGTCCCCCACCTCGTGCCACGAGTTCCCTGGAACTCGTGTTCCAGGCTCCCCGTGACCCTGTGTAGGATAAGCAGTATTGAAAATGGATGGATGGATGGATGGATGGAAGTTTTACTTGTTTAATCATCTTTACAAAGTCTAGAAAGTTCTCTTACAACATAAAGCCAAAAATCCCCCATCTTCCATTGTTGTTATATGATAAAGAATGTTAGCATGATCATGTGATGGTGTGCTGATTTGTCTTCATGTTTATTATATGTTTGATGCTGAAATTGGTCTGTGATGAATAATAATGTTTGTTTGATCAATGATCAAATTCCGTAATGAATCTTAACATGTTATGAAGCATGTTGTTGATGGAAGATGTGACGGGGATGTATGATTATCACAAGCGCGTCATGTCTCAGGAACTCCCAGAATCCTTTCTTCACTCCCAATTACTTCTATATCCATCATTCATTACCTTTTTGACTATCATTTTCTGTTCTTTTTTGTTTGTTTGTTTGTTTGTTCTTTGCCCTTGAGCTTTATGTCTGTCTTTACTTGCCAGTGTTGGACAATTTGCCCCATGATAGAGTTATTCGTAAACATGTGTTCATTAAACTTTGCCTGACAGTGATGGGGAAGAATGCTAGGCCTAAATGAAACTTGCTCGATTTGTCACGTCTGATTTTCAGCGAGGTTTTCGTTGATAGGATTCTTTGGTCCTATACGGTTGTGCTCATAAGTTTACACACCCCTCATAAGTTTACACAAAATGTTAATAATAATTAAAAAAAATAAGAGGGATCATTAAAAAAGAATTGTGGTTGTGTATATATATATATATATATATATATATATATATATATATATATATATATATATATATATATATATATATAGTCCTCTCCTGAATAAGCTATTTCACATAGCAGATGTTTATATATAGCCACAACAATAACTGAATTTACCAGTTCAAAGGAACCCGTTCGAAAGTTTACACACGCTTGATTCTTAATACTGTGTGTCATTACCTGGATGATCGACGACTGTTTTTATGTTTTAAGTATGCTTGAGTATAAGGTGGGTTGAGCTGACAGTCATCACACAGATTTTTCAGCAGGGAAGTTGTTCAAATGCCACTCTATGCATGCAGACGAGCTTGAGAACTCTGTCACACTCATCCTCTCTCACCATCTTACTCCTCCTTTCTCTCTCTTCTCACCATCTCTCTGTTCTCTCTCTTCCAGTCTCAGGACCTGTCTGTCTCATTCTCTCTCTCTCTCTCTCTCTCTCTCTCTCTCTCATCATTTATATGTGGGAATATGACCAAGCCCCCCCCCTCTCTCTCTCTCACTCTCTCTCTCACTTCTCTCTCTCTCTCTCTCTCATCATTTTTAGGTGGGAATATGATGGCGGCCACCCCTCTCTCTGTCTCATTCTCTCTCTCTCTCTCTCTCTCTCTCTCTCTCTCTCTCTCTCTCTCTCGATCTCTCCCTCTCTCATACTCTGTGCACATGCACATCAATGTAAGAGAAGTGAATCACGACTGCACGTTAACATGATGGAGCAGGCGTGGGCGTGGTTTGGCATGGGTCTGCAATGGAACTGAGGTGTTTAGGGGTGAGGTAGAGGTGTAATGACTAACATGGCACACCTGAGCCATGCTGTCCCATGAATATAAATGTGATCTTTAACCGTGCCATGTGCACAATTCGAAATAAAAAGCTCTCGTGCACAGTAATGCTGGGCGTTTGTGATAGCTGATAGGCGTACTGCTGAGTTTGTTTGAGAGGATGAATTGATGTTTCATGGAAATACAACAGCTTCTTCAGCAGCATCTATTTTTCTCTGCAGGAGAGTGTGATTTTGATCATTAGGGGTTTATAACACTATTTAATGTCCCTGAAATCTGGCTTCTGTTTTCTAGCCCACGTTAAGGTTTCAGCACTTTATTGAGAAAACATTTCTGAATTTGAAGCTGCAGAGAGATCGAATATCCTGAACGTATAGACATAGCTGAAGGTACTGTAGCTAGTACGGTTAAAAAAAATCTAATAAATTCGTTGCTAGCTACTTTGTCTCTGCAAACCAATTAAATCTTTTTTTTTATTATTTTTTTATAGGGATCATTCTGGTAATATTAATGTATAATTTTGCTTTTACTACATAAAGTGAAAGAGAGCTTTCTCATAGAACGAAGATCAAGTAAATGAGCTAACACAGCCCCGCTCGAGCCGATAGTGGCCTCAGGTTTGGTTTAACATTCATCCTTTATGTATTCTTCTAATACTGAATGAATGAATAATGAATGGATTGCTCTTTTTGTTCTATCTGACACCTTATGCTAATGTACATAATCATCTATTTTGTCTGAAATTAGTCACGTAGAAGAAGATGGTGAATTTTGAGGAGCTTGATAAATGTTGCCAGATGTTAGTACGTTTTTATTTGGCACTTTTTACATTTTCAATAGAAAATCAAATTCAGTGCAGTGTGAACCCAGGCTGTGGTTTTTACAGCTGTATCGCAAGAAAGCAAAGTTGTGTCTTTTCTTTCTTTCTTTCTTTCTTTCTTTCTCTTTCTAGCTCTCTCTGCACAAAGACAGAGCTGTGCCCCGGGTTGTTATATCCCTCAGAAACTTAATCTTGCACCAATTAGTTCCAGGCCAAGAGGCAAAGACCGGACGTTCGGAGTCTTTCTTTGGGGAGTCCTGCTTACCTCAAAAACACTGTGATTTCACACACACACACACACACACACACACACACACACACACACACACACACACACACACACACACACACACACACACACACACACACCATGCGTGTGCCCTTATAAGTCCATACTGTACTCTATTCTGACACCTGAAATATTCATGCAGTTATGTGACTCCTCCATGGGGGTGGCTAATTGGGTTGCACTTACATATCGTGCCATTTACATCAGCATGGATGTGTGCGTCTGTTATTTCTCTCTGCTAAGAACAGCGTTTCATTTGTCACGTTAGCAATTAGAGTGGGTACAGAATGAGTTGTTGGTCGGGATGTGCATGAATAACAGCGTGTGTGTGTGTGTGTGTGTGTGTGTGATGCAAGGACGGAGGCTGATACATCTGTGTATCTGCTTGAGCAGTGAGCCATAGCAGATATGTCATTATATATCCATGTTCACACTCCCTTCAGTCACACACACACACACACACACACACACACACACACACACACACACACACATACGCACGCACTGTGCTAAACCAGGTGGCATTACTAGGTCTTCCATCAACATGCAATAGAGCTCAGGCTATTTTTGGTCCTTTTGAGAATATTTATAATATTAAAACTTACTGTACACCTAGAATACAATAAAGGAAACTACAATGGCTTCTATACTTATATCTGGTTCATTCTGAAGTTTGTGAATCGCTCTTGTCGGTTTACATCATGTTGTTTACTTGTCACTGAGACGTTCTCTACGTTAAACAAACACACACACACACACACACACACACACACACACACACACACACACACACACACACACTTGCATCCAAACTGATTTGACTTTGGGAAGTGTAAGCTTTGACCATCTGAAATGTGTCTTAGGAAGGTTATTTGGATAAACTAACAAGACTTGTTTAAGCAAATGTTTAAGCAATGATCTGCTCATAGCCTGAATCACAGCCATTGGCAGGATGCCTGATGCTGATCATGTGACTAAAGGCAACGTCATCCTTTGCTTTTCTATGAGGCCATGCATACAGTATGGTAGGTGTTTAACATATACCTACAGCAGGTAAAGGAAATATCCAACTTAGTGTTTTTGCTTGGTGTTGGATGAACTTTCATTATTCCCGCGAGACATTTTCGGATGTCTCAGGAGGACATCGCTAGCGTAGTTACAACGGTTTTTGTAGACAAAAACAATCAGTCAGATTTGCCTCATCTTAGTGGTTAGCACTTTCGTCTCACACCTGCAGGGTTCGATTCCCCCTCAGAAATTTTTTTGTGTTTTTTTTTTTTTTTTTTCTTCCCCTGGTTTTTTTCCTTTCCTCCTTTTTTCCCTCTCCCCCCCCAAAGAAATTTTTTTTAAATTCTATATTTCTTTCATTCTTTTTATTCCAATAAAAAAAAAAAAAAATAAAAAAAAATACATGCATGGTAGGCTGATTGGCGTGTCTAAATTGTCCGTAGTGTATGAATGGGTGTGTGAGTGTGTATGTGATTGTGCCCTGCGATGGACTGGCACCCTGTCCAGGGTGTACCCCGCCTTGTGCCCGATGCTCCTTGGGATAAGCTCCAGGTTCCCCGCGACCCTGAAAAGGATAAGCAGTAGAAGATGGATGTATGGTGTACTCAGCACCATACAGTATTATTATTATAGTTCTACCACTCAACATAACTGCATCATTGATCAAGATGCCTAAACTCCAACTGCTCCAGGTGTCACATTCAAATTCAAATCTACCACCAATCCATGAGACACCATGAATCCACAAACCAATCCATTTCAGCTGTGTCTGAGGTGGTAGAGAGGGGTCGTCCACTAATCGTAGGGTTGGCGGTTCGATTCTCGGCCCGCGTGACTCCACCTACTGAAGTGTCCTTGGGCAAGACACTGAACCCCAAGTTGCTCCAGATGGCAAGTTAGCACCGTGAATGTGTGAATGAGAACCAGTGTAAAGCGCTTTGGATTAAAAGCGCTATATAAGTGCAGACCATTTACCATATTACATCACTCTCACTCACATTGTCTGCTTCCCCAACACGAAGAGCTGCAAGGGTTATTTTAAAAACTTATTCCATTACAGTTACAAATTACTTCATAAAAAAATGTCATCGATAACGCAATCCAAGCATCACAATATGAAATTCGTGTAATCCGATTATTTTTGGATTACAACAATTCCAAAAAAGTTGGGACGCTGTGTGAAATGTAGATAAAAACAGATTGCGATGATTTGCAAATCTCATAAACCCGTATGTTATTCACAATAGAACATAGAAAACATATCAAATGTTTAAACTGAGGCGCACGGTGGCTTAGTGGTTAGCACATTCGCCTCACACCTCTAGAGTCCTAGGTGTGTGTGCGGATGGGTCTAATATATCTCATGCGTGTCTCTTGGGTTTGCTTTCCTCACTTTCCAAGAACATGGATAATAAGTGTATCTGTACCTGGAAAGGATTAAGTGGTAGAAGATGGATGGATGGATGTTTAAACTGAGGGAAATGTACCGTTTTAAGAAAAAAATAAGGTAATTTTGAATTTGATGGGAAGAACATGTCTCAAAAAAGTTGGGACGGGGCAACAAAAGGCTGGAAAAGTAAGTGTTACTTAAAAAAAAAACATTTTGCTAATGTATGTCTTGCTGGATATTGTCATAGCCTCAGTTTCCTTCCAGATTTACGAATACACTCTACCAACGCACGTTTTTAGAGATGAATTTGAATCACGTTATTTCATGCTACACATGAAGTTTGCCAAGGTACGTTGGTGGTAAATTATTGCTGTTTCCATTGCCACGAATGGTTAGTTAGAAATTGCTCATTTAATTCGAATCTTATTGACGGTTTTAATTACTTTTTTTTTTTTTTTTTGAGGCAAGCAAATTACGATAGCTTAATAATTTCCGTGCTTAGAAATCATTTAGAATGTAATTTGTGCATTCATGGACCTGTCAGATATTTCAGACTTCACTATGACAGGAAGAGGAGACGGTCAATTTCTTATCTGTCAGAATGAGACATTTACGCCAGCATGAATGAATGGCACTCTCTCTCTCTATCAAACACACACACACACACACACACACACACACACACACACACGTTTCTGTAAGTCAGGTTTCTGTAAGTGGGTCATGGCATGCTTCCAAACCAGAGCTTTGTATGAAAGTAGATTTTACAACTCTGGATAATTGGACCCACAAAAGAATCCTGTGTATGTTAAACATTTCTAATTCTTCGTGAATGAATAACACCATAGTGTTTGTGCGAAAAATGAATATCCCACGCTTTTAAGCGCCTGAGAATGTACGTCTGAAATGTACAGTGGTGTGAAAAAGTGTTTGCCCCCTTCCTCATTTCCTGTTCCTTTGCATGTTTGTCACACTTAAGTGTTTCGGAACATCAAACCAATTTAAACAATAGTCAAGGACAACACAAGTAAACACAAAATGCCATTTGTAAATGAAGGTGTTTATTATTAAAGGTGAAAAAAAATCCAAACCATCATGGCCCTGTGTGAAAAAGTGATTGCCCCCCTTGTTAAAACATACTATAACTGTGGTTGTCCACACCTGAGTTCAATTTCTCTAGCCACACCCAGGCCTGATTATTGCCACACCTGTTCACAATCAAGGCATCACTTAAATAGGAGCTGCTTGACACAGTAAGGTCCACCAGAAGATCCTTAAAAGCTACACATCATGCCGAGACCCAAAGAAATTCAGGAACACTTGAGAAAGAAAGTAATTGAGATCTATCAGTCTGAAAAGGGTTATAAAGCCATTTCCAAAGCTTTGGGAATCCAGCGAACCACAGTGAGAGCCATTATCCACAAATGGCGAAGACATGGAACAGTGGTGAACCTTCCCAGGAGTGGCCGGCCGCCCAAAATTACCCCAAGAGCGCAGCGACGACTCATCCAAGAGGTCACAAAAGACCCCACAACAACGTCCAAAGAACTGCAGGCCTCACTTGCCTCAGTTAAGGTCAGCGTTCATGCCTCCACCATCAGGAAAAGACTGGGCAAAAAATGGAGTTCCAAGGAGAAAACCACTGCTGAGCAAAAAGAACATCAAAGCTCGTCTCAATTTCTCCACAACACATCTTGATGATCCCCAAGACTTTTGGGACAACATTCTGTGAACCGATGAGACAAAAGTGGAACTCTTTGGAAGGTGTGTGTCCAAGTATATCTGGCGTAGAAGGAACACTGCATTTCAGAAAAAGAACATTATACCAACAGTAAAATATGGTGGTGGTAGTGTGATGGTCTGGGGCTGTTTTGCTGCTTCAGGACCTGGAAGACTTGCCGTGATAAAAGGAACTATGAATTCTGCTGTCTACCAAGAGATCCTGAAGGAGAATGTCCGACCATCTGTTCGTGTACTCAAGCTGAAACGAACTTGGGTTCTGCAGCAGGACAATGATCCTAAACACACCAGCAAGTCCACCACCGAATGGCTGAAGAAAAACAAAATGAAGACTTTGGAGTGGCCTAGCCAAAGTCCTGACCTGAATCCTATTGAGATGTTGTGGTATGACCTTAAAAAGGCCGTTCATGCTCGAAAACCCTCTAATGTAACTGAATTAGGACAATTCTGCAAAGATGAGTGGGCCAAAATTCCTCCGGGACGCTGTAAAAGCCTCATTGCATGTTATCGCAAACGCTTGGTCGCAGTTGTTGCTGCTAAGGGTGGCCCAACCAGTTATTAGGTTTAGGGGGCAATCACTTTTTCACACAGGGCCATGATGGTTTGGATTTTTTTTCACCTTTAATAATAAACACCTTCATTTACAAATTGCATTTTGTGTTTACTTGTGTTGTCCTTGACTATTGTTTAAATTGGTTTGATGTTCCGAAACACTTAAGTGTGACAAACATGCAAAGGAACAGGAAATGAGGAAGGGGGCAAACACTTTTTCACACCACTGTAAATAATTATTTTGCGTGTATACTTCCAACTCTTAATTTAGCATTGCCCTCTCTCTCTCTCTCTCTCTCTCTCTCTCTCTGTCTGTCTCTGTCTCTCGCTCTCTGTTTCTATAAGAGGGATGATGACTCCACTTAAACATAATTACCAAATTACCGCACAGCTACTCTGCTGAACACACAGGCAGACACTCTTGCTCCGTAAAAAGAAAAAAAAAAAAGAAAAAAGATCCATGATATGCAAACTGAATATAAACCATGGATAGTATGCTCAAAAATTCATTTTTTTAAGCATTTTGGCTCACGAGTGTCCTTGTGTTAGAGGGTTTAGTGAAAATATATTTATTTTTATAGTCTTTTGAATAAATCTCAGTCATGTTGTTATATTAGTCAGAAATGTGTATGTGCTGTTCTTTATAATATGGAGTGGGTAACATGCTGGTCAACATAATTTACACAATTTACACAACTCCGCCCAGCAAAGGCCATAAGGGGAAAAAGTGATTCCAAGATGGCGTTCATCATAAATTTACAGCAAGGATCATTAGTTAGATTTGACATGGGGTCATACACATAAAATACTTAGAAAATATATCCTGCTCTTTTACTCAATTGTATAGATCCATCTTCTATACCGGGTCTATACAGGGTCATGGGAAACCTGGATCCTATCCCAGGAAGCATCGGGCACAAGGTGAAGTACACCCTGGACAGGGTTCATACTCTACGGACACTTTAGACACGCCAATCAGCCTACTATGCAAGTCTTTGGACTGGGGGAGGAAACCGGAGTACCCAGAGGAAACACTCCGCACACACAGGGCCATGGTGGGAATCGAAACCCAGACCCTGGAGGTGTGAGGCGAACGTGCTAACGCACTATGCCACTGTGCGCCTCAATTGTATCATGGTTGGTTAATGTAATAGATTTTGGTTAAGGTACACTGCAATGAAACCAAGTTATATCCTGTAAAGTAGAGCTTCTAGACAGAAGCCCTTTCTCTCTCTCTCTCTCTCTCTCTCGCTCGCTCTCTCACAGACACACAAAGAAAAACATCCAAGCCCAGCACTTTTCGGGCATAATTCTGAAAGTTTTCAGATATTTGGCACAAACACAAGACATCTTATCATGTAAAGTACACTTGGTGTTATCCAGGGTGAAGCGTGGTGGTGGCAGCATCGTTCTATTGAACTGCTTCTCTTCAGCTGGGACTGGGGCTGTAGTCAAGATAAAGGGAACGCTCGACAGCGAAATGGATAGATATGGACAGATATCTATTTTGTTTTCATTCCGTAAACCTGCAGTTTTAATAGCGGTGTGTAGACTTTTTTCATATTTACTTTTTATTTAAATCCAGCCTCAGTATAAAATAAGCAACAACGACAACAACAAAATATTTCTACTACTCTTTGTGGAAATTTGTGTAAAAATCTCAACATATGCCAATCCAAATACTCCACAGTAGTCATTTACGGCATTATCTTTTAATCTTCAGCCCTCTGGAACATTAAAGGACATGTGAGAATAGCAAGAGTGAGAAATAGAAGAGCGCTCTGGGTTCCTCTGTGATTAGGTGGGCGGTATGAATAACCCGGGGCTCAGCGTCTCACGCGGAGTTATGGTGCACGTCCTATCGACGTGTCATGAGAGCTCTATTGTGTTTCTTCACGATCGGCGATGCCCATGGCTTTTAGGAGCGAGCGTGTCTGGGCTTCTTACAGAAACTCACCCTGGCTTCCTGTTCCCTCTGATTTCATTGATTTGTTACTGAATCATGGTTGGTACCTTCTTCTCTTACTCACGTTTTTTGTTTCTCTCTCACCTGTTGCCTTGTCTGCCACTTTCCCCGTTTCTCTCGCTCTTTCTGTCTCATTCGCTCCTTTTTCGCTCAATCCTTACAACCCTCGTTCATTTTCGTCCTTTCTTTTCCCTGTTGAGTTCTTGATTCCGATTGGTCCGAAGGCGTCGATTCATTTTCTAGAACGGCAGCTCAAATCAAATCAACACAAGCTAAGCTGAATAATAAACAGATTTGAAAAAAGGTTATAAACTTTAACAGACAGCTGTGTAATCAGTGATTCAGAGAAAAAAATTCTATAAAGAGAGCATATAAAGAGGTGGTATAATTTATTAAAAATAAATAAATAAAAGACCAAAAAAAAAGAGAGCTACAATTTATAGATGATATAACGCAAGCAATAACGTGAGCTATATTGTTTGATGCTTTAAATGTAACCCTACACGTCGTATACGAGCAGGAAGATACCCCAGGACGTGCCGGTGTTGACAGTAACTTGGCTTTGAGGTGGACCGCTCCATCATTGATTATTTTCTCGATAACCGCCTGCACTGTTATGTTGTATTCTGTGTCATCGCTCGTCTTTATTTGCTTGTCTTTCTTTCTCTCGACATAATTTCCTCGTTAAAGAGTTAACACCTGTTATCAGATTGTAGCAGCATGAGGTGTGAGACGTGTGTGTACAGAGTGGGTGTGAAAAGTAACCTGAGGACCTATGCACACATCCATAATTACTAGGCGAGAGATATAGACAGTGAAGATGAGCAGGTTGGGATAGGAGGCAACACAGATGTTTGAGTGTGTGTGTGTGTGTGTGTGTGTAGGTGCTCTGCTGGAGAGAGGTTACCTTGAGGTCAGAACCAGACAAGGCTGCAGAAGGGCTCCTTTGACTACAACCTTCACTGTCTGAGGCTGTATATGTGCTTTTCACTCTGTGTTTATTCATTTGAAGTGTACCTAGACACACCGATAGCCATTTTCTTCTTTTATTGACTCAACTGTTTACAAAGCAACGTAACCGAGATACAAACAATGATTTATAGATACCATTCTTTGTCACGTTAGAAACTTGGCAACACTTTATACCACATTCATGAGCATGACATGAATAGTTTATAAAGCGTTTATAAAGCGTACCCTGCGTACCTTATGTGCACTTGCACTATCTACAGCGCTTCTTAGTCCCATTTCAGTACCGCTTCTTATGTATAAAGCCCAGCGACATGGCTGATTTGAATGACTTCAAATGAAACGTGTTAATAACGTTTACATTTATAACACTTTTCTGAAGCACTACGTATACCTCTTATATGTAAAAACGTACTAATAACTTGCAAGATATGGATTAAAACAAAAAAAGGGACAGTAAAACAGTATGTGAATTAGTTAAATCATAATGATAATTGTTTTCTCTTTCATAAATGCTCCAGCATTGCTTTAGAGAATATGTTATAGTTATACGGTTATGAAAATGCAATAAAGGCACTATGTACACTAGGTTCACTTTACATAAAGTGTTACCAGAAGTTCTTAGCCCATTTCTCACGTAAACAATACAAAGAGATAGGGATAAGTTAGCAGAAGAGTTCATATTTATAAGTATTTATATAAAATTCAGTTTAAGAAAAGTCTGTTCATTATAATTCTTCATGAGACATGAGCTTGGCATTGCCCTAATGGTATTATATACAGTGAGTGCATCTGTCTTCATGATGATTTCTGTTATTAGTTATATTTGCATATTCATTTGGTAGTTTGTGTTGCTTTAACAGTGCTTTTATATGCCTGTAAAATTATGTCCAGTCACGAGTTACTTTAAAAAAAAATCACTTAATAATAAATAAGTGTATAGTAAATGAAATGAGTGTGATTTAGTGTAACACTGTAATAATATCATTATCATAAAAAATGGTATATATATATATATATATATATATATATATATATATATATATTTGTAATATTTTAAAATATTTCATATTTTTTTTATCTTATTATATATTTATTTTTTGTACTAGACTATGGTAGGAGACATAACAGAGACAGACATGGATAAATAAATAATGTCATATTAGATACAGTGCACATTACCAAAGATTTCACAAAAGAATTGGACACACATGTGAGTGTGATGTGGAAGGATTTCATTTGATTTCATACACATCAAGACGTAATAAATGGTACAAACGCTATCCGAACCCATAATCCTATTCTCTCGAAGAAAAATAATACCAAACTGTACCTTGCCTTGTTGTTGAAACTGTTTTATGCCTTTAAAAAAAAAAAAAAAAAAACTAATCTGGAGCCATGGATATAGTGTACCTTTACAAATGATTTAAGGTACAATAACCTTTTCATAGGAAGTGCATCCAGTTAAATATAAAAAAAAAATAAAATAAAAAAGAATCCAGATGAAATGTTATTTACAGCTAAGTTTTCTGGGAGTTTTCTGAACGTTTGCTGCCCAGACTGCGTTCTTTGGATGGGGCGGGGGGGGGGAAAAAAACACCCCAAAAAACAATGAAAAGAAATTCTTTTAGAGTCTCTTCAAATTTATAGTGCGCAGAGGTCGTAAACACTGCTGCCACAGCATGAAGAAGAGATTTTAGACAGTCTCCATCGAAGCCAGATTTGGAGCTCAATCAAAGGATAATGTCAATAACAAACCCGGCATGGAAATCGAAAACCCAGAGCAGGCATTATGTTTTGTAGCTTAAGGCGAATGGATATTGAAGTAAGAGTGAATATTTATCCAGACACTGAAATATTTATCCGTGTCTAAACACTCCTGCTTTCACCGAGCTGACTGAGCCTATGTTATGCGCACTGTAGCAGAAAGAGTGACATGGACATGACTTGATACAGGTTCTTGGGAACACAGGATGCCAGACGGCCTTGCAAATTTTGTTGAGTGCTTAACAATCAGCTGCCAGTCAACCTGCCACCGGAAAAAAATCTCAGCCAGCATTTCATAGCACCGATTCAAAAGCTGGAAAGTCATACAGACTAATGCCTTTTGAATAAGGACAATGTGCGATAATATGTAGTGCACTCAGCATTGAAATATGACCTGTTTTATTTATGACGTGCATACCAGACAAGCAACCATGGAAAGAAGATCGTCGGGTCATAGGGTTTTAATCTAATAAATCTGCATCGCTTCCTAATAGAGCAAGCAAAAAATAGTTTGTGTCTCTCACACAGGAACCATACCGACATTAACGATAAACCCAGCTAGTATTCTGAATTCTTTATAGTAAAAATATTTGACTATGAGTAAAATCGCTAGCTGAGATTCTACCGAAAATACGTAAGCAGCGTTCGTGCGTAGAGTCTATTGAGTTCTCTTTAACCATATTTTGAAAAGAAACTAGTCGATCATTAATTTAAATATAAAAATAGCAATAGCAAGATGTAATAGAGGTATTTTTATGTTGGAATTGGTTTGTGAAAGGTACAAATATTAATTTAACGGCTCAGTGTTGAGTTTACAATTGTTTGTAAATTGTTTCTTTTTTAATTTTAATGACTTTCTGGACTCGACTCGGACTCCGCCTTTAAGATCCATTCGGACTCGGACTCGAATGGTTAAGGACTTGGTCTCGATCAAACTCGACAAAGGTGGCCTCAGACCCAACACTAGTAATTGCACAGTGCTATCGTATTTTGTGCAGGCAATTAGCTTGTGATATTGCAAATAAAAAAGCCAGACAATAAGTTGCTAACAATAGACAATAACTTGCTAATAACAGACACTGCGTCCATTGATTCCACTGTGTTTGATTACTGACACGCCCCCGACTCAGAGCTGAAAGAAAATCCCGAGTTTCCCACTCGTAATTACGACTTTCATGCTCGTTCCACTCGTCAAATATAATCTTCCCGACATGACTTGAACGCGCCATTTGTCAAAGTGACAAAAATGAAACAAGTATTATATAATAATTCACCTTCGTACTCAAAATCTCTGAGACACTGTAATGGCATCTTTCTCCACAAATAAAAACGAAACGTCGTTAAATTGTCCGTTTAAGTAGAACGCAAGGGTGATTATACAAGAGAACGAACCGGGACACACGGTTCACGGAACGCTGCTTAACACATTTGCTTTTTAAAGCTTAAAGAAAACACTTGTGAAATATTGTACAGTGGGTAACATTGCTGCCTCATAGCTCCAGCTCAGGTTACTGTCTGAGTGCAGTTTTGCATGATCTCCCCATGGGTTCTCAGGTTTCCTCCCACCTCCCAAATGCACTGGTTCCTCTATATTGGTCGGGTGTGAATGTTAGCACCAGATGTGAATAAAATCAACAAAATGCACATAAAAAAACTTTAGAAGAAAAATACGAAAACAAGTGAATAAACTTCGATGGAAGCACATTAAACGAATAAATTCCTCGACGTACGTCAAAAAAGTCATGTGACTTTCCCCTCAACCAATCGTGTGATTGGAAATGTCAAAACGGATGAGAGCGAGATGCGCCTGTTTCCCTGGAAGATTTTGTTTTATGCGATATTTTAATTTTTTGCATAAGGTAAATTCACAACTTGGATGGAAACATAGCTAATGTGTGTCCGAGGTGTATTCCAGCCTCACAGGCAGTGTTCCCAGGATAGGCTGTGGACTCATCGATACCAGATGCAATTACTAATGATGAATGAAATGAATCAATGAATATTGACTATAATTAGCAATAATCAAAGGACTAAAGCAAAACTATTATGTTTTCGTGAACATACACAAAAAGACTCAAACTAAATCCAAATCTACTGCCAAAATTTATACTGATAGACATGTGAATGGTTCATTTTCTGCTTACCAAATGTCACTTTTTGATAAACGGCTCTTTGCTAACTGAATTCATCGCATGTATTTATTTGTTATAACACGAACTGAAAAATGAGAGACGAGTCTTTTCAAACTCTTTCTACAGAGCTCCCAGATTTCAAATTCAATTCATATTTGAACAAATGTCATCCTGTAGGTCAGATTCAGTCCCATCGCATGTCAGCTAGTGAGCTGAAAGGACGAGCGCGCGGTGATTCGATCACCAGCACACGGGCCGTACTTCATGTCACAGCGCTGATACGGTTACGCGAATGGACTGAGAATCTGAGAATGTGAGCACACACATGCGCACGCTCGCGGGACATTGACAAGTTTAAGCGGATATGCATTGGTTTTTCATTAGTTAGTCTGCACGGGTGACATTTGTGACCTTCCGGCAGAGACGCCGTGACCTTTTTTCCTATCCTGCACAAATCGCAGGGTTCGCTACGAATACCTGGCAGATGGGTCATCTCTGAAGCTCATTTACTGGATCCGTCATCAGGGATATATATATATATATCAGAGTTTAAACTTCAGCACCACCAAGCCACCACCATTGGACCCTTAAGCAAAGCCCTTAACCCTCAACTTATCATACGTATAAATGTAATAAATGGTGTCAAAAGTCACTCTGGATAAGGGCGTCTGCCAAATGCCGTAAATTTTTACGGCATTCATTTTTAAGCGCATTCTTTGGACAAAATTGAAAAAAATAATAATAATAATTCAAGCAAGCACTGCAGAATGATCTATTAAGTCCAAATTGCATTAGTTTTGTGTGCTACAGCAATGCTCAGAACAGTACACATGCACAGATCATGCTCATGCCTACAGACTGGGTTAAAAATAAACTGGGCCCGTGCTTATCCTCAGCCAAGCTTTATAGCAAAGAGAATAAGAGAGAGAGAGAGAGAGAGAGAGAGAGAGAGAGGTGGTGAGGTGCGAAAGAAATATCTCGTCCAGCTGGAATCTTACTTAGATGAGCACATGTATCTCATGATCACTATTTTTAACTCATAACGTACTGATCGTGCTAAGCCACTGTGCCCCATGTAACATGATCACTTTTATATTGGATTGGACTGGATATATTGTATTGCTTTTATACTGTAGGTGCCTTTATGAAAGATTTTAATCAGTGGCCCTATTTTAAGGGCCCCAAATTCTCACAATACACCCCCCATGCTCCCACCCACACCCCCACACCCTTCCCAAATTTCTTCTTTTTTTATTTTAAATACTCCTAGTGTCCAGTGCAATGGCTGCCTTGATTAACATGGCAGCATGATGAACTCAACGGGCCTCAGATGAGCTTCAGTGCGAATGACGGATAATCAAAACGTACTACTGATAATTAAACAGTCTGAATTGTACAGAAATATTACCGTGTCAAACCCAAATCTACACCTCACACACACACACACACACACACACACACACTCACCCTCACGGATGCACTAAAAACAAAATTGTTTAATATACGCCCCGGTGTTCCATTTAGTTTTCACAGGACTCAACAAGACAACTACAGAATTATACAATCACACCAACACTCCCATACAAAACAGACCAACATTTCCCAGCTGTCTATTTTTAAATGGACGAGTTTATGAATCATTTACACATTAGATATTTAGAACTGTTTTGACTGCCCACACACACACACACACACACACACACACACACACACACACACAAACAAACCCACATACAATTCTTCTATCACTGTGTTGTGTTTTTCTTTAGAAAGATGTAAGCCTCTACGGCACCGCTCAACATTTTGCAATCAATAATACAAAAATAATGGAGTTGAAAATAGTCCGATGCCGAGCTACAGATTTCGGAGGAACGTCTAACACTTACACTTATTCTTACTGACCATGCACAAAGGAATAGTAAACTTAATATTAAGATAGCAATTAATATATGTATATATATATATATATATATATATATATATATATATATATATATATATATATATATATATATATATATATATATATATATATATATATATATATATATATATATATATATATGTATATATATATATATATATATATATATATATATATATATATATATATATATATATATATATATATATGTACTCCGGTTTCCTCCCCCCGTCCAAAGACATGCATGGTAGGTTGATTGGCAGCTTGGTAAATTGTCCGTAGTGTATGAATGGGTGTGTGAGTGTGTATGTGATTGTGCCCTGCGATGGACTGGCACCCCGTCCAGGGTGTACCCCGCCTTGTGCCCGATGCTTCCTGGGATAGGCTCCAGGTTCCCCGCGACCCTGAAGCAGGAATAAGCGGTTGAAGATGGATGGATGGATATATATATATATATATATATATATATATATATATATATGTGTGTGTGTGTGTGTGTGTTAGCATATATATTTATATTATGGACAATTAAAGACAATAATTAAAATATAACAACAAAAACTATTCAAATAATACAGTATATTTATATGCTAACATATGTTCCGTGATCAGTATATATGTGTGTGTAGTTTTTCATGTTTATGCTTATGCCGTATACCACACCATTTAGTCCACAAAGTGCTTTAACGCACTCTTTTTTAACAGTATAGCTTATATTCATGAGCTCACTCAGGTGTGAAGGAGCATGGGAATGTAATAAAAATGTGCAGAAAAGTGTGACACTGGAGACCGAGAGAGAGAAAGAGACTCTCTAACGTTATGCAAACTAACCTCCAAGTTATAAATGTCCAAGTATTTCAAACCTTTAATGTGGGAAGAGAAAAAAAAAGAAAAAAAGTTTGCACAACCTGTGAGTATAATAAAAATCGAATCTAATTATCAATAAATGTTAAAAATGGGATCAGAAAATATGTGGCGCCAATTTAATCGAAACTTTAAACCTCTTGCCCTGAGATGTGGCCTCTTCACACGTGCTTTTCTTTCTTTCTTTCTTTCTTTCTTTCTTTCTTTCTTTCTTTCTTTCTTTATTTATTTATTCCCAATTTATTGTCATGTGTATTTTTTTACTGTGATCTGTATTGGTGTATTAGTCACGTGACAGTTCATGCCCGAGTCCGGGGCACCTTCACGTGCACCTCATGTATTCCTCACAAAGTGGCGCGTGAATTACATACGATCACGTGTGATATGCATGTGATTTTTACATAAGGATACGATCTCTGAGTGTAATCAGAGCGCATCACGTGTCATCCGATCATAAATGTATCCAAATGAATTATTATTTTCACATAAGTGTCCCTCCGCTTTGACAAAAAGTAAGAATGGTACAGATTTGCAGCTTAATTTACAACACTCTCAACACTCCTACATAAACGTTTATGCACATGTTTTTTTTTTTTTTATATAAGTCACTTGAGTAACATTCTCCATTTGTGTAGTTGTAGTAATCACACATACACTACAGATTCATTCCCGTCCGCTGATTGGTTTAGCTCAAGTGCGCTTGTGTGTTCGAGTAGAGCACCAGGGTTTAAATTCAGTGTCTGCTTTTGAGAAGTGCATCGCTATGTGACCGTGTGCGCCTCTCATTCCGTGTCATTCTGTGCATCAAGCCTGCCTTAAATCCTCAAATCTAAACAGCAACGGCTGTGTATCACAAAAACATGGCACCTTTTTCCACCGCTATATATCCACTGATCCACTTATATTCTCTCTGTGTCTCTCATGTGCGTTTGGTCCTCGCTCTCTGAGAGGCGTCAGTCAGCGCAGTCACCTCGGTCTGCTCAAAATCCATTAGGGATGACCTGGTTTTAAAGGCCGGGACACAGAGACAAAGAGGCAGAGGTAAAAATAACCATAAGTTGCAGAGTTCCTGATCAATTAATGAAAGCGAAGGGGCACGGCTCTTTCCTTCAGCTGTTCTTCTGCATTTGCTCTTGCTATCCATCTGTATAGATACGGCAGACACCCAGCATATGTTTTTATATTCACCATGATATTAAAACCACTGACAGGTGAAGTGACTAACGTTGATAATCTCATTACAGTGGCACCTGTTAAGGGGTGGGATATACAGTATTTATTAGGCAGCAAGTGAACAGTCAGTTTTTGAAGTTGATGTGTTGGAAGCAGGAAAAAATGGGCAAGCGTAAAAATCTGAGCAACTTTGATAAGGTCCAAATTGTGATGGCTAGACAACTGGGTCGGAGCATCTCCAAAACAGCAGGTCTTTTGGGGTGTTCCTGGTTTGTAGAGGTTGGTACGTACCAAAAATGGTCCAAGGTGTGAACGAGTGACAACGTCAAGGGGTAGAACGTTTTTGGTTAATCATGTGGCTAAGTCATTTCAAGGGGTGACTTATGACTACAACTAATGTTGTCAGAAAAATTTAAGTCCATAACAAATGTACTAAAAAATTTTTCACTGAGATAGGGTCAGGGACGCGCACGCTCAAGTTCAACACTGCAGTCCGGTGGCTTATCCATAATTACACATACGTGGACAGCTCTACATCATGTAGCATGAGAAGGTCAACACAGATGACGAATTGGCACGATCATGGGTCGTTTTTACGACACTGAAATGTAAATAGGGTGGAGAGTCATCGGTTGGACGGGAGAATATGAGCTTGGAGATACGTATCGAGTAGTTTAAAGGTGTGAATAAAAAATGAAAGGAATAAAAAGTAGGTTTTTGGTCTCGAAAAGTATTCCATTTCAATAATTCTCAAGTAATGAATGAATTCCTCAACTTAATACTTAAGCACTGAAATGACGTACAAGTACTTTAATATTTTGTGTATTATATGAGTGTATGAGAGAAAGAGAGAGAGAGGGGGGGGGGGTTGATTGAGTTTGAGATGAGACAGGAGCTGCAGCGGATTGTAAAATGTTACGAGTCACACTCTGACACTCGAACATATATAAGGTCCATAAAAGTGCTTAAGCATGCACGTTAATAGATTTGTACAAACTGCTTTTAAGGGTCCATAAATTAGATTCTGCTCCTGGAAATTTATTACAGGACATATAAAGTAGGGAAATGGCCTTCTGATCTCACTTACCTAAGGCTACAGACATGAAAAATAATAGTTATGAGATAATCCTTTGGAAATTTCTATTACACTTCTGTCCTGAAGCTGGGAACCTCATTTAGCCTGACCAGCGGGACGTATAAAACGATCCACGTGTCGTAAAACTTGATACTGATCATCTAAAAAGATGTTCTTGACATTTCTGATGCTTCACGTCAACACGTTCGGTGTTCAGAGAGAGAACCAGGCGACAAAACTGCAAACTGCGCTAAAGCTAATCAGGTAATTGTTCTGGAATTAGCCTATAAACAGCTAAATCAACATCGACCAGATGTTTCCTGTATACACGTTCGCTCATCAAGTTACGTGGGATTAATAAGTCGTCGTCCCGTAACCCCCCTCCGTCACCATGATTATCTCCATTATAGCTGATCACTGCTATCTGTATTGCTGTATCCTACATGCTAATTCTGCTTTGATTAACATTATCGATGCTAAATTAATTGCACGTCACTTCTTCATCTGCTCATGGAGATGTCTTACAGAGTCATTATCAACTACAAAACACACACACACACACACACACACACACACACACACACACACACACACACATGCAGTACTGGATATTGATAAATATAAATATTTGCATGTTAATGGTGTGTTTTCATGCAGAGGGCTAATTAGCGGTAGCGTAGTGTTATTATGCGGTGGGTAATAGCCCATGTCGAGAGCTCGCCTGGAAACCGAGATGAGAAAGAGAATGCTATTCAGTGTCACACAGTGTGAAATTGCTTTAACCTTTCAGCATAAGGTCTTTTTTTTTATATATAACCCACAAACTCTGTTAGCGATGTCTGGGCAAAGGTTTTCCCTCGCTAGCTGTTTGTTAGAGCAGTCAAATGGACTCTTGACCTGGGTGGCTTTACCTTGATGGGGGGAAAAAAATAATAAATGAAATAATACTCACAATCAGTGGGATCTTTTGTAACTGACGTAATCGTGACTAAGAGTTGATTTTAGTCAATTTCTGCTTTTCCTGCCCCAGCTTGGTCCTTTCATTTCTGTCCCATAACAAATGCATAATATGTGCTCTGTGTGAGCCCGCGCTGCCTTTATTTATTTCTTCAGCGGTGATAAAATATCCATGGTGTTCACCAAACGCCTCGTGGCCTCAGGTTGAGCTGAAATTAGATATCTATAATTCAGTTCACACTTCAGTTGACAGCAACAGGCGCAGTCAGTGTTCAAGGGTAATAAGTTAGGGGAAAGGAGATGTCTGAGAGAGCAAATGAACATTACAGGACATTATTATTTCTGTGAATTTTAGAAATAAAAAAAAAAATGCCTGCAGAGTCTACATTTCATGTAATGGACGGTATTGACGTAACAATACGTACACACATGCACGCTATAGGACTATTTATCTTGAAAATGGACAGTAATTCTCTGCGGAATAAACTCTCAGCGATCGACGTCGCAGATTATTTGGAGGTTGTTTTGTTTTGGTAAACATGCGTACAAGCTTGGAGAGCAGTACACAACCAGAGGAAGCTACCAGTTTGGAAGATTGTCTGTTAGACTTGTCTCTATGAGTGCAGCTCTTTCAAGTTATTACATTTTGGCCTCCAATATAGCTTGGAGAACTCTTGACACACTCTCAGGCCAATATTGTCAGTTATTGCACAAGGGAATGAGTGTCTACTCCATGGATGTCTGATAGAAAAGGGCAAAAAAGTGAGAGAGAGAAATAAACTGTAAAACGATTACTGGGGATGTTAAGACACAGAGTGAGTACAAAGGAAGACAAATTGATTGAGGAAACGTTTTGTCTCAGTGGAGATATTGGTTGTGAATTCTGTACGTCACACCTGGGAGAGGTGACAATGTTAAGATAATGATGTACGGTTAATAAATTAGATTAGGCATGGAAAATTACTGATCGTTTACTGTAGTTTAGTTTCATTTAGTTTCATGTACCCTCTAATGTACACCGCTCACACTCTGAAATCACATGCTGCACTATTGGTTACATGGGATCATAGTAGGTTTTTCGTGCGAGCAATATGAACACGGTTCAGTACAACGTGAAATTGCACACGTGAACTCGTAAATACAGGACATCACGTGAACGATGGGTAATCACGTGTTATCACATAAATAGTAAATGAATCTGGAAAATTTAACGGGAAAGTAATATATGAAATGTGTGAATGAATTTTGATGTGAAAATTTATGAAAATAAATTAAATGTGAAAAAATACATGAAAATATATTAAATGTGGGGGGAAATGTGAAAATAAATCAGTTGTAGAAAAAAACTAAAAATAAATCAATTGTGGAAAAAACTTGAAAATAAATAAATTGTGGAAAAAAACTAAAAATAAATTAATTGTGGAAAAAACTTGAAAATAAATTAATTATGGGGGAAAAAAAGATGAAAATAAATAAAATGTGGAAAAAAAACCCTAAAAATAAATAAATTGTGGAAAAAACCTAAAAAATAAGATGAAAATAAATAAAATGTGGAGAAAAAAAACTAAAAAATGTATTAATTGTGGAAAAAACTTGAAAATAAATTTAATGTGGGGGGAAATGTGAAAATAAATAAAATGTGGAAATAACCTAAAAATAAATGATTTGTGGGGAAAAACATGAAAATAAATAAATTGTGGGAGAAAGACTTGAAAATAAATGAATTGTGGAGAAAAAACATGAAAAACAAATGGTTGTGGAAAAAATAAATGAATTGTGGAAACGTGTGAATCTATGTGTGAGAAAATAAAACAAATGGAAATGAATCGTGTGAAAAAAAATGACATGGAAAAAAAATCAAATGAATTTTAAAAATCCTGTGAAAATATATGAATCGTGAAGTCGTGATAAATGCCATTACATTAATAACACATGAACATATGAAAAGTCCATTACAAAATGTTTGTACGGAAGCCCAAGAGGGCCATGCGTGATGATTTTTTTCTTCCTTGTTTTCTTGCGATCTCAATTGAAGTTTTTCATGGTCTTGACATAACAAAAAGATGTTTACTCACTACATAATTTATCACAAGAACATCTTGCGCCTTGTGAATGGCCTGGTGTTGCGTGCATGTTGGAGTCCTCTCCACCGCCATCATAACTGTGATTATTACCCGCTGTAGAGACGCACTTTATCTCCGCATTAAAGAGAGAGAGGTGTCCCCTTCTCGAGTGTCCGACACTAATGTGGAAGCTGTCAATCACTGACAACCACAGAGCTATTTCAGCTTGAGTGAGACCTTGATCAAAGTAAAAATGAATTTGTTCATCCATGATGCTGTGGGATTGAGGTAAGCTTTATCTGCCTCCAGAACAATAAAAACAGCATGTTGTTATGTCAAGTACACTGTTGTGATCAACTTTCATGTCGATATCACCAGAAAATGAAGTCGCGATCACGAGAACATATGAACGAAAAAACAAATAATGATGCGTGGCTCTCTTGGGGCTTCTGTGAAAGTAAATGACTCGTATAAAACATTCATGTGGAAGTAAGTGAATCATGAAAACATGATTCATGAATCATGTGGGGGGAAATCACATCTGGAAGTAAATGAATCATGTCTATGTTTATAATCACAAAAGCAAGAAGTGAGGTTCATTATAAATACAGTTACATCTTAAATAAGGCCTATTTTACAAAACACTTTATTTAAAACAATATTTTATGATTTACAAACTATAACGAGTCAGAGTGAATATGAATCATATACTAAGTGTAAATACAGAAACTGTAGTCCCACTAATGGCCGTGTAATCTCCCAATAATCCATCATAACCGAAGTGAGAAAGGTCACTAGAAGAGGTCAGGGATGAAGCGATACCCGAAGTAGACGTGTGTGCGTTTGAGGGAAGGAGAGAAAATTGAGTAGGGTAGGGCTTGCTGAATGATCAATAGTGAGGCAATCATGGAGGTTTTTTTTTTTTTTTTTGAGGTGTAGCATTTTCGACCTTCAGAGGATAGATGCACGCGTAGGGCCTGTGAGAGAAAAACTGGCAGTGATTTTATCTACGTGATGGTTCAACTGGTCAGACAGATTGATGCTTTTGACACCAAGTGAGGATACATATGGATCACTTCATAATCATTGAAATCCTGTCTTGCTCCTCTTGACCTTTTAAGCTCGGCGTCAAATACGGGCTCACGTGCCGAGCGCACGTGAGAAATCCGTTAAAACGCGTTAAATGCGTTTTACATACAGTTCGATATGATCATCTGCATGCTATTCTGGGAAAATATTCAGGGTTATTTTCATGCCGATGGATAGAATAAAGACATGCATTTCACCGTAAACATTGCTGGCTAGTTACTTTACAGCTTGCTAGTTTAACTAGATAATCCATAATATAACTTGTTGGAGCTGTTCAAATATAAATGAACCAACTTTCCAATTAGATAATGGATGTCAGGACTGATAATGAGATATATTATTGTTTCAAACTGCCCCTAGACCGTAATCGAGTACAACGGCTAACAGGAAACATAGCTAGCTAATAGCTAACTCCTGCTGAAACAAAAACATTCTAGCTAGTTATTTGGAAAAGCTACTGAAATAATAAAATTAATAAATTGGATTCTTTTGACCCGACCTTTTATTCAAGATGACAGTCTTTCAAAACGTTCACGTTAGCGAAAACACTTTTTCTTTCTACCTCGTTTGTCACTCAATGTCGTCTGTCTTTGTCCTCTCTCGTGTAATCAGTGCCTGTGAAAGCTTCACGTACGTCAGTCTAGTCTGACATATCAATATCTCTTTCTTCCTCCGTTCCACATTTCCAACATCATTGTGGCGTTATCTCTATTATTCTGTTCCATTGCTTCATCACGAGCAATTAAACCTTAATCACATGCTGACGTGCTTAAATATCGCTCTGATCTGCTGCCATTAGTTGTAATCCTATAGCGCTAAACAGCCCTCAGTCATTGTGCCGTTCCCAAATGACAGATCCTGAGTCACAACAGCGACCTTAATCCTTGCTTTATCAGTCACGGATAATTTGAGAAGCCTTCCATAATTCCACCAAAGAACCTGACAACATGAAAGAATTTTCTTTGTTTTTGGAGAGGGGTTTTTTATTTTTATTTTTTTTGGTTTTTTTCATCCTCTATGTCTTCCCATGTCATGCTTTTGATTCCAGTCAAAGCAGAGAATGGAGGAGGATTGGGAGAGGGGAAAAAAAAAAGTGAGTCTGAAACCTAAGCCTTGGCGTAACGATTTTTTAACAAGAATGTTCTAAAAATACCAACAAGAAAAGGAGACAAAAGCACAAAAACCCCAGTGCACAGAAACCACAAAACATCTCACAGACAAAGCAAAGAATTGTTCCGCATCATATCAGTGAACATTGCCATCCACAGTGTTAGATAACACACATTAATACATTTTTTTTTTTTTACTTGATAGTTTACTTCCCAGAAATCAGTGTTGAATAAGGCATTACTGTATCCCAAAGGAAATTCGGAAAAAGGCAGGTCTTTATGATGTTCATACCTTCTTCTGGAGACCAGATAGAGAAGGAATAAGGAGTGAAGTCTCTTTCCTGTCAGGAGAGGAAAACTTATAATCTCATGTGTCTCCTCTTGAGTTGCAGTCACACACTGCGCACGGATTTTCCAAGACACTGATTTTCATGCTTATCTGCACCTGATCAAATGACAAAGCCTTAAAAAGAACAAGCTTCTCAGTTCTGAGCCAGCGAATTACTTTTATTATTAATATTCTGGTTAAGTTACATAGAGTGTCATTTTGTAGCTATATACTCGTTCTCATTTACATTGCTTACGGTATATTTCATGTATTCTTATGACATTTCAGGAGGATATGCCATGACAAAGCTTTATTAATAAGAGAGAGAGAGAGAGAAAGAGAGAGAGAGAGAGAGAGAGATTTTCCTCATTAGTGTAGTAAAATGCACTGACTCCAGCTCCCTGCACTGACTCCAGCTCATACCTTGTACCTTGCGTTATTTCAGGTCCAGAAAGCCATTAAGGTATAAGGTATAAGTTCACCAGCTCCAACCTCTTTGTGTGTTTAAGAGAAATAAAAAAAAAAGAGAGAGAGAAAGAAACAAGGTATTTCAAGGAGACAAAGGCAATTTCAGCTACGCCTTTTACCCAAGCTCTGCCACCCCTGAGGAGAGATATTGGTTATTGAGCTCAATGCTAGGAGAGTAATCATGACTCTCTTTAGAAAAGATTTAGCAGAAAATCTACTGGATTTTTTCATCACCACACCGTAATGCCGATGAATAGAATAAAGAACGGCATTTCAGAACGTCTCAGCGGTGGTCGGTAATTGGTTGAAATCCCACGTTTCAACATCGCAGTCTAAATACGCCGTAGCAAGCTTTTGACTAAAGGATTAAATAGAAGGTTTGTTCTGGCATTGTATATTTAATTAAAGTTTTTCTCAGCTTCACCAGTAATTCAGATTTTAATTTCATGCCAACGCAACGTCTACACCCGAAATGCTGTCAGACTTCCCATCATGCATCACAAGCAAGAAACATGGACTACTCGTCGTGACCTCTGACATCCTGATTGCTCATCTCTTGTCATTTAAAAGGAAAGCATTTGCCCAAAATGACACTTGAACAAAACCTAATAACAGAGTAGGAGGTCTATGTAAATGAGGTACCTTTTTTTTTCCCCAAAAATGTATTGCAGAAACAAACTGAAGGTGCTTTGGATGGATGTAATGTACTTGGAATTGAATGACATGAGGTTCATGTCACTGTAACTGTTGATATGGTTATTAAGTTTTCGGGTATCAGACTGCTGTTCGCTGAAATCGGTTGGAAATGTGTTGATTTATTCATTAAATCTATTTGAAATTTAGTTTGTTCTTGGAAACAATAACTGGTGGGGAACTGATCAGTTGATCAATCCAACCTCATCATGTTCGTTTGATCTGATTATGAATAAACACGAGAAAAGTAAGGAAGACGTGATTCTGACGCTTTTGGGTAATTTTAATTTGATATCTACAAAAGTACTTCTATTTTTTTAATTATTATTATTGAATTTTGCATTACTGGGGCGCTCTGTGGCTTAGTGGTTAGCATTTTCACGCCTCCAGGGTCCGGGATTCGATTCCCGCCGGGGCCATGTGTGCGCGGAGTTTGCGTGTTCTCCCCGTGCTGCAGGGGTTTCCTTCGGGTACTCCGGTTTCCTCCCCCAGTCCAAAGACATGCATGGTAGGCTGATTGGCGTTTCTAAAGTGTCCGTAGTGTATGAATGGGTGTGTGAGTGTGTATGTGATTGTGCCCTGCGATGGTCTGGCACCCTGTCCAGGGTGTACCCCGCCTTGTGCCCGATGCTCCCTGGGATAAGCTCCAGTTTCTCCCGCAACCCTGAAGAAGGAATAAACGGTAGAAGATGGATGGATGGATTTATGGAAATTGATTTATCAGCTTACAAATTTTGAGGTAATTAGTTTGAGCTAAATGATTTTTTCCACTTGTACAGTGTGGTACGTTTTACTTGACATAATAGTTACTCTACATTGTAAAATAGAGAATCATGATCAAGTCGAGGCTCCTGTGAATCACGAGACTGAATGTTAGCCTTTCACAAGCTGAGTATACACTTCTTGGAATTCTTTCTCAGATTATACTTACCTAGGCTTATTGAATAATTTAGCCTTAAACAGTGTGCTTTTCAATTGACGTGTGCATTCAGGTATGTATCATATTTCAAAGTCTCTCCTTTGAATTGATTCGTCTACACCAAAACCCTCTTCAATACTGGAATTGAAAGTTATAATACACCCGGTGCTATTTTCACAACCAGGAGATGGGGAAATGGTAGTTACATCAGAGTAAACTGCCAGGAAGGAGCTATGTTATTGTAAAAAAAATAGAAATGTATTGTATTAGTGTAGTATTGTATTTGGAATTTCCTGGGATTCTTAGTCTTGTTTTCTCAGAACTGTCACACCTGGAAAAAAAAAAAAAAAAAAAACCCTGATGGATTGAATCAAGCGCGTTAGAGGAGGCTATTGAGAACCTCAGATCTGATGGAGGATTTTAAATTCCACCCAGTGTGAGGATATCGCTTCGTGCTTAATGTAGTCTCTTAAACTGACACATCTGATGGAATGGTTCCATTTGAAAGAAGCATTATATATCACGTGGCAAAATTCATCTGCACAGCAATGAAGTACACACAGCGTGAGGTGATTTAAACACTCACTGGACTGTGCATTCCAGCAGTGTGACGTGTAATAGACACCCAACATGAGAACGTGAGTAATAGACTGTATTACTGTCAGTGATTGCCAGTGCCAGCGGTTGAAAATGCGACTGCTCCCTCATTAAGAGAACGCAAGCTGAACTCAGACTACCAGCTGCTCGAACACAGTTCAAGCCTGGACCATTTTTAAAGGTCTCTTTAGCAAAACTGTCACAAAAAAACAAAATATCCTCATGCTATTTTAGCTATTTAGAGTCTCTTCCGATGAGAATCGTTTAAGGATAGAGGTCTGCCTGCAAAATGCCTTTATAACATCAGAGCTGGATTATATACTTGGCGGATCTTATTTTGTGTCTTTAAATAAGACGTCACGTTTATCCCATTCGATCAGGTTGTAAATTCTGTTTGGACTATTTACTGTACACTTGGCAAATACAGGTCTTTTGTTGATGTGTTAAACTACATAAGAACATGCTACCTTTTGTTCGAACCCATCCATTTTTCAAGTGATCAACAATAATGGAACACGACTCTGACAGATGTTTTGAACAAAGGTAGCATGTTCTGCAACTCACTGCTTTCAGGCCTCCCAGCCAGCTCCATCAAACCCCTTCAAATGATTCAGAATGCTGCAGCGCGCCTTGTCTTCAACCAGCCCAAGACTACTCATGTCACACCCCTCTTCATCTCCCTCCACCAGCTTCCTGTAGCTGCCCGCATCAAGTTCAAGGCCTTGATGCTCACCTACAAGACCTTGTCAGGAACAGCAGACTTGTCAGAACCCTCCTACCTCAACTCTCTCCTGAAGGCATACATTCCCTCTCGCAATCTGCGATCGACTAGCGACCGACGTTTAGTAGTTCTGGAAAGGCGTAAACTCCCTTTCCAGAACCTTCACACATACTGTTCCCCAGTGGTGGAATGCTCTTCCGATCTCAATCCGGACTGCAGAGTCTCTCACTATCTTCAAAAAACAGCTAAAGACCCAACTCTTCCGTGAACACCTAACCATCTCCTAAAAAAAAAAAAAAAAAAAAAAAAAGACTTGCACTTACACCTCTACTCTGTACACTTTGCTTCCTCTGGTACTCAATTAATGGATCTTGTACAGTAGCACTACTTGTATTGTTCCCTGCTTGATATATCGCTTTGCTTATTTGTAAGTCGCTTTGGATAAAAGCATCTGCTAAATGAATAAATGTAAATGTAAATGTTTCTTTGTTTGGTCTGGTTTGAGCTTGGTTTCACCTGTGAAATCTGCATTTGTTGTTTAAAAAAAAAAAAAGATAGACCAACATGAAGAATAGAGAGCTGTTTATGGGGAGAAAAGCAAACCATTTTTTGAAACTGAGAAAAGAGGGCAAATGGATCAGCGCCGTTGTGCAAACATTGGGCATAGCCAATACAACATTTAGAATTGTCCTGAAAAAGAAAGAAACCACCGGTGTACTAACAACCAGACGCAGAACAGGTCTTAGAGGCCATACCACAGGATGCAATCCACTCATCAGTCAGAATTCCAGATTGGAAATCAAAAAGAAATACAAAGATGAGCCTGGAAATGCATCGCATTATTTATTTCAAAACTCCGTTCCAATACTTTTGCTCACCAAACAACGGGTGGTCCGCCACAAAAACGTGGTATGTTCTTAGTTTCTAGATGTAAAGATCAGGAAATGAAAGCTTAAATTCTGATCTATCAGCTCATATTCATATTTTGATCTCAAACCCAAATGACCTAAGTGTATAGCAAAACGAAAAGAATCTCCCTTGCCGTTCCAATACTTTAAGAGAGGATTGTATAATGCTTAAGGAAGCTGAGAAGATTAATTATAATGACTTAATGCTACATTGGTATTTCTGTATAGGTAAAGTCTGATATCATTTGTACCTTATTTTGAAATCATTCATTCATTCATCATTCAGGGTTGCGGCTGATCCGGAGCTTATCCTGGGAACACTGGGCGTGAGGCAAGGACACATGATAATAAAAGGAGTACACACTCAACACAGACAATAACCAGAGCTCAAGACTGAACTTAGGACCCTGGGGCTGGGAATAAGACATTTTAATGGGTGCGTATTATAATTTTACAAAAGGAATTTGCTATTTGATGTCTAGAGTCCTTCGTGTCTGATAAACACTCTGGAAAACACTCCGGCGGTTTATGAAGAGGATCTGAAAAACGCAATGTACCTTGAAATATTCCGAGCACTGGAAAATGTCCTGGTATCTGGTGTGTGCATGTGTGTATCATCTCCTTCTTCTCGGTTCACTGAGCACTACCTGCTCCATCTGCTTCCCACACCTGAGGCTGTCCACCTGACAGCTAATTAATAAGCTGGTTACAAGCAGAGGGGGCAGACATATGCCATTCTAATGGTTCCCCCCTCCACTGTTCATCTTGACCAACCAAACACCCTCACACGTGGCGCCTTCAATGCTACACACCATGCACTACACAGTTACACTGAGACAAGAGCCCACACTCTACCAGTCAAGGGGGAAGCGCGTGATGGATTGGCTCTATTAAGAACATATGGCTTTTTAGACGACAGAGAGAGGCCTCATCGTACAATAGGGACTAATTACAATATCATCGCTGTCATTCCGGCAGTTTTACAAGTCTTTTTTAGGGCTCGGGTGCCTAATGTGAAGAATAAAGCTGCGTTAGAGAAAGTTAATAGAATTGTATTTATGCTCTTTGATCTGTGTTCTGACTTCGAAACAAGATTTTTAATGGATTTCGACAGATTTGGATCCAAAACTTGGGAATATATAGACAAAGAGAAACAGTAAGACAATTCACTTAGATAGCTAGATAGCTAGATAGCTAGATAGCTAGATAGCTAGATAGCTAGATAGATAGATAGATAGATAGATAGATAGATAGATAGATAGATAGATAGATAGATAGATAGATAGATAGATAGATAGATAGAGTAGTGATGTGAGGTAGCTCAAGCAGCAATTTGACTCTTCATTCTGACGAGCTGTGGTTCAGCTTGGAGCTTGAAACTCCCTGCTGGAGTAGCCCGAAGTCCATGGCAGGGGAAATTATGCTGCACCGCATTAGTCACAGTCAACTGCAACTTCTTAAAGGAAAGAATCAGCTAAAAAGCTTAAAACATCATAGTCACCAAACCAATTAGTGTCACTCCTCCAATATACACTTAAATAAGGAGTGCTGGTGTACATACGTTCACTGTTTCTACAATTTATGACAGAACATTCCACATTTCCTCCACTGCTGAAACTGAGTATGGAGAATAAAGATAATAGGTTTACCGCTCACAACTTTACATGAGGTATAAAATACATAGATAGATAGAAGGATAGATGGAGAAAGAGATACTTTATTGATCCCCAAGGGGAAATTTAAGATCCCAGTAGCTCAGAACATCTCACACAATACAACATACAATAAAATAAAATATATGCAGA